>JABSTQ010011264.1:0-437222 GCA_013358835.2 Ixodes persulcatus
GGCATGCGAGGGCCAATGTACTAATCCCAGACCCCTGTAATGTATCGGAGTCGTTAGTATGCATCCAACAGCAACTGAAGGCGGAGACTATCAAGAGTGCAAGACCTTTCCCGTGTCTGTAGGGAAGAATATCAACACTGTGGATCCCCACATAGCATAAAAAGGAAACATTTACGTGAGCCAAGATTTCAACACTTACCACAGGGAGCCAAACCTTCACGAGCGGGTGCCTAAAACACTTTCAGAATATCATAATCAATCAATTCCTACCGTCGGTATGATCTCAATTCCGCGTCCACCGCGGGTACGTATTTATCATAAATGAGAAGAATGCAACCTCCGTATCGGCGTTATGTTAAACACGCAGATATTTGAGCAAGAGCTGCGAAAAATGGCACCGCGAGCAGAGACGGACGAGGAGTGTCGTCTGCTATCGCCGTCTGCTCTTGTCGTCTGCTTCTGCACGGACGCTGACTGACTCCGCATCCGTTGCAAGATTTTGAGGAACTGGGTCTGATTCGTTCAGAACTGGGATGAATCGAACGCGCCAGTGCAGCGGCCGTGCAAATTCCGGTTGAATCAAATGCACCAGTTCCTGCACTGCTGAACTAGTTCAGCCAGTTCAGGCGAATCGAACAGACCTAGTGAATCACTAATGTAGGCCAGTCTCCTTGCAAGAAACAATAGACTCCCTTAAGAAGTAAGAGATGTGTGCTTGGACAACCCTTGTGCAATGGCTGACACTCTTTAGCAGCAAGATCAGATTGTGTTTGCTAAACTTTGTGCAATATTAGATGCTCTAGTCAGATACCCTAATTTGTGCTGATTATAATTGTGCTTTATAAATAAAAAATGCCTTGTGTAGTAATGGTTTTGTATATTTAACCGCCTCTACAGTGGTCAGGGAATTTTACCTGAAATTGTCAGGGAAAGCCTGGAATATCAAAATAATAAATTGCTAGTAGTATTGTGCAAAAAGTGTGGTAATTAAAAAGACTATGATTTACTGGTTCTCGCAGAACTAAAAGAGGTACTAGTGGGTAGGCATTAAGAGTTTGGAACAATGTATATGGGTGGAGCTAGTGAAAAGATGGAGGCCTAGTCAGAGTCAAATTGTTGAGGGTTGGACCTGATTGGTTGGTTCTTTGTGGGTGCAGGTGGAGCTGGCGCTGTGGGACACTGCGGGTCAGGAGGACTACGACCGGCTGCGCCCGCTGTCGTACCCGGACACAGACGTGATCCTGATGTGCTTCAGCATCGACTCGCCCGACTCCTGGAGAACATCCTGGAGAAGTGGCACCCCGAGGTGAAGCACTTCTGCCCCAGCGTCCCCATAGTCCTGGTCGCCAACAAGAAGGACCTGCGCTCGGACGTCGCCACTGTCAAGGCACGTCCCTTTCTCCCCTCATTTCAACGAAATGGTGAAGGAGGTTCTGGAATTGGGAAAACTGGGAACATTGTGAAGCATGATTTCCTAAATGGGGAAACAGTAAAGTAGGATCTCCAAACTGGGAAATGTGAAGTAGAATCTCTGAAATGTGAAAGGAATGTCACTAAAATAAGGAAGTCGTTTCCAAAATGGGGAAACCCTGTTGAAGTATATTCCACAAAATGGGGCACATTGTAAAGCAGGGTGTTTGAAAAGGGGAGTATTGTAAAGCAGCCCTTAAGACGGGGAACATTGCGAAATAAGTCCCCAAAATGGGGAAGGAAGGTCGCTGAAGTGTAGGAAATGGTGCTGAACTCTGTTGCACCTTACAATGGACTGAAAAGGACGCTACGAGAAGGCCGCAATCTTTCCTGTTTAACCGAAAAGCACTCTGCTGGTGTCAAAAATGCCAAATCGGTTACAACTGAAAAAACATCAATTTTTGGACACTTTAGCCCTAAGCGAGAACCACTTTCTCGAAACCCTCCTTTTTTAAACGGTCGTCAGGTGCATAGTCTCACTTAGAATCGAGCCCCCTGCCAGTCCCAAATCAATGGAGTCACCAGTCTTGAAAACAGTGGCATTGGTCAGTCAGTTGATCACCACGGGTGGTCACGACGTTTGTGTTCCATTCAGGTCGGAGCTAGACGACAGTGTTCGAAGCTACACCGTTGGTCGTTATGGTTGACTCTTGCAAAAGAAGCAAGAGCGACTTGCCTTCCTCTTGGCGGCAGCAGTTTGCTTGGAGCAGTTTATTTTTTGTTATCATATGAAACGGGAGAGTAGTAGGGTAAGAATAAACTGGACAGCTCCTGGTGGTATGTTAAAGGAGCTGTGCAACAATTTCAGGGCTTTGCTTAAATAATTGGGGAAGTTGATGCCTGACACTTCTGCAGTGAACTACAGAAAACAGATTTTGCCTGGATACCCTAGTTTTTATTTAAAAAAAATTAAAAAGATCCAGGTTTTTGCCGCCTCTCAACTCGTACATCGTCTTCCGGGTCACGTGCGCAGTGACGTCACTGGAGTAGGCGCGGGGTTCCGGTAAATTCCTCTCTCTAGCACCATCAGTGAGCGGCGAGAACTCATCCGCTCACGACCCACGTGACCGCGTCACCACATGCTTGCGACAAGCGATCAACATGGCCACCGGCTGCTGGAGAGGCGAGCTCAACGACGTCGAGCTTCAGATGCTGGAGTACAGCGAGTCACTGGGGCTCGTTCCGTACGCGGGGACGCCGGACCCCTGAGAGGTTCTTCGCGCAGTAAACGATGGAACAGGAGCTTTTTAGCACTGACAAGAGGGCTTTCTGGAGTCCGGTTAGGACACAGGAGAACAGAGCACCCGGCCGGCATTGCCGAGCGCCGGCGTTCAAAGTCGAGATCGACACGGCGGAAAACCAAACCAACGCGCTCGTTCGGCTCCTCGTGCTAGCCGCTGACGCTGCTCGAGCTGACGGTTTTGTTCACCTCGGGTAGATGGTGCCACTACACCACTGTATGCATAATAAACATTTTTGTCAATGATACTACGTTTTTGAAGCATTTATGTTGTTGGGACGACAATATTTATGGAAAAATACCGTTTATCGAGCAGGTGTTTGCAGAACTTGCTATCTTTTTTACAACTACCCAAGTGACGTCACGCCGCGTGTTTCCCATGACGGCCGCTCGCGGCTGCAGGTCAGGGGATATTCTAATTTTCACCTCGCGATTACGCGGCGAAATCGCAACATTTCGATGAAAGGAGGTGTGTTTTCTGTCATTTGTGACAAGGTGAACAATATCAAAGCAGAAGATGCCAATTCTTTCAACGTTAAAATCGTTGCACAGCTCCTTTCAAGGGACATTGACGCCCCCAAAAAAATTTTCTTTTTGTCAGGCGATTTATTATGCTGTCGGAATACTACCCAATTAATATTTTGCTACAGAGTCACCTATTTTTTAATAAAGCCAAAAAGCGCAACTGCTCGAAACCGAAACTCCCGCACCGCACGGAGAAGTGGAGAGGATAGAGTGAGTGGCGGAAGTCACGTGGCTACACACAACCGTGCGGGTTTTTTTTTTTTTTTTTTTTTTTTTTTCTGCATGTAGAAGACGAAATGCGTTCGTTCGCCGTGCGATTCCTTTGCAGTTATATTTGTTCCGCTCGCTGTTCTGTACTGCAAGATGAGTTGTTTTGTACATTTAAGTGTTGCCAATTAGTAGTGAGTGCCCGGTGGTGAATTCCCGTGATCGGCTCCGAAAAGAATACTCCCAAGATGTTGCGTGAAGAGCTGCCTCACATGTCCTGCATCTGAAAGTGGCATTGTGCGGCAGAGTGCACAAGTTTCCAAAAGATCAACGGGGTCGGGATCAATGGCTGGCTCCAATTCCTGTAGAACAGTTACGCGAAGCTCGGAAAGCGGACGCTACCCGATTCATCTGCTTCTTGCATGTTGTGGAAAGTGACTACATTGAATTCGCAGGTGTCAAAAATGGAATCCCATATCATTTAGTTTAGGGACGTATCCACAACAATTGTTTTTTTCAGTAATTGTAAAAAAGAAATGTAAACATCGCAAAATGCTTTACAAAAAAAAAAAAAAAAATACACCTGCACCAGGGATTGAACCCGTGCCCTCTGCGTGTAAAGCAGACGTCTTTCCACTGAGCTACTGAAGGAACTCTATTATGCGTAGTAATGCAGCGGGCAGACTGTATGTCGGAAGTTTGAAGTCGGGCAGCACCACGCATAGGCCACATTCGCACCTCGCAAAGAAACCGTACGCGTGCGTATTAAACTTGAAGTACGCACTTCGTGCTTGACGTTTGAGCGAGCAACGAGAAGGGACGACGGCTCGGCGACGTCTTCGTGCAATCGACTTGCTGGTCGGGCGTGTCGTACGGGATGAATATCAGTTCTTTTGATCGGTTCAAAATTTCTCTTTCGAAGGAAGACGGAATTCGCCGGTACCATGAACGACAGTTTTGAAGGCGAGGTCCAACGCCCAATGTCCGCTGCCATCCGCTAGTCCCACGATACGCGAAACGACGCCATGTTGAGAATTATGCAGTGAATGCACAGAATGCTTCCGGTTGTCTGTGCTACCTTCTTTTTTTTTCAATCAATGTATTTGCAGCTTTTTGGAAGCCACAAAAAATGGGTTTCGTATTTTTTTCTATTTTTAATATTGACTGTGTGCCTTCAATGACCACGACTTTGATTAAATTTGGTGGTCGCGTCGAAACCTTAGAAAACGGCCCGTGACCACGGAAAAGAGAGTGAGCGCGACTCAAACCGGCCCAGTTCTCGATCGGCGGTTTTCAAGCGGAAAGAAACCGAATTTTGAGCCGCAAATTCTGTTCTGAGTAGTTGGGCTCTCATATGTCACATACAACTAAAAACCTCGGCGAGCATAGATACCCTGTCACTGTCCCTTTAAAGAGCATGCACACTTTGACCAGTGTTTGAATTCATAGTTGTGAGCACTTTCGCATTATTGCAACTGGGAAGTGTCAGGGTGTGTACAAATTCTAAATTAAATTTGTACTCAAGGTTTTTCTGAGCTTTTGTTTGCCTATCTGGAACTTTTGTATCGCAAATGATTGCTGTTCTTAGCGTCTGTGGGGAACAAGTCACCAAATTACTCCGACATGCGGAAGAGAAAATGAGCGCCGAGGAACGGTCGCTAATTTTTCCCATAAATGCCGGAAAATCTGCGCCCTAGCTTATGTGCCATCCCTTGCAATCCACTACCTAGAAGACCAGGCCCGAGCATGCTGTCATTACGCTGAATAGTGTTCAGCATGTTCATAATGTCATGCTGAACAAATGCGCAGAAGCTCAACAAGAGATGCTGCAAAGCAGCAGACGTGTCCGTCTTGGCGATGCCGACTCAAGCTGTGCGGCGCTGTTCGGATTCACTAGTGGGGGACTATTGGGGGGAGGTGCACAGGCCTTCTCTCTCCTAGGTGGCATTGACTAGAGGGTGGACGCGTTGGTCGAACCGCGAAGTGTCCTGACCTAATGTCCTTCGCTGCAGGAGCTGGCGAAGATGAAGCAGGAGCCTGTGAAGAGCGACGAGGGTCGAGCCATGGCCGACAGATCAGCGCCTTTGGCTACCTCGAATGCTCGGCTAAGACTAAGGAGGGCGTGCGGGAGGTGTTTGAAATGGCCACCAGGGCGGCGCTCCAGGTCAAGAAGCGGAAGAAGAAGAGGTGCTGTCTCATGTAACCACCCCCTCTCTCTTCCCTTCTTTCACCCCCCCCCCCCCTCTTATCCCCCTTTCCCCTAGGCAAACAAACAAAAACTTTTTTCCCATTCTTTTGTCATCTTTAGACCCGGCCTTTTTTTTTCTCTCCCATTCTCGGCGTGGAAACCTTGGATCTTTTTTGCCACCCGTTTTCGCAGTGTCATTGCGGAAGAGTTTGGCCCTCTTTTTCCTCTTTTTATTTCTTTGTTCCCAAGTTGCTTTGAGTTTGGGTTTCCCGCCGTTTTCGAATAGAGAAGTGAAAAAAAAAAAAGGAACGAAAAACGTGGATGGATTTTTCCCAAGTTGATCTTTGGAGCGGCTCTCTGCTTTGGTCGACCTCTCGACGAGTTGCGGTCGTTGGCGGATCTTCGGGGTCTTCGTCGTAACCCGAAGGGTGGGAAAGAATGGGGTTTGGGTGGACCTGCTTAAAGTACTCAAGTTGGCATTGATGGGTGTATATCACTTTTTCTTTTCTTTATTGCCTCTTTTTTTTTTTTCTTGTTCGTTTTAGGAGTTAGTTGTCGCTACTTCGGACGACGCGCTCGAAACCGACGGTCCCAACTTTTGGCAGTTAGGCGCACGGGGCTTAGCTATGCTTTCTTAAGCTTGGGCTCCACATAGGAACAAAATGATAATTGAAGGGAAGAATGGGGGAAAAAAGCAGTGTTGTGGTAACAATTGGCGTGACACGCGTCATTTTTTGTATCATAACTCGTGCCTTTTTCACCGCGTCTCCCCCGTGCTGTGTTCGAGCGTCAAAGGCCCCATATTTTGCGCCCAAATCAGCTGGAGTCTTTGAAGCTTGCGCCCCCCAAACACTTGTTCATTTTTTTTTTTCTTTGCGTTTAACGTTCGCGGTTTGCGCGATATACTTCCGTTTGCATGTAATGTGATCTTTGAACTAGCAATGTCTGTAACTGCAACAACCACCACTTGTGAAAGAGAAAAAAAAATGTTATGTACATGAAAGATGCATATTGAGAGGACGCTTCATTTCGCATTCTCCTGTGTAACGGCTGTGTAGTTTTCTTTGTGCTAAGTTTTTTTTTTTTTTTCCTTTTGTCGAATAAAGCGTTGTGTATGATCTCTTTGGTTGATAATAAATGTTGTCTTAAGCATGGCCTGTATCCAGTTGTCCTTTGCATTTGTTTGTATGTTAGATGCACGACTGAAGAAAACAGTTGTGTCTGGCTAATATGGACACCCCACCACCTATATAGACATATTTTTCGGTGATGAACTGGGCAAATATGTGCATTTTTGTCTCGTTAATTTGCTCAACTCTCATTAGGGACGATTTTGGAGGGAACGAAGGTGTTCATATCAACGAGACGCGACTACTTGGGGGGGGGGATCGTACGAATTATGGTGTCTGAAACGAGCCCCCAACCACAATTATTGCAGCCCCTTACGATCGGCGAATTTCTTCCCCGGACGTTGCTGTCATGCATTGTGCCAAATTGTCGAGACGCAAGTGCTGGTTACTGGAATCATCTGTGCGTCCTCTGACGGAAACTGCAGCATTTTTTTGTAAAAATTTTTTTTTTTCAATTATGAGGTTTTCGGTTTTAGAAACTAATTATACACCCTTACACTAAATTTGATAACCATACGCCAAATAGTTGCGTTAATATAAAATATTTTCAACTAATTTTGAGTCAGTAACGAAGTAAAGGAGTTCATTGTTTAAATGCATTTTCCTCGGTTCCACTCTTTGCTGCAACTTTCATATGAAGGAATCTTGTTCGAAGGTAAAAGTAGGATGATATCACAATCGGGATATTTCTGAACTGAAATTTACTGGGAAATCGGGCATCCTCGTTGAAAAAAAACTTTAAAAATGTATATAGGACAGAGGTGCATCTGATATTTTAAGGTAATAACTCTTCCTGAAATATTTACATTTGAGTTATAAAAACTAGATAGCCCGAAGTCCCACATCCCCAATCATGCAGTCAAAATGGTGCTTAATAGCTTCATTTGCATAACGGATTTTTAAGAAAGAGTGGTGCATCTTATGCAGGTATGTAAAGTTGTCCTAGGGAGCTGAAAGTATGTGCAGTACACCTACATCTGACAATAAAATATCCCCTGCAAATTTCACACCGATCACTTGAGTAGCTCGGAAGTTAACTACGGTGCGTCGCCTGCTGCACCGCCGCTTGTACGACAAACTGTCAGGATTGCAACGGTTTAAGAGATTTCCCAAGAGAGCCCCCGTGATGGCAATTTGTTGACCTTTTGTAGACTCCGACAAAAAGGTAAATCATGGCAGATGCCAGCCGGACATGTTCCGGGCATTGTTTCCAAGCGCAAAGTTGTTACAGTCTTTCGAGACTCCTCCACTGGTGGACCCTCGCAGCTGGTCAGCGGTTGGTTGCAAAGAAAGATTGGCATCTGATCAGCCCAGCACCCTCAACAGACAGATAGGCATTCTTTGTCTGTTTCGTCGGCAGGCCTGACTAGTAATTTTTGTCGAAAACAATGTGTTGCCGTATCGTGGCAACACATTCTTAGTGGGATTTCGAACTCCATGATGTTGCGGGATTTCCTTGAACATTACTTGCTTTCTTAATTTGTTTGTGTGCATGTCTGTCCTCCAGCATATGACTACACTTTGACTTGTGAAATGATGGTGCCAAGGAAACTAGTATGCGCAAACAGGGACGGAAGACGAGGAAGGGGACACGGACAAGTGCTTCTCTGTTTGTCTATGTGCATACTAGTACCGTAATATCCCGGGAAATAGCCCATCTAAAGTAAAGATCAAAACAGGTGAAAATATGGAGTGGTCTAACTTTCATTGTGCAGTCAAGAAAAGTTGGAAAAAACTTATTTTAGGCCTGGTGTCCTTTCCAAGCTAATTATCGTGGCGAGAGGCAACAAAGCAAAGATCACTACTTCCCAGTCTGCAGCGTTCGCTTACATTTCGCCATAGCTAACTAGCCGCATTTACGCCGAGGCCATCATTGGTCCCAACAGTACTTACTACTAGGAGTGGGCTATCTTTCGGTGTTTAAAGAAGTATTGCTAATCGAGCTAAAAAATATGAGTGGGCCATATTTCGGGGGTGGGGCATCTCTCGGGATTTTACGGTAGTTTCCTCAACATCTTGAACCAGCTAACCCAACAGCAAGTCTCGCGAAATGATGGTCCTGGGCCGATGCAGCAGTTTTCAAAGATGCCTTGTTTTGCAAACATGAGGTAAGCGATAATGTGGAAGATTGTGATGCTCAGTTGCGCCAGATGATTAGACAAGTCCCTAGTACACTCGTACTGTGGCGAAGGTCAGAAGCCCAGGCCCCTATACTCCGTTGCTGAGACGAGAAGCTCCGCCGTCAGAGCGGGCTTTCTGCCCTTGCTAACACAAGTGTGAACGCGCAGGCACGAGCAACCAAAGCACTGCAGAAGCCTGCTGTGTGCGAGTTTGTGCAGACAAAGAGTCAAGGTGCATCTAAAGACTCGTTCACACAGTTGCATTCGAGTGCGACTGTAACCAGTTGCGCCTCATTAAGACAGCTTGCGTCGAGCTGTTGCTATGGCAACACAACGAGCGGATAGGGAGGCGCTGTGCTGCACGATGCAATGCAGTCAACGCATTAAGGCAACGCAGTCGACACAAATGTGTGAACCAGCCTCGTGCTTGTAGCCTTTATTAGGGTGAATAGGTGAAGCTACTGCCACTGAATCAGCCTCGCTTCAGAGTAACGATATTTTGGCCATTTCGGTGTCTAAAATCACTAGCTGGATATCTGAAGATTTATCTGAAATTGCAGGAAACAATATTCCATCCTCCAGATACGTTGGAACCGTCTGCAACAGAGCAAAACGAAATCGCTTGAGCTTGCTGACACCGTATGCTTATTTTGTGGTTCTAGGTAAACCTTTTCCAAAGTGTCGAGGTTGATACACAGCCCCTTTCAAAGATGGTGCCTCCCCTCGCAGCTGAGAGCCCTGTGAAGTGGTGGAATAGCCGACACCATAAAACCTGCATTAAGGGTCAAAATTATCATTTTAGAGCGCAGCTCTTAGGTGCCCATTTTCGGCTTGAGTGGTGTCGCCTTCGGCGTAACCACGCGTTGCATTGTGGGACATTTCCCATAATGACGTCACGAAGGTCATGACCGTCACGAGTGAAGGTCATGACCTTCACGAGGCCTTCAAGATTGACCTTCACGAGGGAGGAGGAAGAGGGGCATACCCTCCTCAAGAGCTTCGCTCTAATTCGGCATTATAGGGAATTGTAAACAGGTTTCTTTTTTTTTTTTTACTCATCAGTTAGAAGGTGAGTATTTTCAGGTTTAATGGAAGAGAGACTAATTTTTAAAAGGGGAATGGTTAAAATTAATTATAAAGCAACATCTTGAACACCCGAGAGTGGGAACAAAAAGTGGACAGCACACGCACAGGTCCTGTGTGTGTGTTGTCCACTTCTTGTTTCCAGTCTCGGGTGTTGCATAGGGTGACCACCCGTCCCGTGACTCGCGGGACTGTCCCGCATTGAGGGCTCGTGTCCCGCGTCCCGCGAGAAATTCCCAAATCTTCAAAATGTTCCGCATTTCACAGTGTCGTAAAATTCACTCTGCACCTCATGGTGGTGCCGAACAACGGGGCACGGGGAAGCGCGGAGGTCGCTGGTAATTATGTGAATCGCAATGGTACGCCATTTTCAATCCAAGTATTGTTAGAAGCGACCGTCGTTCTTGCAGGAGACCCGACGTGCATACGGTGTTGTGCCTCTCCCCTTGGTGGTAAAATACTGTAAAAAGAATTGCTCGCCAAAAATTTAAATATAAAAAATTGTAATTATTTTCAAATTGTTGCGTAAATGCCAAACGGTTGCTGCGGATTTGTTTTTGTTTTTTTAGTGAAGACAGTTACACAAGGCAAAAAGCCTGCAACTCACAACGGTCGAAAAATAACATGTTGTTAAATATTTGTGTAGGACCACGTTGATAAAAGTAAGCGTTGACAGGAAAACATGACCTGAAAAAGATTTACTGTTTGTTATTTCCATCGGATGCATTGAGTTCTGCTACAGTCGATGTTTATGTTTTCAACTTTCAACACATTTAATAACATATTTAGCATACAAATATATCACTGGGAGTGAAAATTATTCGATCTTAACTGCTCCAATCCAATGAGCAGGTGCATAAACAGTACATGATATTAAATGTGTTAACAGCCTCGGTTCGTAGTTTGCGTCAAGGTACATATACCTTGGTTTGCGTGTTAATAAATTTCCTCTACCCCCCCCCCCCCCCCCTTCTGCCCCGCGTGTCCTGCATTTCGATAAGAGGAAGGTGGTCACCCTAGTGTTGCAAGATGTTGAAAGTTCGCCAGCTCGCCAGCATCTTCTCCGTTATTTCTATAGCCAGCCGGCAACAGCCAGGTGGCGCGAGCAGAGTGAGAGCCGACGGTTAGACCCTGCCTCATTGTAACTTGGCAAAGGGTGAACGATAAGCCCCACATTGCGTGCCGAAAGCTCCGAAAAGCCCGACGTGTACGAGCGCAACCCAAAGATATTTGAGCATGACGCAGCGAAAAGCCTGAAACTTCTTCGGAGTAGAGGCGCGCTCCAGTGATACGCAGTCACGTTCCATTGGCCCGACAGGGCCGTAGCTTCCGCTGTACTGGCATGTTACGCGATCACGGCTTTCTGGGTTACCCAGTATTTCTTGCTTCAGACACTAGGCTAAGCGGCGCCACAGAGTAAAAGTTCACGTTTGAACAATGCAGCCGCCACTCCCAGGGGTACCCAATATTTCTACCTTCAGTCGCTAGATGGCTCCAACCAAACAGCATTGCAGGTTCCCTATACGTCAACCAAGAGTTGTGTATGAAACTGAGCTAGTGGTCTTCCCTTCCCTGTGACCCCATCTAACATTTAGCATTGGTCCTTTTTGTTTCATTTTATTTTAGGCAAATTTAGTGTCTGAACCACTGGGACCGTTGCATGTCATCGCTTTAAACAGTGAATCTGGCGGCCGCCATGCTCCTCGTGTGAGCAAGCACGTGCAATTTTAGGCCCGCCAAGGCTATCTTCACGTGCATGCTGCAGCACGTGCTTGCACGCATGGGACATAAATTGAGCCATGACATCTCGGTCTACCGGCCAAATCTAATGTATACCTTTACTTCAGCACGTCTTACAGTACTTGATGCAACGAACCCTTGACGCGTAGGACATTTTCGCTAGTTTCTGATAAATAAACGCACTATCTACATGCACGTTCGTAGTAAGTGAAGGTCGTTTTAACTAAGGTAGGTTCGAAAGGAATTGTGTTATTTTAACGTCTCCTTTTTCACTTTTATTTTTTTTTTTTTTTTTACAGCGCCTATTACTTTACCTCTGCCCACTATCCTTGCATTTTCGTCGTACATTTGAAATTCGCGCGTCGAGATCGTCTAATCTGGCTAGTGACTTGTCTTGACTTTGTCGTACCTTGATTATTGGGTGCTTTCCCATTGAAGTTGTCTGTACGTCCCAACGATGGTACGTCCGTACTATTTTGTTCTGTCTCTTCCCTTGTTTTTTTCCAATCCTTTTGATGTTGGTGTTCTTTTTTTTTAAACAACCAAGTGGCCGAGTTGGTTGAGTGTCGAGTCGCCAACTCCAGAGTTCGGTAAGAGTAAAACCTTGCTACTATCTCCACTTTTTGTTTGAGTAATCGAATGCGCCGCATCCCCTTTCTCGTTTATCAACAAATCGGCGAACTTGGCGCAAGCAGGACAGCGAGTGAATATTTGGGGGACACGAACTCCCGATCTCTAGCGAAGAGTTCTAGCGGTTCTAGCTTTCTGCCTCTGGCACACGCCAACAAGCTAGTGCCGTCCGTTTAGAAATCTCGGCACTTTGCGATATCGAATTACTCCGCGGCATCTAGTGGACGGGAGGCGTTGAGTGGACATTGTCTCTCGGCGATTCAGCGTCGAAAAAAATAAACAATGGGAAAATTCATCGCCTCGCGCTTGACAGACCCGCCGTCCGAAGACCACCCCGAGCCCTTCCCGATCCTGAGTCTTCCCGAACAGCTCGTCGAATGCATACTGTCCTTCGTACCCGCCGAGTGCCTGGTCAGGGACTGCCCCTTCGTCTGCGAGCAGTTCAGACGCATCGTGGACAGCAATGCCTTCTGGAAGATGAAGTGCGAGCGAGACGGAAAAGTCATTCCCAGTTTCCAACTGGACCCGCTGCCGAAACGCTACTACCGGATGATCTACCTGGAGAATCCGTACGGCAGGAATCTACTACGGAACAGCCAGGGAGACTGTCGTGAAGGTATGTTCCAGCGCGCCGTTTGCAGACAATCCCACGTTCGACCGCCTGGATTCTGGTTTCTGCGCGTGCGCAGAATCCAGATTCGCGTGAGGTGCAGCGTCTGCGCGCATGCGCCGTGCCTACAGCAGCGCCTCCGCAGCAATTCGGCATCAGAGCCGCGCGTTGGTCTGGGACCTTTCTAATAATATGCTTCTGCGCACTGTCATCTCACCGGGCTGTGAAACGCGTTCTGGGCATGCACAGCAGCACCCCTACCAGACGCCGCGCGTGCGTTTGCTGCCCAGTGACTAGGCATTTATCGCCTGGTGGAAAGGTTTGTACATTCTTTGCGTTTTCTGGCACACCAGCTATGCCCGAGTTCCACTAGAGCGACGATCGGAAACAATCAACACCGACAAGCCGCAAGCATGTGCAGAAAGCATGTGAAGGGATCTTTGCCAGGCTTGCTATCTCACGTGTTTACCTCACGAGCACCAAAACACGGCAAACTTGCCAAAAGTACTTGATAGACTCCTCGCAGACATGTCGAGCACGCTTTGTTGTTGACCTTCTTCACGCTTGAGCACCATGCAACTAGTCACAAAAGATTTTTGGTTGAACAAATGGTACCGCAGAGGGTTGCTAACGTAGTCAAGAAGTTGATTTTGTTTCGTCGGCAGACAAAATTCTCCGTTTATTGGGTCAATTTTCAGTTTGAGCAGCCACATATGCTCACATACCTATTCTGTCTGCACGTGTGTTTCAGGTGAATTCGCCCACTGGGAAGTGACCACGGAAATGGGCGATGGCTGGCGTGTTGAGTCCTTTCCTGTCGGAGCCGATTCCCTGCCCTTGGGTAAGGCAAGTTACTGTATTTGCTTATTTACTTGTGTGTTAGGAGACATGAACCACAGGCCAGCAATCTTCCAGTCTACCAAGACTCACGCATACATACCGTAAAATCCCGTAAGGGCGTCCTCCCCCGAGAGATCGCCCATCCCGCTTTTCTGGCTAAATATCTGTAACATAAAAATTCCGAAACATTGCCCACCCCCCGATTCCCGTTGGACGTCCAGCGAAGTGTGTCCGAGAAGCTAGTTCATAGCGGGTTCCCACGTTTTTGTCTGCGATCTGCGCGCGATATCGGCTCGCGTAACACGCTAGTTGTTCCCGCGTGTATATTGCATCGTCAAATGTGAATGTGCTGCGTTCGCGATTTGAGGTATCAGTTCCCGCGTCACGTGGTTTGTAGCGGGTGCGCCAGCGCTTATCATTAATTTTTGATAAGGTTTTGCTGTGGCATCCCCAAAGATAGCCCACCCCATGTTTTTCACCATTTATCTCTTCATTTTGGGTGGGCGTCCTTATGGGATTTTACGGTATTTGCAAAATACAATTCTCAAGTGCATACGATGATGTAGAGACTTTTCTAACATCGTCGGCAGTCTTTGGCATGGATGCTCAAGTTCTGTGCGACACCGTAAGCATTGTTGAAGTTAGACAGCTTGTATACTGGAAGCAAGACTATTAGAAGACCTCCCTGACGTTTAAAGTGCCCGAGCAACCGTTTGCCATTTGTGATTGTTTGAAGGAACTTGTAAAAGGTGCCTGCGGAAGGCTTCGTTTCTGTTTTGCCAATTGAGAGGTGTTTCCTTAGTGATGACCTGCTCTGCTCCCAATTCTCTTTGTGCAGAGAGCCAGAGCTGCTTTGCCACTTCCTTTGGCCCTTGCATCAAGGAGCAGGTGATTGACCTCGTCAGGGAAGGAGTTGCCTGCGAGATCCTCGACACCTTCAAGCCACCCATCGAGATCTCAGAATGGTGGGTCACTTTTGCAAACGGCTGAGTGTCTCGCTAAGTCGAGAAAGGCTTTACAACATACCTTTGCGTCAATAGAATTATTTTGCTGACACTCTTCATAGGATGGGAAATGTGCGAACATTATACCAATAAGGTCACCATACATACCATTTCCACTGGGTATGAAAATGACAGAGTGGCTAGGACCAACCAGCCACTCAGATTTTCTATGAGAATGATCAGAGAGTAAACTAGAAAGCACGCTTAAAAGCAATGGAATACTAAACTACTGATAATAGTGATGTGCAAAGGAGGGGTTATCTTTTATCGACGTCATCTTCTGGTTTCAAAGCATTTCCACGTATAGAATGACCTATTGCAAAAGGTCTCGAGTCCGACGCTGTTGATCGTTGATCGGGGTGGCAGGTATGCAGCGCGGATCGACTGCGGCGGTGTCTACCACCTGATGGTGGAGTTAATTGACATTGCCCACGACCAAGTTGCCATCTTCGACACCGGGGAAATCACGACGCCTCAGTGGATGGGACGCCGTTGGAAACAGGTGAGTGGGAAACGATTCGACAGCGTGGCAGCCAGTGGCGTACCAACTTGTTTTTGAGTGGGGGGGCAAACCAGACACCCCCCTCTGAGGACCGGGGGGCGCTGCCCTTGGTATGTATCCCTTGGGCGCCGCCGGCCAGTATTTGCCCTGCCCAGTGGCGGCTGTTTCAGGGGGGGCAAAACACATACCTTGCCCCCCCACTTTGAGAACTGGGGGGGGCAAGCGCCCCCCTTGCCCCCCCGGTTGGTACGCCTATGGTGGCAGCACGTTTCGTTGCTGGCTTAGCCGGCCAACTCCAGTTGCTGTCCCCCTTCCCACTTTCTAAACCCTTTTCTTCCTCTTTCTCTAGTACCCTCTCTTACCTCTCTCACCTCTGTTTTCTCTTCGTTCTTCGGGAGAACCAATTCAGCGTTCCCCGTAGCGCTAGGCAAGGGTTACTAAACGGACTACATAATAAAATCACACAAATAGACGAGACAAATTCAGAGAACCACACGGGACGGGCCCTGTCCCGTCTTCTTGTTCCATTTATTTGTGCTGTTTTCATTATGCTCTCCAGTCGCCAACTAGTCCAGCAATCCACCGATTTATTAAATGGAGACTCCAGCAATCCCTAACAATGCCAACGTCTTTCGATCTCTTAAACATAATTTTATTTGTTTCTTGACGACGTTATGAGAATGTATATTACTAGTTTTGTTTCCATATCTATTTCTTATGTGTGCACATGTGCAACCCTGTTTATTCGGGTTTCACTCTTTTTTTTGTGTGTGTGCACATGTTTGCGTGTACTCATTTATTCTACGATTCTACACACAAACCAGAAATAGATAATGATAGAAAGTCACCGTCTAAAGGCGCCGCCCCGCTGGCACTGCAAAAAGCCATTTTTGTTCAATGATGAGACAAGATTGATTTCTCGATAACTGGAGCAATTTTACTCACTGCCGCCTGTTCACAAGCATGCTTTTGCGTGGCCAGTTGTCGGCAAGCCGACTTAAAAAATAGCTACCAGCGAGATTCACTGTTTGATGTGTTTGTGAGCGGCATTTAGCTGTCCGTTGCTTTAGGGACAATGCCCTAAACTGTTGGTTCCCAAGCCGGGTTTCAAGGAACCTAGGAGTTCCCCAGAGTTCCCTCATGGGCTCCCTGAGTGGCCAAAGTTCCTCTACCTTTCCTACCTCTATAGGTGAGGCGTTTTTCCAGTTTAAGTGCTATTATAGGAGACCTGTGCCACCCATTGATGTAGAACTATGAACCAAGCACTTCCTAATATATGCATTATTGTTACAAGGTCTGTAGGCTTCTGCGCCGCCATATTTAATTAATTCTAACACTGAAAGGGGTTCCTCGAGTTCCCCAGGATCAAGGCATTTGAGAAGCCCAGCCCTACCCATAACCAGCACACGGTTTTCGCCGCAGGTGAAGCACACATTCCTCGACTACCCGAGCGGCGTCCGATACGTCCGATTTGCCCACCTCGGGAGGGACACCCAGTTTTGGGCGGGTCACTACGGTGCGAAGATGGCCGCCGGCGTGGTACGGATCGCCGCGGAGCAGACACCGCCGTGTCCGGCTACAACGAAAGGTCGTTTGGAATCGACTGGGAACCGCGCCCTGTGGCAGTGCAACACGAGACGCTTTCCCATGGCTGGGCAACAGTGACGTCCAACGTCTGCAGCAGATGACGACCGATTACCTACAAGTATGACGCCTGAAAAGCGCCTTCAATTGCTCTGTTTAGCACTCTATACTGCCCATGCATCGAAAGTGGTCCCCAAGTGGCAACAAATGATGTCGCAGAAGCCGGCGTGTCATGCTGCCTCTCGTCACGATTCTTTTGGGTTGGTCGGAGAATTTCCGGCAAAAAGTATGAGTGTGTGTTTGTCGCAGCGTTCCCACTCCTGGCTGCCAAAGCTTCCGGGGGGTGTCAAGATGGAGAGCGAACTGCAGCAGAGCACGTGTCCGCCGTTGTCTGCTAGGCTGGCGGCGGACAACAGCACGACGCTTCTGTGACTTTATCTGTCGGAAATCGAGAGACCACTTTTGAAGGCGTGGTAAACACACAAGAAGGGGACTCGTTCCAGGCACTGCACTAGAAGGGCTGTGCGTTGACTGCAGTGTGACTCAGTATGTGGAAACTCTGGAACTGTCAGCAAGTTCAGTTATCCCGGAAAAAAAATGGGGAGAAACGTCGGGGGTCTTCTGCAAAAACACTGCTAGAGTTAAGGGGGGCAAGTTTGCCATTAAATTATATCTTGTTGTTGTCTCCTTTTCTTTGTTCATGTGTTTGCGAAATCGAAGCAGAGCTCTGCAATGCATGTCAGTATCCAGTTATCATACAAGTGCTCACGGAAGCTCGAAACATGAGTCTTGTCCTTTTCAAGCTTGTGGGAGATTGCGGTTGACAATGGCACACCAATCTTGTTTTTGTAGTAGTAGCTTTAAGCCAGCTATAGCTTGTTCCTCCTCAATGTTTGTGGCTGTGTTTTTAAACTTTGTGCATGCTAAGCCTTCATCACTGCTCCTGATATGCCTTAATGCAGATTGCAAGTTCATCTGCTTCTTGCACAGGGGTTTCGATGCTGTCGGAGCGCAAAGCTCTTATTGGCTGATTGAACAAAAAATAGTGGGTAGACCTCAAGGCATTTGGCATTGAGGTCTATAACCTTGTATCCTTCCAATCAAAACTCGCTGTCGTTCTGACGTCACCGCAACTCCTGTGCAAAAAGCAGACGACTTGCTTTCCACGTTAGGATTAAAGTTGGTCAGGTTGAAGGCTATCCATCCTTTCTGCTGCGGTTGCAGGAACTGGTGTATCCTGGCCTTAACTTTTGAGCAAGAAATCTCGAGACCCAAAAAGTAAAAAAAAAAAAAAAATGAAAGACGTTTACAATTCTCTGTAATGCCAAATTAAAGCGCAGCCCTTGAGGAGGAGGATCGGAAGGGAGGGTCATGTGTGACGTCACAAGGGTAAAATTTTCCCGCTAAATTGGGCGGGAAATTTTTTCTCTAAATTTAGCGGGGACGCCTCGTTCTGTGTGCTGCTTTCTTTGTCCGTGCTTTTTAGGCGTATTTCCACCATGCATAAGTACCAACTAGCCCAACTCGCAGTTTTAATAAAATTAGCGGGGAAATTTGTCCTTACTAAATTTAGTGTGATGTCACGAGGGTAAAATTTTCTCGCTAAATTTAGCGAGAAAAGTTTGCCCTTGTGCCGCGGTTACGGCGACGGAGACGCCACTGAAATCGCTTACACTCCCCAAAAAAGAATTTTTTTTTTTCCAGGCGATTTATTATTGTTTTGGAAGGCTACCAAATCAACATTTTGCTACAGCGTCGCATATATAATGTGCGGACCACCTGCGGGCTACGTTCAGTGAGTCTTCAAGTTCAAACGGCCGCCTGATTGTTCGAATTGTCGTCTGCTCTTTCAAACGTTTCTGCTTGTCGTCTGCTCTCTTAGACGACGCCGGTCCGTATACCAAATATTGGCCCAGTACTTGCGATAAGAAGTGAGTGCAGGCCTCAAAAGACTTAAATTTGAAGGTTGGTAAGCAGGCTCGATGTAAACAGTAGATACAAGGAGATGTTGGTCATTGTTACCAGTGACCAACACCGACTTGTTATGCCTAATTCAGTTGGTCCGATTCTGCTTGCGATTTTCAGTATCGTCGTCGACCATCTCAGCTACGGTTCACGCTTTTGCAGCCCGAGCAGCGTCGCGACTGAAAATTCCGAGCGAAATCTTATCATGCGAATCAGGCTTTAGCGTACAATCTGCGGCGTCCACGCGGAATGAATCGCCACATGTCACATTATTAAGCGAAGTTTTGCGGTGTAACGAGCCTCTATAGGGTGGTCCAAGTCACCAGGCTCGATCTGAAATGGACCGTAAAAATTGACGCCTGCACGTAGCAATTCAAACTTTTCGTCAAAGGTGTATTTCACAGTTCCGTTTTTTCTTGTAAAATTACAAAGCGTAGCTCTCTTTCTGTAAAAAATAAGGCCAAGAAACTTGCCAGGGTCTACGGCGTGCAGCGACGCAGACGACAGGGGACCAGTAGCGGGGTGTGTTTGGCGTTCGTATTGATAGATGGCGCTACCTCCTTATCGCGACTAGAGTTCCTGTATAGACGCTTTACACACGCGCCAGATTGAGCCGCCATAGCTGCCCTTCTCTTGTCTTACCGAGATGCCGAGCCACTGAAGCGGGCGTTGACGAGTCTCCTCAACGTCCTATGCTGGGGGGAAGGACACAGTAACACTTAAAATGGCAATAACCTGTCCTGCTGTGGAAATGATGAAGTCAAGCGAACGGAATAAGAGGGAACAAAAACTGAAGGTCAGTTATGGCGGCGCCCATGCACAGCTGAGCCAGAGTTGCGCGTTTGGTTCCACGTGCCGCGTGCCGCCCTCGCCGCTATTCGCCGAGATCCGATCACGTGAGGAGCCGGATCAAGTGCCGTGCAGGAAAGTAGACGTTGCACGCGCCCCGGCGTACGTTCCCCTGCTTTTGAACGCGCGGCGCTGCTATTCGCCGAATTCAGTCACGTGAGGAGCTGGATCCACATGCCATGCATGAATCCCCGTAGCACCGTCTTTCCTGCATGGCATGTTGATCCAGCTCCTCACGTGACTGAATTCGGCGAATAGCAGCGCCTCGCGTTCGAGGCGCGCGGCGCGCTCAAAAGCAGCGGAACGTTCGGCGAGGCGCGCGCAACGTCTACTTTCTTGCACGGACACTTTTCCGGCTCATCACGTGAACGCGCAAATCGCGACTATGGGGCTTTAATCGCGACGGCTCGCGACCACCGTGGTTTATTAAAATGAACATTATCTTTTTGGAATGTACCTTCGGTTAAAAAATAAATGCGGACAACGGCGGCACTTTTGCTGCCAACGGATTTCGTCTGCGCACGTGCACCCTTGCAAGTTTCTTTGCCCTATTTTTTACTAAAAGAGAACTACGCTTTGTAATTTTACAAGAAAAATCCGACTTGTGAAATACCTTTGACGAAAAGTTTAGATGGCTACGTGCAGGCGTCGATTTTTACGGTCCATTTTAGATCGAGCCATGGTGACTTGGACCGCCCTATTTAATAAAGCGAAAACGCAACCGAAATTGAACTGGGGAGGAAGAAGAAATATAGAGGAGAAAGTTACTAAAAATCGCTTGGCTTTGCAACTTTTTTTTTTTTAATTGACGTATTTGCTATGTGTCTTTTAGTATTGAGTGTATGCCTTCGATGACCCACGAATTTGATTATCTTTGGTGGTTGCGTCTACGGCTTATGGCCACGGAAAAGAGAGTGAGCGCGACTCAAACCGGCCAGTTCTCGATCGGTGCACGGCTTTCGGTCGGAAAGAAATGTACAAATAAAAACCTTGGCGAGCATAAATACCCTGTCAGTACTGCGATTAAAAACCAATGCATAGCTAGCTCGATCGTGTCAAAATTCCTCAAATTTGTCAGTGCTAAAATTCCAAATCAGCACCTGACTGAGTGGAACCCTAGGTTCTCCCTCCCATTTTCACCACCTTCTCTACATTTTCTTTTACCCAAGTTCACCTTGTAACCTAGCTTGTACCAGAACACAGCTAACTTGTCAAGACTTGCCCTTCAGATAATCTCTTTAAGCCTCTTTACGGATAAAGTTGACCTTCCACTTTTTCTTACCCCCACCCCTACTACCGGTCAAATCCGCTGTCCCGAAGGGAGAAGGAAAAAGCGCAGCACTGACATCCCCGCCACGTTTGTTCTCTGCTGGCCCCAGCCTACAGATCCGTCTTTCATCTTTATTATTTCTTCTCAGCATCAACACCGCTTCTGCATCGCCATGAGCATTTTCCCCCTTTACATCCCTAATTCCCCGTTTTGAAAGCCGTCGCCCTTTCCCCTAACAACAGGTGCCACGGGATCGGGAACAACCGGTCGTCCCTTGGTCCTCCGTTGTGCCGCGTGTAGACGTGTTTAGGGCAGTCCGACCTTTTTTTTTTATCTCGAACGGAACAACGTATCTCGTCCGAGGAAACCGCGAGTCGAGTACCAGCGACGAAGTGACCTCAAGCAACGTTAAGGTTTGGTGAGTCCGTCACCTGATCACTTTGGAAGGATGGGAAACGCGATGGCGATACGCTTGATGGAAAACGACGACGACGACGTCGACCTCGCCAACTTCGCTGCCTCTTCTTTGCTAATGCTGGAGCTTCCCGAACGATTGATCGAACGCGTCCTGTCCTTTGTGCCTGCCGGTGACCTGGTGAAGGCCTGCCGGTTCGTGTGCGGCAGCTTTGGACGGATCGTGGAGGGCAACGGTTTGTGGGAGCTCAAGTGCGAGCGAGACGGCAAATACATTCCCAACTTGGAATGGCATCCCCTGCCTCCCAACTACTACCGGGGCCTCTACGCGGGAGTTCCGTACTTCCAGAACCTGCTGCATCTCGCCAGCAGAGGCTCCAGGGAAGGTATGGACGCATTTATTTATTTATTTATTTTGTCCGATATCCGTTCATCTGCTTTTCTTTGATTTTGACAGTGACCCTTGTCATAACAGGCAACCGTGCTTATCTGCACCGTAAAAAGCGGGAGGCACTCACTTGATCGAATGACATTTTAGCGAACGCCCACGTTTCACCGAATGACATTTTAGCGAATAGTCGGACGCCGCGAAGCGGCGTTTTCGGGTGGGCCAAGTGGGTTCACATTTTTGTAATGAGCCGACAAAGACTGTCGCCGCGAAGCGGCGTAAGCGCAGCGCGGCGGATCGGTTAACGCGCACCCCCGTTATTCGCTAAAACGTCAATTCGCTCAAATGTCGCAAAAAATATATTTCGAGCACAAAAACAGAAAAAAAAAAAAAAAATCGGACGGGAAGATTTGCTTTGAGTTGCTGAGACCAGTGGCGTAGCCAGGAATTCTTTTTTTTTTTTTTGTGGGGGGAAGGGGGGGGGGGGGGGGGGGGGGGGCGCGTTATGGGGCTAAAGCCCCATAACGCCCTTGCCCCCACCGCCGCTGGCTATGGCCCTGGCAGGGACCACGTCGTGGTCTCAAGTTCCAACATAACTAAGCCGTTCAAGGTGGCAAAGTTTCAGAACTGAGCTGTCTGAGCGTTATCTGATTCTCCAGTCAAAGGCAATTTTATGTTTATTTGAAGAAGAAAATTGTGTTCGTTTTTGAAAGCAGACAATATCTGGCCATTTTTTAATTGAAAATGTCAACATTTCGGAAACTTGATTCAAATTTTTCACGGTCAATGTGCTTTTTATGAGATTTTGTTTTGTTGCAAATATTTGTACAAGGTATTCTAACCCCTAGTGCCACGTTCGGGTCGTTCGGGTAAAGAGCTTTCAGCGACGCCGCGAGGCCTACTGGGCCTACACGGCCTACAATGCCCGGTTACGCAATTTTCAGTCATCCATACAATATCTTAATTCTGATCTCCATAATGAACAGTGAAGACGGGCAGTACTGCGATCATGGAATGATCATGGAGGTAGGAACCTTCTCTGGCATGCATCCCAGTATCCCAGGACTAATATTCTCAAATGAAATTTTAAAAATGTTCTCACTGGATGGATGCTATAGTGGTGGCTTGCACCACCTAGCCTAGAAACCAAAAGTATATGATTCCTTTCCTCACCCTTATAAGCAAATTTGCTTCCCCTCTGCATTTTTTTAACTTATCACCAGGCAATGTGGGATATCGCCGGGCATTGTGGGAAACTGTTCAATGTTTCAGGGGATTTGTTCGTTGTCGGATGAGCCTCCTGCAATGCACTGGTGCACTGGGGAGAAGTCACACTCGCAAAGTGGACACCGCGCAAAGTGCAATTTATGCCATCCATCCTACTTCTGCGCTCGAGGTACTTGTACACTGCATGGCGTACGGTGACGAGTAGCTGAAACAGTGTTTTTTCGTCGCACATGAGACTCATTCTCATAGCGCAATCCTGCATGTCTTGCTTCGCCGCAGGAATGCAAGCCATGCAGCCGTGTGGCCTTTTAAAGGCGGTACTGAGCATGTGCTGGCAAAAAAAAAAAAAAAAAATTTTGGGAATGTCGATTTGAAATGGTGACTACAATGCAATACAAACCTTGTAAATAGAACTAGGACTATTTTGCTTATATGTCTGGTGAAGGGTACATCATATATACTAGCTACATGTCACTAGTTGTGTGCAGGCAAAGGCAACACCAGGCCAAGAGAGAAAAAACGAGCACTAGAAAGGCGGAACGGGAGAGGATGGCAATGGAGGATGAGGGGAGAAAGGGAGAGCACTAGGAATGTTAGAGAGGAGAGGAGGTTTCTCTCCTCTGGCCCAGCCTTCCTAGTGCTTAACCCTTTCTCCCCTCACCTGGCGTTGCCTTCGCCTGTACTGCACGCAACTAGTGGCTCAAAATGTAGGTCGTGATTGTTTTTCTTTTTAAAATTTTATGTTTAATTTTATTTTAGTATAGCAAGAGGATTTCTCAATCATCTTGACTAAGCTGAGAAGTGGTGGAAGTGTATACTTTTTATGCCGAGTCCCTCACTCTCTCTAGGCCTTTGACTGTTCGAGGGTACTGTCAATAAGCAAATAAGTCGGAAACAAACGGGCTCCCTGTGCGGTTCGTCTAGACCTCAGTGCCTGCACTCTTCTTGTTTCAGAGTCCCGCCGTTGCCTCTGCAAGCTTCCCTGCGGCGTCTGCATGAAGCAGCAGGTTGTCGACCTCGTGGAGATGGGTTTGGACCTTGAGCTGCTCGATTCTTTCAAGCCTCCCATTGAGGTGTCGGAATGGTAGGTGACTTCTTGGTCAAAAGGAAGACTTCCCACGCGTCCTCCAAAGCCTCGAATGCATAATTGCCATTTCAGATCTTTTCGAGTTCCTCCGATCGGCAGATATTTGAAGGATCGAAGTCCTCTGGACTGTTCGAATTGACTAGTTCGTATAGCTTGGCTCGAGTTACAAGCTTTTTGGTTCATTGATACCTTGGAAAGATATACCCAAGTCTGCTTCAAGCAATTGCGACTGCTTACGACCTTGTGCCTTGAAAAATATTAAGTAGCCTTGGAACGCTTGCAGTTTCCGTATATTTCCTTCCTTTTTTCGATCTGGATGAGCATCGTACCGGCGTTTGGTCGTGTATCACCACTGCGTGGTGCACGTTAAAGACCCCAGGTTAGTGGTTGCACTGCACTGGCTAAATTGCTCATCTACAGCTGAGACACCAGATGTCCACTGAGGCAGACTAACTTCTGGCTGTATAAACATACACACAACAATTTGCTTTTTGCCTTCCTTTTTTTTTACGCGCTTTACTCTTCCTTTTCTTTTTTTTACTTGCATGTTATAAATGGCCTTTTCTTGTAGTATGTGCATTTGATCTTGGAACCACTGCAAAACCTTCGCTCTAGCGAAATGCAGTTCCAAGGTCACCTCATAGGTGGCGCTAGCGTGCCGGTATGCTTAAGTATGCTCTCGTTGTAAGAGATCACAAGAACTCGGTCTTAATTCAAACGCAAGTTTGTGAATGAGCCTATATTATTGTGACTATAACTGGCTTCTGAGTAAAACGGGTGTGAACACGCTTTTCCAATTAAGAGTTTCTCGTGATATTTCTTATTTTTGTGCAAACTTTAAGACGGCAAAGCGTCGTGCTCGAGTTTGTTGTCCACCGTAAGCACCTTGGTTGTTTTCTTGCTCTTCGAGGTCAATGGTACTGTTTTATGCTGGTGTCGCTCCCACCTCTCGCCTTTCACTTGAATGGAAGCCTCGTTTAACAGTGTTTCGTCACCTTTGGTTGACATGTCCCATGCCTTTGAGCTATTTTAAAAACTTTCCGTAATATCCTGAGAGATAGCCCACCCAAAGTCGACAGCAAATCTGTTGAAAAGAAGGAGTGAGCTTACTTTCGGTGTGCAATAAAACAAGAGTTGAAAAATGATAGTTTCAGATTTTGTGACCTGCGCAATTTGTAATCGCAGGGAGGGGCGATGATCCAAAGACGACCCTCCTTCCTAGTCAGAAATGTTTGCTTATCTCCTGCCGGGGCTAAGTGACAACATTTCTGCCGAGGTCACCATTGGCCAAGGCCCTGCGATTACTAGAAATGGGCTATCTTTTGTTGGAGATTTTGAAGAAAAAACTTTCAGCCTTTCCACTCTGGTGAAGAAGGAAGACCAGTGAAGCTGTACTATGGGGGGAATGAAGTAATGGCCGGCCGCAAGTCGGCAAGCCAGAGTGGAAAGTGGAAGTAATGGCCGTCGCTAATAGATGGCGGTAGCTGTCCAGAGTTTTGTGTCGAGATTTGTTTGCCTGTGGACACGATACTGGGGAAACGAGCCCTTAACAGCTCCACTGTAAAAATAGAATATCATGCCACAAATATGGTGGGTTATCTTTTGAGGGTGGGGCATCTCTCGGGACGTTACAGTAGTAATGTCAGAACAATGATAGAATTTCTGATTAATTTTTAGAGCGCAGCTCTTAGGCGCCCGTTTCCAGCTTGAGCGCCGTCGGCGTCGGCGTAATCGCAAGGTCACGTTACCCCCCCCCCCCCCCCCCCCTCCGCGCCTGCCCCCCCTCCTCAAGAGCTGTGCTCTAATTCGGCGTTACAGGGAGTTGTAAACGGCTTTCATTTTTTACTTTGTTTGATATTTTTGTGCGTATGACGTGATGTGTGTGCATTTATTTTTTGTCCGTGTTTTGATCCATCACCGGGCAGGAATGTTGCTGTTGGTGGCCTCCAAAAGATTAACATAGATGAGTAAATAAAGTAATAAAGTAATAAATTCAAACCAAGAGACTCGAGGCTGGTTCACACACGTGCAACTACTTACGACAGTGTACCGCAAGAGATGGCAAGAGCTCGGTTGTAAGCAAACACACGTGTGCGAACGGGCCTTCGGGTTTGGAAAAAGTTTGCACCGTCTGATCGTCGTTTACTGCGGTTGTCGCGGCAACAGGTACGCGGCACAGGTGGGCTTTGGCAGCGGCATCTACCGCATGATGGTGGAGTTGAGAAATGTTGGAGAGGAATGCCTGGCCCGCTACGACACTGGCGAGGTGATGGTGAGCAATCTGACAAGGTTCAGGTGGAAGGAGGTGAGCGGAAAAGACAATGATCGACTATGGGGCCAAAGAGTTCTGCCGACGTTCGACCGCTGGAAGCGTTTACCACTATGCTTAAAGGGCAACTCCGCTTCATTTTTGGTTTTGAAAAAACAATGCAGACCTCTTAAGTATCGCCTAGGAAGACCACACGTCAAATATTACGACGCAGTTCTGTCCAAATGTTTCTTAAACGGCCCGGCACACTTTGCAACTCGCCAAGTTGCCAAAATCGGCTGACTCGAGCGGGCGAATTCAGGCGCAACCAACAGCGCAGTCAAGGCTATGGCACGGGCGTAGCCAACCTTGGGCTAAACGTCATCTCCATTGCCCCCTTTTGCTTGTTTTTACTTCTCCGGGCGAGCGTAGCGCATGACGTCAGCAACGTTACCTCTCGGCGCTCAGCGGTGTCCACGTGATTGGCGTACCGCGCCTGCGCAGCGCGCTTCTTGGGAGCCGTCTGGCCGCCTGCCGTGGTCCCGCCGTTACCGCCGTCTTCCCCGTCACAACCGCCGTCGTCGTCTCACCGTTTGTGATTATTGCCTCTCGGTGTTTCGTCCACACTATGGATACCATATGCGCAGACTTATTCCGCAGTTGTGCAGGCGTCGTCGAATGGCGTAGACACCAAAACGTGGCGAAGAGTGCGGTGCAGACAACACTCGCGCCTGCCACACGCCCGCCATGTTCTTGGCCATGTTCTTGGCGGCCCGAGGCCAATGTTGCCGGACGGAGCCGAAGTTCCGGTTTCGATTTCTGCTCGTGTTTAAAATTAGATTTAAAAATATATATCCGATTTTTCGCGAAGCAAACGACGTAGTGTCTTTTACTAAAGTTTTTTAATTCAAAATCACTCATTATCCCGAAATTTCCGGAACTGAGCGGAGTTGCCCTTTAATGACACCTCAAGTAAAAAAGAAGTTTCCCACACACTGTGAACAACTTTATTTTCGTCGGCTCGATATTTTGCGAAATGTGGGTTTCGGGAATATTTTGCAATCGAGAGTGCTATACTGATTACTGTAGGGTAATATTTAATATTTGCAATATCAGCCTTTCGCGACATTGTTTAATATTTTTTTGTGAAAATTAGGCGGTTTACTGTAGTCCATACGCTGCTCAAAGTAGTTGCAAGATTTGGTTATCAAAGGAAAAAACAATGCTGCTTGGAAAGACCTATGTTATGATAGATAACAAATAGCTGATTTTAAGTGCACATGCAAGTAGCATCTTAATCCATTACATGAGGGGGGAAATCAGTAATGTGCAAGGAGTAGAATTCGTTTTGCTACGGTTCTTGAGGCAAAAATGGGTAAAGTCAGATTTGGGTAAAGTGTGTTATGCATAAAACGTAAATACAAGGTGACTGCATGGTAGGTGGAACGCTGTTCAGTTAAACTATATGAGACATGATGTACTACTTCTAAAGCAGAAAAGCAGGCGGTATTTATGCACAACCCTCTCGTCACTGCCAGTAATAAATACAATTAGTATATTTGTGTGCCTATCTAGTATATCTGGATTTGTTGGTATTGTTTAGCGAGGAAAAACTGCTTGACTAATATAGGTTCACTTTTGAGGAGTAAGTGACCTTATCAGCCACTCAGCATTAGAAAATAGTATCTAGCATTTTTCCCATATGTAAGGGAGATATGTAGCTGGGAGTAACTGTTTTACTTTATTAAAACTTGGTTTGGGCTCGTTGGTTTATTATTTGAAGAATTAAAACTGGACAGTGCAGACAAGTAATTTCAAAGAATATGTCCTAACTAAAGTATAAGCTCATGCTGTCAAACTACATGTTGAGCAAAATTAAATTATAGATTGGTGCTGGTCAGTCAGACAGTTTCCCTGTCGAGTCAAAAATGTTGACACTTGCCCCTTCTCCGCTGTTTCATAAATGTACGGCAGGTCTCTCAACCTCGTTAAAGCTCCCCGTAAACCTCCAGCCCACAAGTGTGGTTCATATCTGTTTTTTTTTTCTGCCTGGGCTACCCAACATGGCTGTTCCCTCAAACCGCCGCAGGTGAACCACACTTTCTCCAACTACCCGAGTGGCATTCGCTACATCTACTTTGCGCACGAGGGCAGGGGCTTGCAGTTATGGGGTGCCCCCGACATCGCCGGCGGCACGGTTCGCTTTGTCCCTGAGCAGACGTCTCGATGCGCAGTCGACACCCAGGAGGTCCTTGAGCTTGTCAAGAACTGTTCGCTTTGCAGCGGCAATGACTCGCCGTAAAGCGACCGCACATCCGAGCTTCCCACGAAGTGCCTTTTACAGATGGGGTATCAACACCTGCTGCTTGTACTTGGCTGTCTATAATGATTGTGCTGCATCCATTGTTACTGTGCCAACCTGACGTCTTGACTCCTCAGTGCATGTTGCTGTGCTATAAAGCTTTTTGATAATTATAATGTAAACCGTCATCCCTGGCTTAACTTTCCAAGGTGAAAAGAATAAGTGAATTATTGTCATTAATTCACATGCCAGCCAGCAAGATCTGTGATTAGCCACAAATGTGCCAACTTGCTTCTGCCTTTTGTGCCAAAGATTGTCGTTGGCTTTACATGTGATGATAATACTGCCAAGTGTTTTTTTTGCGGCTAGAGAATTCTTGTCCATTCCTTCATTCTGACTCGCTGCTCTACTTTGGCAGGCGTTTTTTTTACCAGTGCCTATTTGCCTATGGCTGAACAATCTTTGACGGGGTCTTTACGAGTGGAGTAGACTGTTTGCCGTGGTAACAGTTTTAGACGGATAGGTTGAATAAATTTTTGTAAGAGCGACATCATAATTTACCTGAGTGAGAATTGTCACATGCATTTTATTTTTGTATTTTAATTTAAAATAGTTCCATCACTTTTCAGGTGATTTTTAACCTCAACAATAAAAAACGCTCAGCTCTGCCCTTAAACATGTTCACATTTTTCATGGCCATTGATAGTTATATAATCATGTATTTCTTTTTTCACTTCATGGAGAGTGTTTTGTTTTATGGCATTATTTCAGAGATTTACATACACATCTCATGTGCATGTATTTTTTGTAATAAAGTGATATATGCTGCTTAAATTTGTTGCATGTTTTCTCATTGTTTAATAAATTTTCTGGTGTGTTTGAAAACCATAGTCACACGGAGTGCAGTTTTGACACCATGCTAGCCTTTCTGGCGAATTCCTTAGATTATAAAGATTGTGCATACTGAACACATTGAGTTACGGCCCTTTCAACACATGTGACAAGGTTGGATCTGTGCTTTGTGCACAATCTATCATGGTCTCATGGTCTTCAATATGCAGTGGCGTAGCTAGGCCAACCGGCACCCGGATTACCTAGCTATGTTTATTATATCAGCTAAGCACCACACAATGTTAATGTGCTGACTGCGGCCTAGGCACATTATAATAAAACAAAAAAACTTAAACCAGCCTCCATTTTTTTAAATAATATTTTGTTTAACAAAAAAGAAAAAAGGAAATATACAGACCCGGAAATATAGTGATTGCTTCCATCCTGCTTTGATGCCTTTTCTCAAGTACCCCGAGGCGCGAGTACAGGTCAATCTGTACCCAATTGCGCCACTTAACGCTAATCAATTTCGAAAAAAAAAAAATAATGAGGCGATTATGTATTTCTTTGAAGTTGAATGAATTCCGAAACACAGGCTTCTGCCCAAATAAACACTGCACAACCGCTAATATTTTTATGGACTCGATGCTGCCGACATGCCAATATCGCACCACAAACATCGTAAGTGTGTTCAAAGTTTCCCGCGTCCAAGTCGCGCCACACGCGGAGTGAAAATTCTCCGCACGCACTTGTAGTCCGGATAAGAATCCAACACAATCCGCACTCGGAGTGCGGATAAGAATCCAAAATAAAATCAACCACTATCCGCGCTCGGGGTGCGAAGAGGGGCGAGGGCTGGCGAGGGGCTTTACGAATACGGACAGCCAAGGCAGCCACTAAACCGCAAAAAACCGACGAGCAAACAGCCCCATTCGTGGCCTTTTGACTGCTTTGACTTCTCGCCATTTCAGGTGCTGGGCAGTGACAGGTGCTCGTACTCGTAGTTCTCTAGTATCTTATTTATATAATCATTTTATGCGTCACTAATCACGGGGCATTGCACATACTTTCACAATTGTGATGACATGCCCATGATCGCGCTCAACGGAAACTGAGGCGTGAACCGAGGCTTGAGACCCGAGATGCGAAAGTTCTTCGTTTCCCGCCTGATGGGCAGATCAGCCGAAGACCTCGACCCCTTTCCGATCCTGGAACTTCCAGAACAGCTTGTCGAGTACGTGCTGTCTTTCGTGTCCACTGACGACTTGGTGAAGAGCTGCCGACTGGTCTGCGTCCAGTTCCAGCGGATCGTCGACAGGAACGGATTCTGGAAGATCAAGTGCGAGCGGGATGGCAAAGTCATCCCCAGCTTTCACCTCGACTCTCTCCCGGCCAATTACTATCGGGCCATCTACGTGAGCAATCCATACGGCAGGAATCTGCTACGGAACGGGCATGGGGACGAAAAAGGTTGGTTATTTTCAAGGGTAAGCGTTACCGGTACGAAAACCGTTACCGCTACAGTAACCTTTGCCGCTACGTCAACCGTTACTGCTATGGTAGCTGTTGCTGCCTCGGTAGCCGTTACTGCTCTGTTAACCGTTACCATGGAGGTAACGGCTAAGGCCCGCTTCAGACCGGGCAACTTTCTCAGCAATTTCGGTGTTGCTGGCGAGTTGTACCCTAGCTTTCCCTAGATCCTGGCGCTGCGGCACGAATTGCTCGGATCGCGTCCAGCTCGAAACGAAACAGCAAATTGGGCAACTCGGAGACGTTTGAAGCGGCAGCAGCCAGTCAGGGACTCTATATTTTCATGTGACACCACTGTGACGATAGGGTGACCACCCATCCTGCGACTCTCAGGACTGTCCCGCATTGGGCACTCGTGCCCCGCGTCTTGGGAGAAACACGAAAATCTTCAAAATTTCCCGCATTTCACACTGTCGTGAAATTCACTATACAGCTCGTGACGCTGCCGAACAACGGGGTAACTTGTAATTCGTTGGTAATCGTGTGAATCGCAATGATGCGCCATTTTCTCTCCAAGCATTGCGGGAAGCTACCGTCGTCTTTGCAGAAGAACCGACGTGCATCTGCCGTTGTGCCTCTCTCCTTGATGGCAAAATATTGCAAAAGAAAATTGCAAAATATTGCAAGAGAAAATTGCATGTGCAGAAACCTTCTTTTTCAAGAAGGGTTCTGCACATGCATAGGCCTTCTTCTCGCAGCGGCGAAAGCTCTAACTTCGTTTGGCGTCTGGAAGAATGGTTGCACTACTTCTCCTGCCTCTTCCGCGACTCGGATTAGCCGCAGAGAAGGAAGGAAAGGTATCGCAGCTCCCATGCCATCCACCAACTGTAGTTGGAGTTTTAGCCACTTGGTGTTGTCTTCATGAGGAAAAAAGGTCCATTGCTTGCCAAAAGTTGAAATATAAATTATTGTAATTATTTCCAATTCATGCTGTGTTAATGCAAGAAGGTTGCATGGGAAGGTTTTTTTTTAGTGAAGACTGCCACACAAGGCAAAAAACCTGCAACTCACAAAGGAAACAAAAGACCTCTACGGTGTGGGCCATTGACCTTTCTGTGGCGTCGCGGCTGTCCTGAGCCGGAGTAAATATTATTATATACGTTTCAAAATTTGTGTAGGAGTGATTCGGTAAACGTAAGCACAGACAGAAAACAATGAGCGAAAAAGGTTTAATGTATCTTATTTCATTTTGATGCATTGGGTTCTGCTGCAGTCAGTTTTTACGTTTTTAACTTAGACACATTTAATAACATGCTTTGCATTACAATTAAAAAAATATATCGCTGGGAGTGAAAATGATTTGAGCTCAATTGCTGCAATACGATTTGCAGGTGCACAATATGCTTTTGGATAACACGGGATAAATTTCCTCCAGGAACATCTTTAGGGTGGAACACCACCTAATCTTTTATATTTTTTTTTTTTTTTGTGCAAAACTCCCTTAAATAATGTTCTGCTGCTGAAAATGTGTAAATATAGAAGTTCCAAGACCACCAAGAGGCAACAATAAGTATAGAATATTTTAAAACGTTGCCCAAAAAGAGATACAGAATGTGCCCTCCCGTCTTCTCCTGTCTTCACTATGGCCAGTACAGACTTCATTTTTGGCTTCATTCACGGTAAGAAAAAGACACACTTAGATGGCATGCCGAAGAACGCGCACACTGCATGTTGCTAAAATGACGCCAGGCGAATGGCATTTCGGAAGTTCTCATGTTCTAAAGTGTCCGAGGCATTGTTCGACTGCGGCTTGATGAGAGAAAACGGAAACTAGCAAAGATTAGTAAACATGGTGTTTCCATTTGTTTGTGATGTCGTGCTGTAGAAAGTGGCACTTAAATATCTTTTCTTAATGGTTCTTAATTTTTACAGTTGCACTGCTTTCGTGGTTAAGCTTGTGTAGAATGGGGGTGTGTAGATTAAGCGCTTCTGTAAAAAAAGAAAAAGGCTATGTGAAGACGTCGCATTCTGTCACCTTCTAAAGCGTTTAGAGAGATGTGCTTATGAGTTTGAGCAACACCAAATATGTAGAAGTAGTCAAAAGGCGCGTAAAATTGCAGTCTTTGACGAATCATACCTCGACAAGATAGTTTGCGTTTGATGAAAGTGCAGCATTCGCTTTGTAAAAAGAAGTAGGAATGTCTTTCAGGCTCCCTCATAATTTTAGTGCAGGCTCATTTGCATCTACCAGTACGAGTTCTGCGAATTAATTGTCAGTTGAGATCTATGTTTCAGTCTACTTGATCCCTGCTCAAAAATACGGTATACCCTTAGATTTAGCACATTCTTTATTTTTGAAAGTCGCGAAATTAGCGGGTTGAAGCACGAAACCAAAGCATTTCAAAGCATCCATTGTTAAATCCCAAACTGCAGATTCACTGCAGCCCCTCTTTTGTTCGTCTTGCTTCGTGTTTTCCCATTTTGCATAGTGCTAAAGGATGCCCTTTTTATGCATTCTGCCACTTCAGGGCCCGACAGTGAAGCTTCTCAACTGCCTTCGAAGACTGGGAAGGCAGTCGCGGAAGGGGACTGTTCAGATGTTGAGTCGTCCGGTGGCGAACACGATGAGATGCCGCAGGTAGCCAAACCAGACTCAACTTCAGCAGGTGAGTGTATGAACAAACCCCCAAAAAGGTTAACTGACAAGTTAATCTATGTAGTATGATGTGCAGTGACACTGCTAAAGCAGGGTGTAAGAGCAATGTCAGAAATCCTGGAAGGGTGTAAACTCGGGCGAGTTAGTGATGCATACCCGAATGAAAATGGCGCAAAGAGACGAGAGATAAGCCAAAGAAACCTACACGTAGGCGTCTAATAAAAAAGTATAACAGAAGCACGCAAAAACACAAACATACTATTACTATACCAGCGTTGTTGAGCCAATCAGTGTAAAGTGATTGGTTCATAACGTTGGGGTAGTAGTAGGTTTTTTTTTTCGTGGATCCATGTCCTTTTTTTTATTAAACTCGGTTGTAACCATGGTGTAAGATATATATCTGTGTGGACAATGCGCGTGTCGCAGTTGCCAGATAAAGTCCTCTCCTCGTTTTGGTTGCAAGCAGATGACTCTGACAAGCGGTTTGTGCTAACCTGTCGCAGGCCCAATTTTCCATGCTTCTTTATAAGAGACAGGTTTGCTTCTGAAATCATTCTGTGGGCATACTGTATCATGTAGAACTTGGGACTAGTGCCACGCATGTTGCTTAGACATAACTTCGTCATTGATCCTAGTTTCGTGCCTTAACGGCAGCAAAAACAGTTTTATGAATGTGTTTAAGCGGAGAGGTCTCTGACGCGGTGCTCGAGCCAGCGTTCGTCGAGGTCGCAGGGCAATGCGCCGACCGAAAAATGCACATTCAAAAATGCCATAGCAACGAAACACTTTTTTTTTTTTTTGTTTGTGTATATTTTCCGCAGTTGCGCTGTCTGGCCTGCGGAGATGCCATAGTCAGAGTCACTGGGTGCGCACCGATAGGACTTAATCTGGTCAATCGCGTCGCAGCGTTCGCTGTGCTGTGTGTCCTCCTCACCTATATGTGCCTCGCACCGCGTGGCTGTAAGTCAGCGCCTCCTGGTCTGTGTGTTGCTTTTGGCTTGTTTCTTGTCTTTCTGTGTCATTTTCATTTTGCAATGTGTTTATACATTGCATTGGAGTCTGGGCAGTTTTATAAAATTTGTTTGATTCTGCGGGTGTATTAAGTTTCATATCCTTGTGTCCTACACTGTATCCAAAGTGAGTTCTAGTTTAACTTTAATGATATTAAAGCTTTTGAGTATAATTATGCGAGCTATAGTATCCTGAAGAAAATACCGTTGCATAGCAAAATGTAATAGCAAGTTCGTTTCACTGCACTCATGCCCCGTGCACCCATGAGTGGGTGACTTTCTGAGTTTGTTTCGGCGCCGGCACTCCACGCAGGCATGCACTCGCTGCATCGAGAGAATCGAGCGTGCGCCAGAATGCAATCCCGTCATGCACCGCTCAGTTGATGTGCGAGAGCAGACGACGGGGATTCGTATGCTACTAATTTGCTACGAGCTGCCATTCTCACGAAGCGAAAACCTTCCCTCTCCCTTAAAAAAGTGGATTTTCTGCTAGAAATTGTGTCCTGCGAGAGACGAGATCGAACACTAGCTTGAATTCTGACTTTCTGCTATATCATGAAGGGAGCAATCGACAACCTATACTTCTGCAAGTTTTGAGTCGTTTTGTTGCTGAACACTCGCTGAAATCTGCCGATAAGTAAAATGGCTCGGGACAAACGCATCAGTGGCCACGAGATCTCTCTATCGGCTGTACGGATGAAAGGTTATCGTCAAGATATGACCTATTCTGGACTCATTAGTGGGTATTTGTCAACGAAGCTCACGCAGCAGAATCTGTAATGTGTACATTTAGCAGGCGAGAAAGATGAACATGGTGATTTTAACCAAGGCTTTGGTAAGATCATCATGATAAGGTTTACCTACACCAGTTACTTTGCACCCTCGTTTTTTTGTTCGAGAAAGCTCTTAGATCTCACCGCTCTCATTATAAATAAAGGCTGACACAGTTAAATGCGGCCAAAGATCCAGATCGAAAGTGCTGCGAAACGTACTGGTGGAGATTCCAACAGACTAGCTTGAAACCGTATCCTGTCAGTGGTTCACGCATAAAACTAATCAAGCTTCTGCCCATATAGTATCAACGGTGTTTTCTCCATTGTGAACATGTTATAAGAATTGAAAGATTGCTCACTTTTTGTTATTTCTTACAGTTGTTTTGTTATCAGCTTGTGGCAGAAGCACACGTCGTCTGCAAATATCTTCACGACAATCGAGGTCTTTAGGTCATTGCAAATATAAACATTGCAGCGACCGCACTGTTTCATGTTGCCGCCTGTCATGTCGACCAGCAGAGTGCTATTTTCGGTTTGAGGTTGTTACTCTTGCCACAACATAGAATAGATGATGACATCAGTTTGCACTCGGCAAGTTTGTTCGGGCCCGGTTCTCCGTGCAGCAATACGCGACTGCGATGCATTCTGGGAGAGAACTCGCACGGTGCCAGTGCGTGTGAAACGAACTCGCTATAAAGGCTGTTTTTTCGTCTGCTTTTTCTTAGCTCTGAGCTATAGTTGCTCTTCTTGTTTCATGATTCATTCCTCGGAATTCTTATCGGCCAATGCTGCGATCCCATTGGCTGCAGAATGATAATAATACGCTTGGGACACTCCACTACCTGCGTTTTCTCGATTAAACTGTCAGAAACTATAGTCGGTCCCGCAGTTTCTGCCTGCACATGTTCCATGACCCCTGTATGACACAAGCTTTTCCAGAAAAAAAAAGAGACAATTTGGCAACGTAATGCACCACTTCAAGTCAGTCATCTAAATAAATTAAAAAAAAATGTGCTGCTTAATCATCTGCGGCTTGAATGCAGGCAACTGTTAGCCAAGCCGAGATGAACCCGAACTCGCGATAGCCTTCAGGTATCCAGTGTCTCCATGCTCGCAAAGTGATAGCTCTCCGTAGTGTTTATTCTAGAGGTTTCATACTGCAATGTGAATGACGTGACTTCGGCTTGGTATGGCTGTTGAATTAAAAAAGAAAATATTAAATTTCCTTGTTTTTGACTGTTGGTTCTCAAAAATGTTAATCTCGACGAACCCCTTTTTGCCTTTAGTGGTATCCAAGGGACCCCTTCCAGTCTCGGCGTTGATCGAATAGAGCAGTGCAGAAGCTTACACACCTTGTAATAAATAATGCACACATTTTAAGGAGTGTTTGGCTCATAAGTATGCACCAGTGGGTGACTATATCTGCTAAAGCAGTGCTTAAAATGAAAAAAAAAAGAAACAAACGCTTTTGCTTTGGGGAAGTATGGTTGTTGAAACCTGGGATCTCGGGGGGAACCCATGCGGGTACTCTGGGGAGCTTCTGGGTTCCCAAGAACCTAGTCGGAGAACTCATGTTCTAGTAATCATTTTCAGCTCTCCTTACCGAGGGGTACCAAAATAGTTTTGCTTGCGGAAAGAAACGAGCGACAGAGACAATTTAGTGAGCAAACTTTGTTTCTTTTTAGCAGCCTCTTCGAGTGACGGAGAGCCGGAGAGTGAGCCACCATCGGAGGACGAAGACTACTACGAAGACGACTTTTTTCGGAGAGGCAAGACCTTCGTGTATCTCGTCTGCAGGGCACTGCCTCAGCTTACCTGACTTGCAAACATATTTGGGGACCCTCTGGCTGTATTGTGTGGGGGGCTTTTCGTAGACCGCCTCTCACGATATTCGTAAAAGAGGTTCCATGTCGCCTAGGGATGAGAAATGGTCTGTATAGTTCGGGGATTGAAATCAAGAACTATTGAAAAAGTGTGGGGGGGGGGGGGGGGGGAGGGGGAGGGGAAGGGGAGGGGAGGGGAGGGGAGGGGGGGGGGGGGGAGAGAGGAGAGGGAGAGGAAAGGAAAGGAGGAGGGCAGCTAGACATTATGAACAACGTTTTCTGGGGATGCACTTGTTAATTCTGTGTTGTCTATTCTCTGCGAACTAATGTAAATGTTGCCGATCACTTGGCAAAACGAAAGCTTGGGTGTATTCAGCAGCTGATTTGGTGTCCTCCGGCCGCCAAACGACTTGATAGCGAGTGTCAATGCGCGATCAGTGCTGTTTTTCTTGAAAAAAGGAAGCAGCGCATGCCTAGTGGACCATGCTGAACCCCAAAGAATGTTGACGAGTATCGGGGGAGTGAGAGACCCATGTTCAAGAAAAGAAGCGAAAACAACTGACCTTTCTACGAAGCATGCCGTACCTGAGAAGATACCATCGCTACTTCCCAAAGGGATGTTAGCAAGCCTCCTGTTGTACTGACCTCCAACCCTCATACTGTAACTTCTGCTGATTCTACAGACATGGACAAAAGTAACTGCACACTTGGCAGCTTTTGTGATTGGCCTGCTGGTGCAAATTCTTTGTAGATAAACACAATATTCTGTAAGCCTTGTTCTGTCTCCTCACCATTCACATAGACACACCTCAGTTACCTCCAGGACGCAGCATAGAAAAAAATGTGTGCATTCTGTTGTCATGCGAGCACGAGTTTCTAAGGGCGGGCCATGAGCTCTGTGGAAGTCTAACCAACCATCGCAAATTTTTGCATGATCAAGGCACATATTAAGCTTGTGATATTTACAGGGATACAGGCTACCTTCTTTTGTACAGAGTTTGCGGAGAACCAGCGTGCTCTGCCAGAAGGCAGCTGCTGTGTTGATTGAGGTGCCCCTAACTTGCATCCGAATGCATTAATCACATTGAGCACAAACTTTCAGTTCACTGAAAGTCTGGCAGATTGCTGACTTGTACCTGTTTGGCATGATGGAAGAGTTTCTAATTATTGGGTGCATCTCTGTCCCCATCTTTTGGGTACCCCTGGAACGACTGCATAATATATTTCTAGAATTCTTTATGCATTATTCTCTCACCATGAGCTTGAAATAATTCTGTCGTATGTTTTAAGCAAGCATTTCTCATAGGTAGTGCATAGATTTAATTGATCTCGCAAATACTGCAAGATGTTTGGTCTAGTTATACACAGGCTGGAAGTGTTCTAGTGCTAGCCTATAGATGGTGCCAGTGTGTTGAGCGGCTACAAGGGATGACTTTAGTCAAGAGAACCGGAGTGTATCCCTTTTCATGTAAATAAACAATGTTGCCATCATCGGGGAACACAGCACACTCGAGCCCGCTCATTATCATCTGGAAATGCAGCACACTCTAGCGTCCTCCAATGCAAATGTGTAAACCAGCCTTAACAACTCTTGTGTGTTTTTATCTGCTTTATCGCTTGCTTTTGTTTTTGTCTTCCAGACATGTTTGCACACTGGCAGGTTACTCAGAACCACGGAGACGGATGGCGTGTTGAGAAGACACCAGCCGGCGCTGACCCCTTACCCCTTGGTGAAGTGCATCGGTTTTTGTTCGGCGACCGGCTCAATGGCGTAAATGCGGAGCTATTGACTCCCCAATCTAGTGGAAACAAAATATACACAACATGCGAGATGAATACTTTCAATAGGGACCTAGGGCAATGACCTAGAAGATGGGTTCTCAGACTGGGTCCTTAGGAACTTGGGGGTTCCCCAGTGTGCCCTCAGGAGCTCCTTAGGGGGCCCTTAGGGGTTTCTCAGGGGTTTCCAGGATGCCTTCAGGGGTTCTCTAGGGTGCCCTCGGGGGTCTCATAAGTTGCCCTTAGGGATTCCCTAGAATGCCCTGAGGAGTACCCTAGGGTGCCCTCGGGGGTTTCCAAGGGTTTTCTTTGGGGTTCTCTAGGGTGCCCTCAGGGTTTGTCTTAGGGTACCCTCGGGTTTCTTAGAGTGCCCTCAGGAATTTCTTAGGGTGCCGTCAAGGGTTCCCTAGAGTGGCCTCGTAGTACGCGCTTGAATGCGAGATCCGGACGTTGATGTTCTGCATTCTAACGTGTTTGACAAGTGCAGTGGTGACAAAGGCAGCTTCTGACGTTCCTGAGCGCTCTCGTCTCTTCTCCTCCTTTTTCTCAGTTTCTCTGCACGTAAGCATGCAAACATCAAATATCTAAAAAAAAAAAAAAAAGAAGCTTGAATGTTGATGTGACAACTCCATCTTGCAGTAATATTTGCAAAATAAACCCACGGCAGAAAATTGTGATAGGATAGACTGCGATATCCTGATGAGTTGCGGACATCATACTACTAGGTCGTAATTTGGTTTCAAAAAACAAAGTTGATGATTTACAAAAAAAAAACTTATTAGGTGTGACTGGGTGGCACCGTTAGTTAAATTTTTATGTGATGGTATTTTCAGGGGAAATAATGAGAATGAAGTGTATGCATGTGCTTTAAAAGGTGCTCAAATATGACTTTAACCAAACATGTCAATGCAGATGGCAGCTTCTTATTCCATGAAATTGAGAGATGCAGAAGCATTGAGCAGTTGTCGTCGTTTTCCGTTGCAGCCAACCAGAGTTGTTTTGCTACCTCCTACGGAGTATGCTCCAAGGAGCAGGTCATATCCCTAGTCAAGGAAGGCGTGGTTCCTGAAGTGCTCGATATTTTCAAACCGGCCATCGAAGTGTCGGAATGGTGGGTGTCATTCGTCATCTTCAGCCAATGGGTGCAGGTTTTTTTTAAACTTTTATTTCACATTTGCGTTGTACAGTGTCCTTAAAAAATAAAACGTTTTGAGGTACAAGTTTAAAATTTATTTAAAATGCAATTCGAAACTTAGTTTTTAGAAAAGCTCTCATCTACTTTGTTAGAATACCAAGTATGCGGCGTAAAACTTGTCACCCTTTTAACATTAATATTGGAGGAGAAAAATGAGAAGCATATGGCAATATTTACTCGTTCATTAACTACCGTAAAATAATGGGGAAGCGCCCACCCCAGTTTCACTGAAAGCTGGGTAAAAACCAAGATGGCGGCCAGTAAAGAGCTTTGAAGGCAGGGTGAACGAAATCGGAGGAAACATTTATTTTCACGGATTATTCCTGTCACCACTGCTGGTGGTCTCGTGGCCACCGCAAGGGGGTGAATACCTTCGGCTGATTCCAGTGCTTTTGAGAGGATGAGCGCTCAATGTGTAATTTTCAGAATTCCCAAGTTTCGAAAACATTAATCGTGGGGGCTCGTTCGAAGTGGGCGCTTCCATGGTATTTTACGGTTAGCAAATAATTAACCCATGACAATAATAGCATTCTTTAGGATCCCCAAGATCACAGGAAATATGTTAGCAAAGCTGCGGTACTTTCAAGTAAGGATTTTTACATTTATTTAATCAATTAAAAACCGTTTTGTGGCCGTTTGAAATGGCCGTCGTGGGACCGGTGTCTAACCGACGCGTGATACGTGATGAAGTATGGCGGATGCTCATGAGTCAACTGATCTCGGGACAGGTACGCAGGGCGTTTCGACTGCGGCTGCATGTACCGTCTCATTGTGGAGTTGCTGGATGTCGCCAAGAAACCGGTGGCCACCTTCGACACAGGCGAGCTTGTCACCCCGCAGTGGGCAGGGCGCCAGTGGCAACAGGCAAGTCGGGGGCCTCTCTGCGGTCTCATCCACTCAGGAGAGCGTTTGCTTACGTTTTCTTGCGTTGCGTTATGAGTCGCCAAAATATCCGTGGGTTGTGTGTCGCATGCAAGGCTACACCTTTAACTGGTTGCCACACTTAAAGGGCAACTCCGCTCAATTCAGAAAATTTCACGATTATGAAGGATTTTACAAGAAAAAACACTGATAAAAGGCACTACATCATTTGCTTTGCAAAAAATGGAATGTATTTTGTGAACCTTACTTTAAACATGACCAGAAACAGAGATTGAAACTTAAACTTTGGCTCGGGCTGCCACAAACATGGGTATAACGTGGTACGAGCGGTCATATGATCCTCTACGCGATGATGGACGGGATCGGGGCGGGCCACCGTTGGGGCGGGCGTGTGCAAGACGCAAGTGTCGTCTGCACTGCAGTTTTCACCACAATTAGTTATTTTGATGTTTACGATGTCCGATGACGTCTGCACAACAGCGGCATCAGTCTGTGCACGTGGTGTAAACGAAACTCCGGGAGACAATAAGTATAGACGACAACGGCGGAACGACCGGGTGGCCGGACGGCTCCCACGAAGCACACAGCGCAGGAGCGTTACGTGAATCACGTGGACACTGCTGAGCGCCAAAGGGGAGACGCTGCTTATGTCACCTGTTACGCTTGCCCGGAGAAGTGAAGACAAACAAAAAGTAGCAATGTTGATGTTGTTTACCTCAATGTTGGCTAAGCTAACATCGTAGCCTTGACTCCGCTGTTTATTGTGCCTCTATTCACCCGCTAGAGTCAGCCAATTTCGGCAACTTGGTGCATTCCAAAGTTTGTTTGATCTTAAGAAACATTTAGACAGGAGTAGGTCGTAATATTTGTCGTGTAATCTTCTTAAATAATACAAAAAAATACTGCATTTTTTTTTTAACAAAATTGAAGCTGAGTTTTTTGTTTAGTATGAAGCACAGATGTTTTGGTGACTCTCGGCGAAGCAGACGTAGGCTTCCGTAACGCAACGGAACATAAGCAAATGGTGCTGTCTGAACCGGCCTTTAGTCTTTGGAGTGGATCGTTCTTCTTAGGTGATTTCTTCGCTTATATCCGGGGTTCTGTGTTTTCAGTACGCACCGAGAAACCCCGAAAAGGAATGGACCTTTTTCGAGTAACGAGCACCGTCTGGGAAGTCGGTTGTCTGCAAGCTAAAAACGAGGGGCAGCCTACCGTGCCTCCGCCCCTCCAAAAACGTTGGCATAGTGCGGTCGTATCGGTTTTCATTGCATTGTTATGTCCCATACTACCGACGTTCAGAGAAGAATCATCAGGAAAGACTAAATACGCACAAAGACAGGTGCCGACAACTTTGGTGGTACGGGACAGTGCCTCTCTGTCAACAGCGACGGCGGGAAGCGAGGCCCGGGGAGGGGGGAGTACGTGCGTGTAGAAGCTCACTGGAAAAAGGTCCATTGGGCATTGAGTAGAGCCTTTTTTTGTTTCCTGCATAGAGCCTCTCCCATAGTTTTTATGTCAACAGATTATAATTCAAAACTTCAGTTTTTTTGGGGTTTTATTAACGGCATCACATTTGAGTTGTTAGTCAAATGGTGCTTAAGATCGATAGGAGAAGCTCCGCCTACAACATGTTCTCGTTGACTCCATCTACAACATGTTCTCGCAGCCTTCTGTAGTGCTTTGGCTGTACACGCTCCGATGCGTTGCCGAACGCAGAGAACTCATGCTGAAGGCGGATCTTCCACTGGAAGTGTGTGGAGCACCAGTTCATCTGCTTCCTTTTGCAGGGGCTGTGGTGACGTGAGAACGCCGAGCTCTGACTGGCTCTGATTGAACGATAGTGGGTGCACCTCAAAGCAAGCTGGCCTGAGGTCTACCCTCTATCCTTCAATCAGAACCAATCGGAGCTCGGCGTTCTCACGTCACCACAGCCCCTGCAAAGGAAGCAGACAAACTTTCGCTCCACATAAAGTCGCAACTACGGTGCTCGGAACGCGTTTCCCACCGGTTAGTTTGCCGCGTCCTCGTTTGTGAACCCTTGATTTCCACCCGAGGACTTTGTACAAGTGTTGTGCCATTGCCTGCCATGATCCTGGCGGCGGCGCGGCGGCGGATGTGGACGTCGCAGACGCCCGTTCCGCCACGGGTCGATCTCCACCTTGACGGTTTATTCGGACGCTTCGGCAGCCGGTAGTTGGGACTTTGCGACGAGAGTGACGCTCGTATTCATATTTGTTGCCACTTTCTATGCACGGGCGGTGTAGGATGCCAAACACACCCGTCGGAGAAGCATTCCAGCGACCGTAGTCACAACAGACTGTAGCAGGGGTGGCCCGACGGACATAGTAGGAGAAGAGCCGTAAAAAGAAATGAAGATCCGCAGTAAACAAGGGACATGGCGCTTTTCTTTTTTTTATTTCGTAATTTTCAGTGGGTAGTCAGACGGTTCTGCTTGTCAAGCGATTGCTCGTTAATGTTCCTTTATCACGCGTCCCCATTTGCGAAACAACTGCTTCGAAGTTCGGCTCAAATGACGTCATTGCAGTAAAAGCAGCTCGGGTCACGCGCTGCTTTGATTTTACCATCTTTATCGTTAAGAAGAGTGCCTCGCAGAAGCGCATGGTGGCATAGGGCTGCCAAAACGGAAGCTGGGAGTGGAAGGGGAAGTACTTTGTCCAGGGAGCCGCGACACTTGGACCCGTAATGAGCCTAATGCAGCTCACGAGCTGCAGTTAAGTCACCCCTGGACTGTACTATAGCTGAGGGGTGGCCAACGGCGCTTGGAAATATTGTGCATAGTCGCTGCCTGTGTGTGATATTTCCGAGCGCTGTTCGGGCGTAGAATCGTTTGTATAAATAAACCAATTAACTAAACGCAATTAAACTTTTCACAGAGGTGCTTTTATGTGGCGGATTTATCGTACTAAAGTTTTGTGAGCGTATCGCAGTATACCGAAAGATGCCCCGCCTCCAAAGGATAACCCGCCCCCTATTTCTTTCAGAAACGCAAGAGGTTTCTGGGAAAGAACTGTGAGAAAAGAAAAACTTTTTTTTTTTTCCCATGCGCGGTAGGAAAACTGAAGGAAACTGTTGGGTTGGCGCTGCTGTTCACATAGAGCACCACATGGTACAAGAACTCTGAAGCTTCTTAGGGGGTGAACACCCTAAAGCAGATACAGCAGGCCCGAGCCTATGTGGTACGATATGTGAATAGCGGCATGAACTAGACGGTTTGTTTATTTCTTCAGCCATTGCTCAGGAAATACCTCCACTTTTTTTCTCAAAAACCTACACTCACAAAATTTGAGTATGATGAGTGTGCCGCCTAAAGACATCTTTGTGAAAAGTTTCATTACACTCAACCTTGCCTTACTTATAAAATCTTTTTTTTTTTTGCACGAATAGCACTCCCTCAAAGTCGGCTGTCTAATGTGGTTGTGATGTCGGCTCGCTTTAGGTCAGACACACGTTCGACGACTATCCAAAGGGTGTCCGTTACGTCCGGTTCGCACACCTTGGAACGGACACGCAGTTCTGGGCCGGACACTACGGAGCCAAGATGGCCGGCGGAATGGTCCGCATCGCCGCGGAGCAGACGAACCCCACTTCGACAGCTGCGAGTTGCGAAACGGCCGACAAAACTTCGGAGCCTCAACACTCCTGAAGGTCCCCAACGACCGAGCCTTGGACGGACTGGCGTGGCAGCGAGACGTCGCGGTGCCGACAATGTGGATTGGCTCGGCTTATAAGCAGCGTGCACCGAAAGTGTGCCAATTTTTTCGCTGTTATGATACAAAAGGCGTTTTCTGGAAATGCTTGGAGTATATTCCGATTCTACCGACGGTACGGGGTGTTTCAGGGTGCTCTTCGGGCGTAAAATTTGTTTGTATATATAAACCAGTGATTGAAACTTTTTTCACAGAGGTGTCTTTAGGTCGTGCATGGTTCCCACTCAAATTTTAGCTGTGTAAGCTTCTGGACAAAAATCAGAGCCTAAAAAAAGCTTTTCTTTCTCATGAACAGGATGCAAAGTGACAAAAACAGTCTGGTTGACACTGCGAGTCACAGATGGTCATCTTGAAAGAGCTTTTATGTTTTTGCTTTATTACCTTTTTCCTCTTTGTGCATTAGACATAGTCTTATTAAAATTTTTCTTTTTTTTTTTTCCTGAAACCTAGGCTCCTACAATTTTAGCATGATAAATGCACCACCTTAAGACACCTTTGTGAAAATTTTCACTGCTCTCGGTTCGTTGGTTTATTTATATTAATTTGTTTTACGCCCATGTAGCGTTCAGAAACACTGCGTTTTAAAAATACACTGAGAAGTCGGTAAGAACAGCAGAGTTTGTGTGTATGCGGAGAGCACTGCTGAAACGCGGTTTACGTAAAAATATGCTAAAAGCATAATCATGCCTCAGGTATTTAAGGTGTATCACAGTGCACTCGAAAATACTTCCACTGTGCTTTTTCGTTTCTTGAAAGAACACTGAGGGTGCACGTTGGGTGTACTGCTTTTTTTTTGCCTAGGGTTGTCATAGTTGGCACGAAATGCTCATTCTTTTAATGCCAGACGGTGTGATTTTGTTCTTGAGTGTGTGGTGGCAGAATGGAAGGTGCAAAGGGTATGGCACAAATGGCTAGGGGATTCTCAGCTGACGTTCGTATTTGTAGTTGCTAGATTTCGCAACCTCTATGTTGCAAACAAATACTATACCATGTAAATCAAAGACGATCGGTAGACTTCTGCTGGATGGGCATTTACCAGATCTAGTCGTTTGCTGCGATACGACTGGCTACATGTAACTAGACATTCACTTGGTGGGGCCGTGCCACTGAAAGGCTGCTTTTGCTTGTTCCCTGCTAGAGCTCCTTGGTTTGGCTCATTGACTGGGACTTAACTTGAGTTGCAGCCCTTTATTTCCTTGGCTGTGAATTAACCGTGAGTACACAAGACCATCGCTTGGCTTCGACAACCTAAGATTAGGCTGGAACCAGTGGCGGGGCCAAGGGGGAAGGGGGGTACTTATAGGGCAGCCCCCCCCCCCCCCCCCCCTTCCTCCCCCTAAATACTGACGACCTTATAGTATACACATGCACTTTGACCCCACTTCGCACTCCAAGTCATGGACATCCCAGCCACCTGAGCACAACCCCCCCCCCCCCCCTTTTCCCCCCAAAAATAATTTTATCTTGGCTATTGTTGGCTGTACTTTTAGGAACAAAAATAGTATCATAAAAGGTGATTATGGACATGACTGAGTGCAACTAGAATCTTATGGCTCTTTGTCTTCTGTGACTGCTTATGTGGCTGCGGCTCAGTGCTTGACTCTGGCTGACCATTTGCTCGGTAATTTTCAAGACAACTGCGAACTTGAGTCTAGCAAGCTGCAGAGCTAGTACTTGATAGATCGCAAATTTATTTGTATTGAATATTGTGGCTTCGGGTTGTACATGTGCCAGGGTGGGGAAATATTTATATGCACTAGAACTACTTCACATTTACTTGCTGTTATAGGCCATTTTTTGTTCTTTGAACGCTTTGGTGACTGAGTAGCAAGGGCATCTTAATGTACAGATAAAGTTTGCAACTATTCATTATGTTTGGGTGAAAATGTAAGTATTTTCTTTGTTATTGTGGAACGCAGATAGAAGCAACTGCATGCTGCCACTTTTAATTGTGCCCATCGTCAAGCAAGTGCCTCTATTTTTGCAATAGATTTAGAAAGTAAGGCTTTTGTTGTGATGCAGGCATTATATACGCGTGTTCACACTATAAACAGATGTTTACTATAAAATAAAGTTGTTGACAAAATCTGTTTATGTATTTTAATGGAAGTATAATTGTTTACCCCTCCCTCCCCTTCCCCCCCCCCCCCCCCCCTTTTCTAAGGAAAAAGAAAGATGATTACGGGTTTTTAGAATAGCAGCGACAACAATTCCTGCATTGAGTGACAGTGTTGAGTGCATGTTCAAACTCTGCCAGATCTAACCACCCGTAATTCAGCTGTAGTTTAGACAGCCAGGAGTTAGTCGGCCTCATTGGGCGTCTGGTTTTGCAGCTGTAGGTAAGAAACTTAGCCAGTGCAGTACCACTACCGTCCTGGAGTCATTAATTAACGTGCATCAGGCTGCAGCGACATGTGTAAATAATGTAATTTCTTATACTTATTTTCAGATCATCTGGCGCGAATGGTGCACTCACCATACACAACCTGGTAGACTAATCCCCGAGAATAGTTACTACGGACAGTTGGGCTAGTTTGTGATTGAAGTCATCAGGCTTGATCTAAAATGGACTAAAAATCTACGCCTGTCTGAAGCAATCTAAACTTTTCGTAAAAGGTGTACTTCACCGGTCCTTTTTTTCTTGTAAAATTGCGAAGCACGGCGGGCGGCAACGCAGACGACTAAATCGTCGGGCGCGCGGGGCGGGGGCGGTGGGGGGGGGCGTTTGGTGCACGTATATTTTGTAACAAGAAAACTACGCGTGCGCTAGTTGGTTTGCAGTCAGTGCAGACTCACTTTCACAAACTAAATGGATTAAATGTCCGCTAAGGAAACAAAGAAACGTTACGGCATTTCGACTTTGTCCTAGACAACAGTGCAGGAGGGCACTGGACGCGTAATAAACAAAACTGAATTTGGCTACAGAGCGACGGATCTTAACCCGTCGCGGTTGTAAAACGACGCACGCCTAAAAATTTGACTACAAAAAACAACAACGCGGTACGCGGTTTCGTAGGTTTCATATTTACATCGCCAGTCTGTAATGCTGCTCGTATTTTGGAAGCTTCGGCAGCTAGCGAAAAGATGTGAAGAGGGTTTTTTGCGGGGGAGGAGAGAAAAGGCCGTTGAAGGCTACAGGTGTCCGAAAACAGCTGCGTAGAATTTGTTTTCTCCCTCCCTCTATCTCTAGCCAGCACCGTGAGCCGGCCAGAAGAAATGTATCGCAGCAAGGATAACCTTCTGCACAATGTAAGTCTGAATAGTATTTGCTCTTTCCGTCTTACGAAGAGTGCCTGCGTACGCCAGGACGTATCGAAACTTAGTTCGCTTTTCGGTGTCGGTAGCTTAGCGGATCGATCGTTTCATTTGTTTATAAAGTTCGTGGCGAACGCGCTTGGTGGCTTGATGCGTGTGATAGCTGGGGAAATCGTACAAGCAGGTTTATATGATGCGCCGTAGTTGCACTGACAAATGTAAACGTATAATTGAGCGGACAGAAAACGAATTGTTTGCCGTCTGCTAAAAAATGAGCAAAGTGTCCGCAAATGGAGGCGGCCATTTTAAGATGGCCGGGGCGCGGGAGTTTCGGTTGTCTATTAGCAAGTTTTTGAAATATTGTTCGTAAGGCTGTGAGTCGCATTGTACATATGTAATGAATGGCATTTACTGGTTTTACATGCTCAGGATAATGCACCCGCTCCCGTACAGGCTGATTTGTCCGGACCGGCGCGGTATGGCAGCACAAGCACGAACGCCCCGCCTCCAGCATCCCGGTTTTGGTTTGGAAATGGTATGTCGATTCATAATGAAATAGTAAAACACAATATTTGCACGAAAAATTGATCGTATGCCCCCATGAGCACATTTCAGAACACTTAATTAATTCTGATGAGTCATATTTTTGTGAAATAAAAAAAAATCCAATATGAGAAACGGTAAAAACCGCTGCGATCGTGTGCGTGCGAACGGCAAGATGTATAAACATTAAAGCCAAATGTCTAAAAAAAGTTTTTTTTTTATTTTATTGCATGTATTTTTTAGATGAATCTGTGTTGGAACGATTGCGCCAGGCACGAGAACATTACCAAGAGCAGGATCCCCAGACAGTGGCATCTGCAGTTCTCAACTATTGTCTAGGGACAAGTAAGTCTAGTTGAGTGTTTTATTCCTCGCATGAACATATATAAACATATATATTATTTCCAAAATGTATCCTAACATCTATTTATCTGCCTTATTATTATTTGCAGTTGTTTTCACTATCATTGTCTTGGCGACATTTCTCATTCCTGCTGCTTCCCTCTTAATAGGTGAGATATGAAGTATTCATGTTTATTTTTAATAATAATAATAATATATATATATATATATATATACACACACTATTGAAATGTCTTTAATAATTTTACTTCAGCGCAGACAAAAAAATGCTTCAAGAATACACCTCCTTTCTTTCTAAGCAAGCAAGCGGAAACAATAAATGCAAGGTTGTTGTTTTGAACAGTAGTGCTTGCTCTGCGCAAACAGGCATTCACAACAGCTACGATCAGTTGCACAGGGCTTGTGCATGCAGGATTGGCTTCACTGGCATACAAAATGAGTACAGAATGAAGGCCATAGGTCGATCATGTTTGCAAAAAATATTATTCCGCAATTCATAATTGTTGCCTGAAAAAAAAAAAAAATCCAAATAATATGTTTATTATATTCAAATCATTTTAAGATAACATGCTGCAACTTTTAGGAATTTTGCTGTAATATTAAAGATATGTAATAACAGGTTAAAAAAAAAAAATATATATATATGCATTTTTTTTTTTCAACTGCTAGCCAGCATTTTTGAACGTTATCATCCAGCGGACAGCTGCACACAAGTGGTTCTAGTACACATGAGTTGTTAATTTGTTCTAGAGTTTTGTTTTTCCTGTTAGCACAGCCCTAGGTTCGTGATTGCATTAGAACTGTTGCAAACAAATGGCTCGCTCGTCTGTGTGTGTTTGTTCGTATTCTCTTTCCCACATCAGGTGCTCTGACCATCAAAAAGTGCCCTCACGAGCCGATGATACCCGTGGTTCTCGTCGTTGGGGGTGCACTGGCGCTCTTGAGCAGTGTTGCCAACATCATTGTCCGTTCTGGACGACTCTATCCGTCCGAATCCGACCCAGAGGCGAACGAGCGCAAGTTCCTCATACTGGGGACGGCCACCGGAGTGCTGAACCTCTTCATGTTCGCTGTCTTCATTCTGGGTGCGTATGTCAGAGCTACCGATTTAAGCCACGCTTCAGATGTAACAACACGTCGGCCATCTTGGTACCCCCAAAAACCCTTGTTGCCAGTCATCCGAAGCACCATCTGAAATCGCAGCAAACATTCTTCCGTCCTTCAGAAATGTTAAAACAGCCTGCAACAGAGTAAGACAACATTGACAGTTTCCCTACACCATAGCTCAGGAAGTCCTATTTTTTAATCGTATATTAAGCACCAAAATGGAGGTGCCCAAAAGACGGCCGGGGATGGAATGCCGATTGAGCATAGCATGTTTAATGGCTTTAGTGTGTGCGCCGTCAGAAGAAACAGTATGCAGTCGAGCATTAGGAAACATTTTATTTCCCTCGTCTCGGTGTTTATTTTATGATGCATGCTGCCTCCGCAGATTGCATTCACACATATCCCTCAGCGATAGTTGTCTTGCTCTGTATTTTTACATTAGACCAATTACTTTTGTAGTGGGGTCGTGTTGTCCTCGATTCCAGCAACAGAATGGTGATCTGTGACAATGAACGTGATGGCACAATATGCAATGACGAGTTCTCAGTTGAATTGCACTTCAGTAATGAATGCTGCATCACTTAGTTTTTTTTAATATTTTTTATAGAGGTTGTTTGGTGAATTTAATTCCTGTTTAATTAATTGGGGATGGCTGATCATGCATAACTAACATATGCCTAATGCTGTTTCGTTCTCTGAATAATCTGGTGTCCGAACACTTTTCAACTATGATTTGTTGTTGCAGAAATCACAGCAGACTACAGTTAAAATAATTTCGTTAGCCATACCATCTCTCTCTGGAAAAAAAACAACAAAAAAAACGAGTATTGTCGTAACAACTATAAATAACATACGCATATAGTTTTTTTGTTTTTTTTTAAGTTCACATTACAATGGGGGGTTTATCAATTAATTGCTAATCAAAGTGTGATTACCATATTTTCTGGACGAAATATACATGTTTAAAATGAGATATTTTATGCAGTGCAGACTAAGCATAATTATTGTTTTTAGATAATTCACTATGACGAGACATGACGAATTTAGTGAATGATGGGTATGTTAATTATAATTTGTGTATGAAACAAGTTTTTTTGTGAGATAAATAAGTAAGTATTGGTCAAGGTTTGCTGTGCATAACTTCTATTTTTTTTTTTTTTTTATGGGGACTTAGATTTTGTTTTTATATTCATTACCCACAATATTCAGTCCTCTTCTTTGACTTCGACAAAATTGCAGGATGATGTGTTGCTTAAAATTGAAAGCTTTTTCTTATATTGCTCGCATTGGTAATTTGTTTCAGGTTGCGTGGTCGTCTACGGCAGCTTATGGCCCTCCAAGGATCTGAACAGTACTGGTTACTGCTCCCCAATGGCGTTCTACTTTGCATTTTGGTTCCATAATGCCGTGTTCATTTTCATTGGGTTCCTGCTGTTCATCGGGCTCCTGGGGATGATCTGTGGTAGCTGCTGCTGCTGATAACGCATGTTGCATGCACGCACGGTCCCCTGTCACAATTATTTTGTCATTTGATATACGTACCTCACATACATACACCTTTCTGAAATCTGTTCAGGACTTGCAGAGATTTGTTCAGAACTTGGGAGTTCTCCAGCCTTATTGAGAAGAAACATACTGTAAACGACTTAATTTTCGCGGGCTCAAAGTTTCGCGAATCAGGCCGAAGCTTAAAATCTGAAATTATTCGCGGGTTCTAATTTTCGCGAATCGAGTGCAGCTTTCGTAGCGTTCACATATTGCCCGAATTGTTCGCGGGACCTATTTTTCGCGAATTGAAGGCGATTCGTGAAAATTAGGTCCTTGCGACAATTTAGTCGTTTACAGTGTATATTCAAGCAACTAATTTAGATCTTATGTAAATAGAGAAACATACGAGCAATAAAATACATTCAGCTGTTTTGTTTTCGTGTGGCTGCTTGGCGAGCATATGTCAAACACATACATCAAGTTTTGTGTTGACCCATTTTTTTTTTCTAAAACTTTTTGAGTGTCAATAAATTTGCAATTTATTTTTTTTGGCTCAAAGGATGTGTGTGTGTGTGTTTGTTTTAGTTGCTTGTGATATACAGGGTGTCACAAAAGAAAATTTACACAGTCTTTTTTACCGCAAAAATAAATTAGGCATTGCCAAACGCTCATTCTCCGCTCAAAGGTAGAGCTAGAGGTCACAACCAAAGTTTCAGCCCGATCCGATAACTTAATCAAAAGTTATAAGTGATTTTCTGAAAATTTCAATGGAAAAATGTAGCCCATTTTTGCCAGTTTTCGGTTTCCCATGTGTTCGAAAACTCCGTCGGTCGCCATTTTCCCGTTGAAATTTTTCAGAAAATCAGTAACCTTCGATTAAGTTATCGGATCGGGCTGAAACTTTGGCATCTGGTTGTGACCTCTAGCGCTACCTTTGGGCAGGGAATGAGCGTTCGGCGATGCCTATAGACCATTCCATTTAGCGCTCTCTGTACGAACTTTGTATAGTAAAAAAGGTACAGCAACCGGATTTACTTTTGGCCGGAGAGACCGGCCAATCTGACACAGTTTTCTATTTTTTTTATTTGAAGGCAGGTAACAGCGCCATGGGGCCATGTTAGTCTTTTTATCTAGCATAGTATTACACGATAACTGACACACCAAAATCTGCGCATCTGCGCTTGAAATTTCCAAAATGACTTGATTTTAAACAGAGTTTGCATGCCAGCCGGATGTTAAGGTACAGCCCACTCGGCGGAGCAGACGACATGCGAGTGAGAGGGGGAGGGCATTTGTTTCTCTCTATTACCCTCTTTGCTATGACCCTAATGTAACGGTCTATACTTCGTTTCACCTTATCTGCGAGCGAAGCCAAAGCTATACTTCGTTTCACCTTATGTGCGAGTGAAGGCAAAACTGGAAGCGCGAGCACGGAAGCTCCGTGCGTTCAGGCTTTGCTCGAGCGCGCGAGCTGGGGAGAAATGCAAAAAGCGCTGGTCTCGCGCTTCTAGCTTTGGCTTCGCTCGCAGATAAAGTGAAACGAAGTATAGAAGCGCGAGACCAGCGCTTTTTGCGTTTCTCCCCAGCTCGCGCGCTCGAGCAAAGCCTGAACGCATGGAGCTTTCGTAGTTCACTTTACTTTCGTGCTCGCGCTTCCAGCTTTGCCTTCGCTGGCACATAAGGTGTAAAAAGAGATCGTGTAAATTATCTTTTGTGACACCCTGTACACAAAAATCTATCTCCATCATTCATGATCTTGAATGAAATAAAATGTAAGGCAAGTGACCAAAAATAAATAAAACAAAATTATTGTTATTATTATTTTTTTACGAGGAAACATTTTGGCAACGCGGCGTCAGTGGTGAGTCTTCTAGACGTTTCAAATTAATCCAAAGGATAACAATAAAAGAATCCAGAAAGCTTCCCGGCCCAGGAACTAATTAAAACGCTATCTAATATGAAGGTCATTACAACCATTAGTTCCATCCGCGACCGCCGAGCCGCCCATCGATCCATTGACGTCACGGGTCTTGACGAGGTCACGTGACGTCCCAGCCCACGTGACCAACGGGGAGGCGTCTCTTCTCTTTACCGAGTTTACTTGGAAAGAAGCGCCAGGTGAACGTACGTTCGCATTTTCCACCGCTTTTACGTCGCCCAAACCCGAGCTCAAACGTGATCCGATCGTCTTTTGAACACCGAAGCTACGCGACCGTGTCCGTGACAACGGCTACGGCGCCGGGTTCGGATAGAACAGCCGAAAATCATCTGTCAACCGAGATCCCCCCCCCCCCACCCCGCTGGCTTGAGTTCTTTCAGCTGACAGTTCTGCCTCGCCGATTCATTCGGGTAATACTGGACTCCAGAAGCGTGGATTTAGTTCTGAAATCGACTATAGTCGCGTTTCTTTCAAAGGTACCGATACGTAGATTGCGGCCCTAGCGACTCGAGAATGCTCCGACTGCGAGTCTGAGGTTCTTCCTTTGTTGCTCGTGTGTGTGCGCACACACCGCCCCATACGCTCGTCTCCGGTGTCTCGCCGCCTTTAATTTCGCTTTCGCACCCGAACACTTTTGACCGTTGAAACGTTTGCCTTCTTCCCTCCGACAGAAATACTCAGTTTATGCAACCGGCGTTCTATGTATCGCTTCAAGAGTTCCAAGTACAAGAATGCCACACCTAAAGTCCCCAAGAAAGGAGAGGTGAGTTGTAAATCTCCCAATATTGCGCGCTTCAATTTTTTTTCTCTTCTCTTTCACGACGTGACTTACGCGTGCATTTTTTGTGTGCTTTGTTTTGTGCATCGTTTACGTTCGGTTGAATAGGCAGCCTTCGTACCGCCTTTGCGTGCTCATTATTCCGGTGACGCTTCTAATTGGAGACGCGATCGAACGCCCGTGACGAGCACTATTCGTGTTTGTTCGTCTTGGGCTGGAGATTGGCTTTACCGCCTTGCTCGCCAGATCCCGAGTCCTGTGTTGATGTTTGCCGTGATGATTGCGCATTGTGGCGGGCTTGGTAGCACGCGGCGTTACCTTTCCGCATTGCGCAAGCCGTTATCGCGCTCCATACCCGGTTCAGTATCGCAGCCGAAAGAAGTTTGGGTGTGCTACCCGGAGGCGATGAGCGTCCCCATCAGCAGTCGCGTACTACCGCCAAACTATGATCAACATCTAGGAGTAAATGTGTTTGTTTAGTCTAGTTTTCCTTTCTCCAGAACTTTGTTTACTGTACAATTACTTTTCCATTGCGTTAAAGAACTACCAATATGTCTCGTAGGAGCTGCTTTTGGCTTTCTAGAGTTTGTATGCAAACGGTTGATGAGAGGCTAGGTTTACACACATGTTAAATAAGGTTCATACACAGTTCTATTCTTGGGTCGACTGTTTTTACCCATGTGCCAAAGGGACTTGGAAATTATCTTCTTGGCTGTCCCAAGTGGGCATTCTGCTGTAAAACGAGTCGCAAGAATTAGAGCCTGCACATAAAGAGCTCAAACTTTCACCGAACAGTGCATTAAGCAGGCCAGTTTTACCGCTTGAAATTTTGAGTCTCTGTCACTGATCTCTATGACAATTGCTGGATCGCGTTTGCCCGCTCCGCGAATGCAGCCATCTTTTTGGTAGAGTTATATTACCTCTAGCCAAGGTACAGCTTCTGCAGCCACTATCATCCATCCGTGGCAGACAGCGTTGTGGCAGTTGTGGTGGCAGGCTGCCATCAAAATAGCGTGGGTAATATTTCGTGCTTAATTGAAATTGTTTGACGAAACAAATTTTTGAAACCCGGCGTGAACGGTAGCCCGTTCACGCCGGCGAAAGCTCTACGAAAGCGCAGCTCCGGGGAAAAGCAGCACAGCACGCATCGAAAGCAGACTCCGGTACGGAGTCTGCTTTCGATGCGAGCTGCGCTGCGTTTCCCCGTTGCTGCGCTTTCGTAGAGCTTTCGCCGGGTCCTCAAAGATGAGGCTACCGTTCATGCCGGGTTTTAAGAATCTTGCTTCGTCGAGCAACCTCAATCAAGCAAGGAAAATCGTCCACAGTAGAGTGTACCAGATCCACGGCTATTTTATGGCAGCCTGCCGCCATTGCGCTGTCCGCCATATTACTATGATGGCTAAAGATAATATAACTCTACCAAAAAGATGGCAGACCGTGGCCGCATTCCCGTTCATAGACGGAGCTGGTCAAACGCGATCCAGCGAACAGACATAGAGATCATTGGTCTCGGTTCTCTTCCTGCAAATGATGGGAGCAAAAATACATCTGCTCGCTACGCCTATCGGTAGATGGCGCCACACATAAATAGCATCGCTAACTTGGTTGCTGCGAACGTGCCCAGCCCTGACTTGGGCAAGTTTATTTTTTTGCTCTAAGGTTTTTACAAGAAGTGAACTGCACCTTGAAATTTTGCACGGTAAAACTGACCTGCTTGGTGCACATTCGGTGAAACATTGAGCTTTCTATGAGCAGACGCCGATTTTTTCTTGCTCGTTTTATGGCAGAAGGTCCCACTTGGGACACCCTGTATGATTACTGGCAGGGAGGTCTGAGTTGTCCCGCCACTAGCGCAAGCTTTGTACCTTTGATAACTTTGGCGTCTCGTGTGCAATGGCCGTGCATGCAAAGCAAGTCGGAGGGCAACGAGCGCATGATGAAGGTAGTGCATCCGAGAAACCAGCCCGGCCATTCTCACCCTTCCAGTGACCATAGATGTCCATCAGAATGTGCGGCACACTTCTGACGGGTTTGTGAAGCGTTTCGGCTAGAGCCTCTAAATAAGCTACACTTCACAGTAACGACAGTTACCCATCTTGGGGCTTAAAGGGATGCTGAACTAAAATCTTGATTTTGCAAAATGAGGCCGCAGAAGCGTTGGAACGGGACGCTATGAACTCCAAATACATCAATGTCCCGAACAAATGCCCATATTTTTGTAAAAGAAGGGCGCAATCAAGCTAGAAATGTCACGATTCTCTTCGAACAGTTGAGAATAAGGGGAAGCGGCCTTGCTTTTCTCCTTCTCGCTTCAGTTCATCTGCTCGTGGGGACAAAGCAAAGAGAGGGAATGAGAATCTCGACGTCACACGTCTCGTCAGCCTTGTCGGCCAAGTTCAATTGTCGCACACTTATTTTCCAAAAATACTGCCATCCGTTAGAGATATCGCTGTATGAGTGATGTTCTTGGGTTTTGCAGCGTCCCGTCTATCTCTGCAGCGTTGTTTTGTGAGCTTCAAATTTTGGTTTAGCATCCCTTTAAAATCATGGTTGCCAGTTATCTGAAGCTAACCGCCGAATTCAGAAACCTCACTCAAACTACACTCAAACTTAAGGGCCCCTCCACTTCCGCGAGGAAGGCGCGAGGGCCGGCGCTGGCCAATCGCGAGGACGGACCCGCCGTCGCGATTGGCCAGCGCCGGCCCTCGCGCCTTCCTCGAGGAAGTGGAGGGGCCCTTAAGTTTGAGTGTAGTTTGAGTGAGGTTTCTGAATTCGGCGGTTAATCTCAAATCGCAGAAAACACTTTTCCATCCTCCACAAATGTTAAAACAGTTTGCGACAGAGCAAAGCAATATTACGTGAGTTTATTAACGCAGAATCTAATGTTGAGGAAGTCACAATTTTTAATCATAAAGTTTGGCAGTTGAGTCTGCCCTGCACAAGCACCAAGATGGCAGCGTCCACAACTATACCCTAGGCGTAGCTCATTTAGTGGCTCTAGTCTCGGCTACTTGAGAATTATTTCTGGCAGGTCAGGGTAAGAAAGGCACAGCAAAACTTGCATAAAAAACAAGAAAGCATATTCTTTTTGCTGTGTGGTGGTACGTATCTAATCTACACCTGTGCGGTAAATAAATCTGGAAATCGTCTGCTACATGCCAGTAATCGGTAGTGCGACAGAGGGGTAAACGATGGGAGCAGAATGCGGCAAACCGTGAGCACTGACATCGGTGGTGCCGAGAAAGAGGACGGCAGAAAAGTGGGGAAAGAAACCAGACAATAGGTTAAGCATGTTCGTTTTGCAGCGACACGTGGAAGTTGTGAGAGTCCCCGTCAAGTTTATTTATTTTTATACAACGTGTGATGCCGTCGTCTCTGTGCAAAATAAAGCTAGGAAACAAAAAAAAAAAAAAAAACTTGTTACTAACTTTTTAAGTGATGTTATGCTGCTGCTTTGCACATACTAACATACCCTCAGCGATATGGGCCCATTGCAACTGCAGATGTCCACGCCTATGCTCTGCCATTTTGAAGCGGCCAGTATGCACGAGCACATGGTGGACCTTTCCCTCTAAATTTATTTATCAACTCCTTGGCGCCACCAGATGTTGCTAGACCTTAGCTACATTTCCAAAGTAGTGGGTTCATGCGAGTGTGTTAAGTCCTTTGTGAATTAACTTAATATTCTTTTTCCTTGGCAGGGTTGGGTCTTGGATGTATCTGTTGGGGCACCACAGTCATTTGGAAACCACATAAAGGCCAGTGCACTCTACAAGGCTTTCAGCGTTGACAACCGTGGTGAGCAATCGCCAGATTATTTTGGAAAAGGCTATGTCAGAAACTGAGTGAATTAACATTGACACATGACATTGTTTCTGGAGTACCCTGTGAACTTAAGGGGTACTCCACAGGTTTTTTGAGCTACCTCAACTAACTATATTTTCTGACTCCCCGGCCTTTATCCTTTCCGGTATGCTATTTAGCATAGCGAAATTCATAATAGTTATTGTGAAATCGGCAAATGAAAATGATGCAAAAACCAACATTCAAATATACCCACACTTTTTGGTGCCGTGACGTCAGTGGCAGGCAGGCTTGCCAGTCGAGCGAGCAGTCTTAAAAATAGAATATGCCAATCATTTGTTCCGTGCTGGAGTGCAGGTACTGGAGCCAGCTTCCAAAGCATTCATTTGACACCATGAAACTGCTTGGAATCAGTTGGGAACAAATTCTACAGCCCAAAGAGTGAACCCCTGCCTTCCACTGACGTCACTTGTCCCTTTTTCGGTGTTGCCAGTAGAGACTTTCAGTTTAAAAAACACGGTAAGGACCGAAACTGTAAATTCAATAACTTTGCGAAAAAACAATATTTTGACCTAATATTTGGGATACTATTACCTGTGGAGTACCCCTTTAATGTCAGCTTAATACTTCAGATCAGCATCAAAAGATTTTTTCTCTAACCATTGAATTTTTTTTTTTTTAATATTGAAAGCATTTTGAAGCCATATCAGCGTTCGCAAATCGGATACTACAGTGCAGTGTTCTTTCGATTACTTCACTCTGTCCCCTTAGCCTATAGACGCTTGCAAGCAGCCGCAGTTCAAAGCGTAGTCTGGCCACCGTAGATCGAACACGCTTTGCTTGGGGCACCAATTGGGCAACTGTGGGTATGCCTTAGCAAGGCTTTACTGTCAGACAATCTACACACGCCTGTAGCAGAATGGCGGCATCCAGAGGCCATACTTGCAAATCTCTATATAAATGTGCTTTCCAAACTGTGCAGCCTTTAAGATTGTTGTCTAATCGTGAAAAGTAAACACAAAAAGGTCTGAGGAACTAATTTGTGCTGAATGGCCATTAAGTACCTCGTGACAGTTCATAATTTTTTTTTTTTACTATTCGTGAAGCCTGTATACTGCGGAGTCATGCCTGTAGCATAAGCATGCCTTACCTGGGAATGCAGGGTTTGTTCTTTGCCGGCACCTTATCCACATGTTTCTGTAAGATGCAAGGATGGGCTATACTTGTGGACAACTTTCTGTTGCATTTCAGAAGGGAAGGTGCTTGTGCACAGCTTTGATTGGTGCCCAAGTGCCCGCACGTCCACAGCTTTGATTGCATAGCCACAAAAAGTTTTCCACAAGTATAGTTGGTATGTCGCAAGGATATTGAAAATGCCAGGGAACAAGGGCTAGAAAGGAGACAAAATGTGTGTTGGGTGCTTTCAGTATTCTCATTTTTTTTTCTTCTGTTCCAGGTGGAGGTAGCTTAGGTATTTTGCCACTGGACGAAGTCGGAAAAAAGAGCAAGAATTTGCCTCTGCTTCATGCACATTCTGGTAGGTTAAACATCAACAATTCTTATTTTATTTTTTATTTCATTTTGTGCCATGGCTAAGGTATCTATGTTGCTCACTCCATTTCATTAATTGTGTCTTCTGAAGTTTTCGAAGTGATAATGCACGAGTGCAAAACATGTCGTACAGCATATAAAGTGGTTAGGACACGCTAAAAATAACATACACGCTAAAAATAACATGAGATAACTGCATTGCTAGGACCCATTGCATGTTCCGATCTTTCTGCTAAATTTGCTTTTAAAATGGCACGGTAGTTTCGTGAAAAAATCGATTCATATGCGGGACCCTCAGATCCACCCCATTGAAAATACCGCCATGTGTGTTGGGTCGGTGACGCCATCCGTCCAGTGCGCGGCGTCCCCTTGCATGCACCCACAGACTTGGCTCTCCCGGCGTCTCCAGCTTCAGCTTCCTTGTTTACCTTCTGCATTTCGAGCACGCGGTTTTGAGGTGACAACAGTCTGTGGCATGGCTCGCTTTGGCAGAGTCTTTGACACCGATCGCAGCAACCTTGAGAGTGATTGTTATCAGGAGATGTTGGAAGCCGGTCCTTTTGACTGCGACCTGCTGGTGACCAGCTACTTCGTTGACGACATCGTCGTGGATAAACTCGCCGTGGTTGCCGTCGTCTAGGACGACCTCGCACATGCATGCAGGGTGGAAGGTCGAAGGGCCGGAGTCGAGAGCGAGGGCAGCTGAGTTGCGCGAGGCTTTTAGTGCGATGACGTTAAGAAGCTCGTGTCGCACAGGCCTTCGTGGCGTAGCAGAAAAGCCGGCGTCAGTGGTGTGACGCGAAAAATCTTGATTGGTCGATGGGGTCATGACGTATTATACAGATCTCTGTATAATACGTCACAATTCCCTCCTTCCACCTAACACGACGGGAAAGAGGGGCTTCACCGCTATTTCGAAAGTGCTGTTGTGGTTACCTGGCACATCAATCTGAAATATAATTTTGATATTCACAGGCCTGAAGTCCAAATCAAAATGATTTAAGGTTTTCTTTTTTTTTCTCAAATGCAGATTTAGTTTTTTTTTTTTTTTTTATACAACACTATGTGAAAGAAGAAACAAAATTGGGGCAGTGATTCTTGATAGTCTAAATAACTTAATTTCACCTTAAAGGGGTACGGAAACGAAATTTTAGCGCCCATAGTTTTGCATAAATATGGGCTAGGGACAGGCATCACCTCGGAAATATCAATATCGCGCTGTAAAACACAGGAGAACTAATTTTAAACCTAATTAAACGATTTCAACTTCACATCTGGTGGCATAGGAGCAGCGCCGTTCTGTGGAAATACGGCGTGCTGGCAGAATTAGCCTAGGCCTGAATGCGTTTGCAAAGCCTTGGCGGAGAAAGCCTAAGCGTAGTTGGCCACAGTGAGCTCGTTCTCGTTGCGGCTCTATGCACGACAACACGCGAGCACGCTTCTGGCACGGCCGGTATTAGTTGCTGCGAGTTGAGAGCCGACGTTAAACAAGACACGTTTGAACTACGAGAGTGTCAGCAAGAGCCACGCAAATACCTGTTCACACTCGGAGCGGACGTGCGCGTTTGATCGAAGTGCTGGATTCGTTCTGTTTTAGACCGCGTTTCGGTAAGCGCTTCGGGACCGATCTTTCACGATTGCTACTCGATACTGACATGACACTCGGCAAAGAAAGGTTGGACCGACATCGCGCAGCTCCCACGAACTGCTATAGCTCGACAGTGACGTAGCGTCATGTCAGAATAAAAATGGCATACTAATAACAAAGTGTACATACCGTGTTGCGAAGGTAATCCGTATGGCGTTTATTTGAGCTCTATATCACACAAAACAAGGAGATAGAATCAATGAGAGCCCCTTTTCGACGACAGCGTTCGTCCCCGCTTCCTCGGAAAACAAAGAGATCGAGATGACAAGGGGAAAAGATTGACCTCTGAAATTTAGTTCAGGGATCAAACTATTTATCCGGGAAGGGTCCACAAGGGTCGCGCGGGCATATTCCATTCAGCAGGCCAGCCGGTCGTGGGTAGACGGTCTTGGCCAAGGACCGCCGGAGCAACGGTGCGTCGAGTCGGTGTTGCTGCTAGGCCTACTATATTCTGCCGAGCTCGCTTGATCGGTGGAATCGTGGCCGTTGTAGCTCTTCTCGGGTGTTTGTGGATCCAGCGTTCTTGTTCGTCGTGGTCTGTTTCAAGTACTCCTTCCCTTTTTCTTGCTGGTTGAAGTCGGGACGCGCGAGAAGAGCACGTATTAAACAAAATGTCCGTTGGTCGTCGCGACCATGTAACTGAGCGACGCCGTCGGCCATGCGGCTTTGATCGTAAAAAATGCGTAAGACAGCTTCGGAGCTGTCGTAGGACTCTGTCGTAACCTGCGCAAAAGTTACGACAATCTCGTTTCGAGAATACGGGTTTTCTTTCAAATTTGTCGTACGCACTTTTTTCGTCGTAAGTTCGCTTTGAGAATCCGGCCTCCGAGCTGGTTTTGTCAGTGGTGCCGTGGTTGCCGACTTGCCGTGGTGCAGCGTGCGTGCAGCCCTTGCACATCTCAAACGGCCACGTTTCCCAGGTTGTAAATCGTCGACGCGCCGCCAAGTGGCAAAGCTCGTAACCACAACATTCGCGCCGTAGCCTTTCCCGTCTGGCACAAGTGACGTCACGAATGCGCCGAATATCCCAAGACGCATCGGGCTCTCCGATGGCTGATTTTCGAGCGCGCGCCCAATCGGGCCCCTCAGGGTGAAAAATATAGCCATCCGTTCAAAATACAAATGCGCGATTATGAATTACGGATATCATTGATCATATTAAACCTATTTTTGACCATAATAGGTGTATTTCAAGTTTCGCTTCAGTATCCCTTTAATTGCATCTTTGTCACACCAATTAATGTGTGCTATTGTCTTCTAAATTGAGGCACTGATAGCCGAGAAGTTTTAAAATTACACCAATCTAACCTTAGCCTGAAAAAATCTATTTTTTGTTTTTGATAGGTATTCTATTTTCAAGAAATGTAGGGCCGTTTACTGCTGTAACTGGACGACCCAAATGAGAACGCCGGAATTAAATCAGTTGCTTACCGTTTTTTGTGTCGTGGTGTTTTGCAGATTTTGTGACAGACTTCGATTTTTGCCCGTATGACGACGGTCTGCTGGCCACCTGCTCTCACGATGCCACCGTGAGTGTGCTACTTTTCCTTTTCTTAGTGCGAAACATGTAGGTTGCAGATTTTGAGGGGTTAGTTTATTCCAAGCCTGTTCAGATTTTTAATGTCTGGAGTTATTTTTTGGCGGCTTTATGGTGTTGGAGACAAGCGGTGTACTAAAACTCTGGTCTCTTTCCCGCTCTGCTCTGCAACATGGGCTGCACATTATTAGGAGAATAGTCAATAGTCTGTTGCAACTTAAGAAGGTAGGGCAAGGCGAAGGAAGGTCGGGGAGGAGGAAGCAGACTGAATGTTGGAGAGCAGAGGGGGAAACCTCCTTTCTCTAGCGTTTCGTCTGCTTCCTCCTCTCTGGCCTTCCTTTCCCTTACCCTACCTTGCTGATTTGTAACGAACTATAGTAGCCAGAGAGGCATTTCATGGACAGATTGCGTGTGCGGCGGCATTTCTGAGAAAACTATGCAGCGCCTCCAAAGAAGGGTTGCACACGGATGAAGAAGAGATGACCTTTATGCATCGCAATTCCCTCGCCACGTGTCGCATTGCACATCATTCCAGCAGCAAGTGCTGCTCGTCAAAAATCTCGTCGGGTGCCGTTGCGCCTTCGTCGTAATTGACGGAATGTCTAGGCCAGGCAATTTTAACGCAGAATGTGTTTATGTGCCCCCTTTTAATGAGACAACCATTACGTTGTTGTGTCGGATTGTAGCATCGGGTTCCAGCGTTACATTCTACATGTGGGGCCCATAGGGGGGGCCCGTAGCAGATAGAAACGTCGTGTCACGGTGTCGCATGACATCCTGCCGTCACCATGTGGTTTTGCAATGTCGAGCGACACCAGCGTGACTGGCGTGCTTCCCCGTCTTTTCCAACGCAACCAAATTTATATCTTTTCCTCTTTTTTTTTTTTTTTTTTTTTTAGATTAAAATTTGGAGAATGCCTGAGGGCGCCCTGTTGGGGAACAACACCCCCCAGAACCCCGAGGTGGTGCTGCACCCCGGCAAGTCTCGCATCGAGAACCTGGCGTTCAACCCGGCCGTGGACTGCGTCCTCGCCTCGGCCACCGACGACACCCTGCAGATATGGGACCTAGTCAGCCAGCAAGAGCCCAGCTGTGAGTGGACTCGCTTCGGTAGTTCGGGCCTTTCCTCGGTAGCGCCGCGCAAAGAGTCACCTTATTTGGCGCGACGTTCGGCATAATGTCGCGCAACATCTCGTCGAGTAGCCCGGCGAGATTTTTATGACGGTGGAACGACGCCTCTCCCGCCCGGTAATGCATCATTCTCCCGCCGTGCGCTTGAAATAACTCTGGCAACGTTATAAGTGACCCTTTCTCTTAAGAGAGCGATGAGATCTCGCAAATACTGCAAAACCTCCGGTCTAGTAGTTGTACGCGGCTCCAGGGCTGCCCGAAGGATGATGCCAGTATGCTGGCGGGTTCTCTCACCGTATGCGTTTACAAGCAGCTGCAGTGTAGCCAGTAACAATCAAACGCAAGTCTGTGAACCGTGCCGGGAAGAGTGAAGCCCGTGTATTCTGAAAACGCACCGTAACATCCCGAAAGGTGGCCCACCCAAAAGTGAAAGCAAATCGGGTGAAAATATGGAGTAAGCTAACTTTCGGTGTGCGATCAGAAAGAGTAAAAAAAAAAAAGCTAGTTCTAGATTTTGTGACTTGCGCAACTTGTAATCGCAGGGAGGGGCGATGAACCAAAGACGACTCTCCTTCCCGGTCAGCAATGTTTGCTCATCTCCCGTCGTGACTAAGTAACACCATCAGGGGTGGAACGGCTGCTCCATTTGCGCCATTTTGCGCCAGACGCATGTATCTGCGCCATCCTGCGCCATGTTGCAGAAAGTGCGCCACAACCAATACCTTGCGCCATTATGCGCCAAATCACAAAACGTGTGCAAAAATATTTTTATTTTGCCTTGGTTTCGGTTTTTATCGACTCGACTGGCAGCAATGAGCGCGTTTAGCCAGGTCGGCCTTGCAATCCTTTGTTCTGTTTATTCTCCCTGTGTATCCCGAGTCGGAAGCGCGCGAAAAAACTCGGACTATAAGCGCTATATCACCTGCGACTGGATTGTTATTCTTCAACCCTAAGCGGTTAAGCAAGTCGGCCGAGGTGAGGTCGACTCGTTAAATGTCAGATTGCCTGAGGCTCTGCTGCCGGGGATCCGAATGTCAGCCAGTTGAAAACAAATAAGCAAAATATTCCTTTTAGCACTTGAAGTTGGAACCGCATTCTCGCAAGATAAATCGTGATTTGATAGAACTGAAACGCGGTCCGATCCGAAACCTTGCCGGCCAGCAGCTTTTACGCGAGCGGTAGATCTGCTCGGCGTACTTTATTTAACCTTGCTCCTGCTTATCGCTTCAAATACGATAACATCGTTAATCGTAGGCTGCTGCTTCGATATCGAGTTGCGCAATAGGGTAAACTCGAAATTTATTGCCCTGTTCCTCCGTGCAACTGCACGTCCATTGCTTACGCACGTCACGTGGTTGGCACATATAATTACTACGTCGAGCACGTGTGGGTTGTGCGATAAGCATCTGGTTTGCATTTTGAGCAGCTGAAAGCCACTCAGAAAATATCAAGGACACTTTCTTCAGAAACATATGGTACTTGCTTTTTAATTCTCATTAAGGCTCACAAAGTTGCAAGTTTTCGCATCCGTTACAGTGGCGTCACAAAGGGGGGGGGGGGGGGCGGACCACCCCGGTGCAGCATTCAGGGGGGGTGTCGCGCCGGGCCACGAGAGCGGGGGGGGGGGGTCGCGGCGAGCCACGCGAGAGAGGGGGGGGAGGGGGGAGAGTTGCGGCGGGCCACGCGAGAGCGGAGGGGGGGGGGAGTCGCGGCGAGCCACGCGAGAGCGGCGGGGGGTGTCGCGGCGGGCTGCCGCCCCGGGTGCCACTGACCCTCGTGACACGCCACTGATCCGTTACACTGTTGTCCAATCTACCTAGGTCCCTAACCACTCATGTTCATCTGTGCTGCCAAGCACGATTGAAATTGCTCCCGTGCTTGTCTAAGACACAAGCTGAAGTGCAATGAAAACTGATCTGAGCTGCTCCTAGCCTGCTCCAGAACGTAGTTTTAGCTGCTCCCAACCTGCTCGAAAACAGCTGTTTCAGCTGCTCCCGTGGCTGCTCCCAAGTACATTTCATGAGTTCCACCCCTGCACCATTTCTGCCTAGGTCACCATTGGCCGGGGCCTTGCAATTACTCAAAGTGGGCCATCTTTCGGTGTTTCTGAAAAATAGCAAATCCTGCCAAAAGTAGGGGTGGGTTACCTTTCAGGGGAGGGACATCTCTCTGGCTATTACGGTAATTGCTCTTGGGGGCACAAACAACTGCCTGCGTTTTCCGGCCCCTGCAGCAAACCTGAAGCACGAGGAGCTGATCCAGAGCCTGAGCTGGCGGGGCGACGGCAACCAGCTCGTGAGTTCGGGCAGGGACAAGAAGCTGCGCGTGTGGGACCCCAGGCTCTCAACCAACGTCCTGGTGAGGCCCCCCCCTTTCCTCGCTCTGCCCCGTTGGTGGGTGATCCGTGGAACCGACGTAACGAAAATGTGAAATGGAAGTGCCACACCCCGTGCGAGCCTAAATAGCGGTGTCGCGGCGTAAGTGCGTCGTTGTGCGCCTACCCGTCCCCGGTAGACTTGAGCGTTTGACGTTTTCGTGCCAAAACTTCGCCGCTTGTTGACATATTCGGAAAATTCTATCACCAATCAATTTGCCTCGTCATCGAATTTCGTCCGGTGAAACAAATTTTTTGGAACTTAAAGACATATTCTTAAGAATTGTTGTCTTTTTACCGAGCAATATTTTTGTGCCACTGGGACATGGCAAAGACTTCCCAGGGGCATTTGACTGCATTTAGAAGGCACAGAATGGCTTTGAGAGACTTGCAAGCACTTTGCGAGCGAGTGCTTAATATTTGGAATGCCCAGGCAGACCAAACAATTGAGATGTTTTCACATAACATGTGTCAAGAGTGCATAAATACATGTTGTTTTTTTTAGGTTGATTTTGTTTTAATTTAGAGGTGCTGCTGTTTTCTTTACAAGCATGTCTGTGTTTCTGTTTCCAGGAGGCACCCAGTCATTCCAACAACAGAGATTCCAGGGTTGTGTGGCTCGGGAACACAGAGTACATCCTGTCTACCGGACTGGGCAGCGTGAGCATCCGTTCCTTCGTTCCTCATTTCTTGCACATGTCGTGAAGGGACCACAAACCAAAATCCAGCGATTCCGCCTGCGATCCGCATTGGGACGATACCAGGTCCCTCGCGACGTCTCGGGACACCATGCATCTTATGGCAGTACCGTATTTACACGATTGTAAGTCGACTCAATTGTAAGTCGACCCCCCCCACATCGGACACCTGCAAAAAAAAAAAAAAAAGTTTAGATGCGCATTTTGCTGCGAACACGTGAGAACGGCAAAGTGTCTGTTTCGAAAGCAGAGCCTCCAGCACGCGATCGATGCCTTCTGGCATGCTTGGGCTGCACATGCAGGTGCGAGGTGCATGAGATGGCCAGGCGTTATCGAAACTAGGAAGTTCATGCTGGAGGCGGGACAACTGAAGCTGCTCACTGTCGTTCTCACTCAGTCTTTGACTAGACTACGACTCGTCCTCACTGGCCATGTCAGTCCCATCGTCATCATCACTGCTACATTCTCGAAGCACGTCGTCGGCGTCGTCCAACTAAATCTCACACCGCAAATGACAGAATCAACCGCATCTTCCGCGCTTGCTCGGTGATCGCGTTGCACGTCACGGGTAGGGACCGATTGCACACTTTTGCAGCGTACGTTGCAAGCTCCAACTCGGGAAGGCATCTCCACCTATTCAGTCTTTTGCCTACGGAAGCCTCTTGGTTTGCCGTCACAGATCCCGCGCCACTGCAGACTCCACTGTAGCATCACCCGCTCTGACGGGTCGAACTTGCGTTCAACAGCGCAGTTGTTGGTTGCTTTTGAGTGACGAATGGCCATAAACGAGCACCGAAAACTTAAAAACTGCCCGGATCACGAGTGTCAATAATAAAAAAAAAGTAGTTAGCGCTTCAGCATGATTGTGTCACTTGCTCAAACAATGTGTGACCGTGAATCGTGCGAAAAACTGCGAAGAGAAGCCACGGGGTGAGTGAGCTGTGAGGCTGTTCCAGCGGCCACCGGAGTGGCTCTTACAAGAAGTGCCTCCACCCCCCAAGAGTCGGACGCGCCGCGCCCAACGAGCTTGGCCGCGCCGTGCGCTGTTCACCGCCGTACATTCGGGTTAATTTGCGAATCGCTATCAATAATACTCGTTTGCGCAAATAAAAGAAAAACAATTAATTTATAAAATGAGCGCACAGAATAGTGCAATGTAGAGGTACAGCCGGCTGAACTCGTAACAAGCCGAAGTGTTCATGACATTGCGATTGTTTCGTTTTTGCCGGCGGTGGAATGCTTTGGTTCGATTATAAGTCGACCCCCCCACTTTAGATTTCCAAAAATTGAAAAAAAAGGGTCGACCTACACTCGTGTAAATACGGTAGCTGTTACGAGGACTTCTCAGCTGCATTCGTGGTGTCAGCAATGTGTAAAAGCTTGTAAGGGCGCACACCCAAAATGAAGAGATAAATGGGGAAAAACATAAGGGGATACGACAACAAATAGGGATAACACAACGAAAGTTTATTAAAAACTAATGATACACACGGGGGTACCCGCCACAAACCACGTAACATGGGAGCTGATGCCACAGATCGCGGACATGGCAAATTTGCGTTTCACAATGCGATGGGCACACGCAAATTCGCCACAAACTCCTATGTCACGGGGAAAGGATACCACAGACTGCGGAAGCAAGATTTGTGTTTCGTGGTGCAACGAACACTCTGAAACTGGCTACAAACGTTCATGCCACAGGAACTGATATGGCGCTCGCAGCTCTTGAACGAGAAATGCAGGAACTCACCACAAACTCTCGTATCACGGGAACCAATATTGCGTGCGCAGACTGCAGACAAAAACGTGGGAACCTTCTGCGAACTCGCTTGTCACACGTAGCGGTACCGCAGATCGCGCGGTTGATGCGATTCCCATCGGACATCACGTGATGTCCAACGGGAATGGGGGGTGGGTGATGTTTCGTCATTTCTGTTACGAATATTTAGCCAGAAAAACAGGGTGGGCGATCTCTCGGCAGTTTGCCCGTCAGTCGGGAGATAGCGGGCATTCAAGGGGAATACCGAGAGAAGGCCAGAAAATTGGTGGCTGCTAGTGCAGAAATGGGGAAAAGATGACCCCACAGGCAAGGTCCCTAGCACTGCGGAACTGCCCGACTCAAAGGTAAGAGCCACATATCATAGTCAATCATTACCGGTGGTGTCGCGGTGGCGGCGCCTTCCTCGGGACGTTTATAAAAAGGAAGAGCCACGTCACATCACGCAAGTCTGTTTTACCATTTTTGGGACTCGCTGCACCTTTGTGTTGACCCTGCCAAGTGAAACTAAGCTGTTATATTCATCTTCATGACATATTTTTTTCTTGCTTCTCTGTCTGATGAAAGTTACCATTTGGTCAGGGTGAAACTGTGTTGTTCCGGAGATTCTAAATGCACGTTTTGCTAAGACAAATATCTAATTCTCATTTCATGCTTTATTTGTGAAGTTTTTAGTTTGAGCTCCGGTTAGCCGAGGTGAAAGATTTCAATAACTCAGTGTTTTTCATGTCCAGTTCTCGATCTGTGTTATAAGGTGGCAAACTTTGACGGAATGTTTCCGTCCTGTTCAAAGCTATGTTGTTGCTTCGAAAGTGTGCACGAAATGAAACTCGTCTTTTTCATTCTTTGCAGGCTAGGGAACGCGAAGTGACCTTACGTGATGTTCGCAAGTTCAACGTTTCGTTATCCAGTAGCTCTGGTGATAGTGCGATGGGGTGAGTTGTGTTGTTTTGCCCGTTGCACCGAGAAAGCTACGAGTCCTTTTAATGTCTGGATAGAATGTAAGTGTCGCAATATTTAGGTTGTGCGACTCATTCTGAGTACCGTGATACGCTTTAATTTGTTGCGTCTGTTTCAGGACGACACGCTAAAATGCTAGCACGTTTTAGAAATACCACCCTCTAAGAATCAGTCTTGTGACATAAATATTGTGCTAAAATACTTTGTTTGAAAGTTTGACATACAGGTCTTCTCCAAGCGCTTAAACAAGAAAGGTTTTGATGGAGTTCAGTGTCTCTTAAACTCTGAATGTGTCTTTTATCCCTTAGTGTCTACATTCCACTGTATGATCCTGATACCAACATGCTCTTCCTGGCTGCTAAGGTGAATGTACAATTTCTTTATTTATGTATTTATTTATTTTGCCCAGGGAAAATGAATTGACTAAAGAGAAATTGGCTTGTGAACTAAGGTGACGCCTGAATTTTTTACGCAGGGTGATATCACTGTGCACTTCTGGGAAGTCACCTTCAAGGAGCCGTTTTTAAGCGAAGGTGCGGATGTTTCTACCTTCTTTTTTTTTCTTGCATTCTCTCTGGTCCCAGTTGCGATTCACTGGAAATTGGATTTTTTTTCTTTTATGGTGACAGTCGTGCACTATTATACTGCTAACCATTTTTTACAGCGAAGCTGTTTATGGTCAGGATTCCGTGAATGTTTTGCGTGTGTGACCAAAAACTCTATGCTCGCACCGCTGCACGTGCCGCATGCCCATGCCTTCCTTGTATATGCCATTTATTTTAGGCTTTTGCTTTAGAACAGTTACTGCTGCAGACACCGGCACGTGCAGCGCGTGCAGCACCAATCCCTGCATTCTCCTTTATTCTTGGGTAATCTAGCAGTAGATCTGTTCATAGGTTAGTTATCAATAGGCACCATTTTTAAGATCAATAGACTCTCGGGTAGATAATAAAGGTTTCTCAAAAATTTGCCGCTGTGCGACCCATATTGGCCATATCTATGCTCGCACCGCCCTCTCTTTGTCTTCGTTTCAAGCGCTTGCGTGCCTAGTTTCCTTTCCTTCCGCTCTCCGGGGGTGGCGGTCCCGTTGCACGTGTCTAGTTTCCTCCGGCTCCTCGGGACGGGTCTGTGTCGTGTGCTAAACAGCTTCGCTGATCATCCACCTTCACAAAGTGGAATGGCTCATAAGTTTTTTTTTCTTTTTGTTAGTGAAATTTTCTACACTTTGTTTCTAACTTTCTGAACCTGAAATGCTAAGCTTTCAAACTTTTACTACATTGTTCTGACTGCTTCTGTTACATTTTGGAAACTCTTCAATACACGTTTGCAAGCAGCCATGTTTCAAAAGCTAGTCTGGCCACCATGAGAGGAACACGCTTTGTTGGGGCACCCGTCGGAAAACCGTGGGCACACCTTAGCAAGATCCAATTATCGGACAGTCTATACACACCAGCAGCAAAATGATGTCCCTGGGTCGCATGACACTGGGACATCAGTTGCCCGACGTGATTACAGGGTTGGTGTTGCATGACCTCCGTTGCCTCTCAAGTCCGCATTCTGCATAATAATGATAATGTAGCATTTTGCGTCCCCGCAAGCTTCCAGTTCAATGGGAGGTCAAACAATCCCCCATAACAACGGTCATGCAACGTCCATGAAATATTTCGTCGCCAACTCTCCAGGTGCCAAGTTAAAGGATCGGTGAGTGAGAGGTTTGTCGGGATTTTTTTAATACTTTCGTACGAGGACCTATTGCTTCTCATATGTTAAAGAGCGTAGCATGAGGACCTTGATAAATTTCCAACTTTGTTGATTTACTAGCACTTGCACCGATCCTTGAACACTGTGGCATAAAAAAGTTGGGAACACCTGCCTAAACGGAGTTGCCGGAAGCTGCTCGGTAAGCACGGGCCGGGTTTTGTTTGTAAACACGAAAAGGGTCTATACACCTTTCGAAGAAACACTCGACCCCAGTGGCAACAAGCCGTTTAGGAGCCCAGTCACTGGGTTTGAGGCTAGGCTCTCACCGGCATCCCTGTTAACCCTAGCCGAGTGGACTGTGATTTCTATAGGTGCAGCCTGCATAGGTGCAGTTTCAAACACTGCTGGCGGCTAAATTCTCACCTTTTCCCGCAGTATTTTGTGTTTCGTGGTGTATGTATTTTCCCGAGGACATTAAGAAAGCATTATACCACATTTCAAAAAGCAAAAAAAAAAAAGCTATTTTTGTTGGGTACGCGCGCGACAGAATGAATGGGACTGGAATGTTAGTTGTTTTTTTTTTATAAGTTTTGACAGCGTTTCCTGATTAGCCACGTGTCAAACGACAAAGCGCTTAGCTTTCGAAAATTATTTACAAGAAAAGATAGCCAATATGCATGCATTTTTCACGCTCACAAATAACAAAAACGTGTCTACCAATGGACAGGACATAGACATACGATTTAGCAAGCATTAACATTCAAACAATATACTGTAAACGACTTATTTTTCGCGGGCTCAATATTTCGCGATTTAGGTGAAAGTTGAAGTTTTAGAATAATTTGCGAGTTCTAATTTTTGCGATGCAGTGGTATCTCAATATAAATTTCTATGTGTTCACATTTTACCGGACATGTTCACGGGACCTATTTTTCACGCATTGTAGGTGATTCGCGAAATTCGCGAAAATTAGGTCCTCGCGAAAATTAAGTCGTTTACAGTATTGTATGTACCACAAGATGCAGCATTATCTAAAAAAATTTATTTGAGAAAGATCTCAAATAACAGTTAGTCGACGACAGTCGCATCTTGACGATCGGACGGAATCCAAGAATACTTAGTTTTCGGGCACGTTTTGGTAAGAGCTTACTTTTTTCACACCAGCACCAAGGCAAAGGAACGGGCGCGACATCTCTAACCTGAACAACTATTTTTGACTTTGACTGAGAAGGACTCTACGCGGATGATCTCTGGGAGGGGAGAGAACACTTGTCATTGTTCGCAAAATCACGTCGAGGGCCATTTGACGTCCTTTCCCTCTTTTGTTTCCTGTGAATGTTGAGCGGAAATGCTTGAATGGCAGGCACTTACCAGCCCTATTTCTCACAGTGGAAGATAACACAGAAAGGGTATGCAGCATACATCAGAAAAATTCAGTGGAAACTTCCAAGAGGCGCAGAAAACGTTGAGTGCAAAACCGCAAAACGGGTAGAGAATCGCGCTGAGCGGGTTTGGCCATGTTGGTTGTTTGCCGCCTTGTTGTTTCAGCGTAGCTTTCTTGTGCAGCTTCCAAGTACATGGGAGAGGTGCAGACGAAGGGGGCAGGGCTGGTGCCCAAGAGGGCCCTGAAGGTGATGGACGGGGAGGTGAACAGGGTTCTCATCCTGGGGCAGGACTGCATCGTGCCCATCCCCTACCAGGTCCCCAGGAAGGTACGCTTGCTGTGCACGACCCGCGGCAGACGCGCGTTAGCGCTTTATGCGAGGGGGTGTCCCGAGAATCACCAAAACAAAACAAGGTCATTGCATAGCCTGCGTTGCTTTTCCGTCTGCTTTCATTGCATTCTGAAACCACGAAACAAACCAACATCAGCTTGGTCTTCTATTTCCATGTGATCTTTCACACGCTGTACATCGGAACGTTAAGTGCCAAGCAGGCGATGGGGGCGCCACATATTTCCGGACCGGTCTATTATTGTGCATGACGAAGCATGCTTTGAGGCAGAATGTGGCGTCTTGCAGATCGTGTTCTTCCTTATCTTTGAGCGCTTGCCCCAGGTTGTGCCTCGATGAAAATCAGTCGCAGCGTGTGTTTCCTAAACTCCCCAAAAGAAAGGATAAAGCTAGACAATAAGCCACATTGTCCTGCATGCCTATTACATAGACACTTTAGAAATGTTTTTATGACAGAGCTGTTAAGGTGAGAGGTGGGGACGGAAATTGTTCTTTTTTAATTTAGAGATACCTGAAAGAATATTTTAGGGCATGTTCATAACACTAACATAAGACTAACTACAAAGTTAGTCTGATGTCTCGTACATCGTCTTCCGGGTCACGTGTGCAGTGACGTCGATGGGGTAGGCGCGGGGTTCCGGTAAGGTTCTCTTTCTAGAGTCATTAGTGAGCAGCAAAAACTCATCTGCTCGCGACCGCGTGACCACGTGGTGACGGGTGCAGTGCGAACAATAGGGTGAAAGGAGGAAATTCTCATCCGGGTCCGGCCATACCCGTCCGGCCCTGTCCCCCTTCCCCTCCGGCTTCTGGCGGCTGTTCGCGGTAGCAGATAGAGCTGACGGTTTTGTGGACCTAGGATAGATGGCGCCACTAAAACTCCGTATAATAAAAGTTTTGTCGATGATACCAGGTTTTTGATGCATTTATATTTATGTTGGAACGACAAGATTTATAGAAAGTTACCTTTTATCGAGCAGGTATTCGCACAACTTGCTCTCTTTCTACAAGGCCCCCATTGACGTCATGCAGTGTGTTTCTCGTGGCTGCAGGTCGGGGAATATTCTAATTTTTGCCTCGCTATTATGCGGCGGAATCGCAACATTTCGATGAAAGGAGGTGTGTTTTCTGTCATTTGTGACAAGGTGAACAATGTCAAAAGTAGAAGATGCCAATTCTTTCAACGTTAAAATCGTTGCAGAGCTTTTTTAAGTGAGCCTCGAACTTCAAAATAAGGCAGTGCTTACTTTTATTATTTGGCCTTTTTTAAATTTCCATTTGTTTCCAGACTTACAGGGACTTCCATGCCGACATCTTTCCCGACACCACCATTGCCAGCCCGGCGATTGCAGTCTCCGACTGGATGGCCAAGAAGCCTGCAAAGGTGAGGAAATTGCCAGATGAAGATTCCTTCGGACGGTTCTCGACTTGTGTTTGTTGTTAAGTCCCTGCAAGGTTTGTTCGCTCATTCTTGCGCATGTTTCTTTCCCTACACCAATGTCACTAACACCAGCATCACCAACCTGTCAACACTGCTGCTGCTGCAGTGTTGGCAGACATGTTGACGTCGTCCCAACAATCCAAAGAGTAAGCTAGAGTAGAGGAGGCATCTAGCCAAATCCACCTCCGTCAGGATCACATTTAACAGCACCATTTCCCAGTTTTGATGTTGGGTCGAATCTATGGAACAAAACGAAGGCTCGTTAAGGGGATACACCCCCTGGGAGGGTCAACTTTTGAACCCTTGGCTTAAAATTAATGAAATTTACGGGGTAGGCTGGTGGTCATGCTAGAGGGTGCATGACAAACTTCCAGGTCTGTCGGTTAAGTGGGAAGGAAATTAGGGCAGCTTCTATCAGCAACACCCCTACATCGTTTAGTTAATCTATCGTCGGAAAACTATCGCAATATTCAAGATTTTTATTCGCTAGATATGTAGCACAATGCCTAGGATGTGCGCCTATGGAACGTTTCTTTTGTAAAAAGTCATTGATTTCTATCAATTTTCTCTTCTGCAAAATTGGTCAACTTTTTGGTCTTTTGTGTCTCCGACAAAATGTCAACATTTTTTATAAAAGACATCCGTAAAGTGACAAACAAACTCCATAGGCGCATTCCTTATTAAATTTTAGTCAGGAAAAGTGAAGAACGAGCCTTCCCTGTATTGCCATTATCAAACAATAGATTGACTAAAATGGAATTTATACCAAAAAGTGGAACGGAGAAAAATGTGTTCAAAGTGCTCCAAACCCTACCTTTTCTTTAGCTTCGGTGGACAGAAAATAATTTATAAAAAATTAACTATGCAGTGTAAACTAGTAAATATTTCTGGGAATACTCTCTGGATGTAGATGGATGTAAATACCGTATTTATTCGAATATAAGTCAACCTTTTTTTTCCGGAAATGTTGTCAAAAATTAAGGGTCGACCTATAATCGTGACCAAAGAATTTCGACCTACATTCGCGACCAAATTTTGCGACCCTACCAAGGGCATCACCGAGCCGAGCCGGCGTTCCGCGCCGCTTCTTGTTTCAAAAAGCTTTTGGTGCACGAGAGCAACCGCAACAGCAACAAACAACAGCCCCCCTCCCTCCCTCCCTCCCCTCCCTCGTGGCCGCCGCTCGCGCACATCCCTCGGGCTTCGGGTTTCGAAATCGCGCCTGTAGCGTTCCCCTCGCTGGGCAAGGGGAGGGAGAGGAACGCGATGCGCCATGGGCTTTGCCCTCCATGCCTCTCCCTTGCAAATGCCCTCAAAAACAAAAAAAAAAAAAAAAAAAGAGAAAAAGAAACAACGGAGGTTACTTTAGCTTGTTGCTTGCCGCCGCTCGCGTGTTGCTCACGGCGACTCCGGCGTTGCACTCATATTTGTATTTGGTCTTTAGTCGCTTCCGGTCTCCACCTTCCTTCGTTGCGTCTTGCGCAGTGTCATTTTACAACGGACAGGGTCAGTGAGGTATTGTGTATTGTTGCGAATTTGCGAGGATGTCTACCAAGCTGACGAAGCTTCGGACGACGAAGACATGTCCGGAAGTTCTGACGATGATTAAGTTTTTGACATCGCCCTGCGATTTAGCCGAGAGTGCTGTAAATAAAGATTTGTTTCTTTCTTTTTCCCTAACTTTCCCCTGTTCCTATAAAAAAAAAAAAGTCTACCTATATTCGAATTATTTTTTTTTTTATTCTCGGTGGGTTCAATAAATAGGGGTCGACCTATTTTCGTGGTCGACCTATATTCGGGTAAATACGGTATGTAATTTTTCAAAATCAAGGTTTTTTGTAGAATTGTTTTTTCTCTGGGTAGTGTCCCCCCTTAAGCGTAGCACTTCGAGTCGCGTTCTAGGCACTGCGGTATTTACTTTCATTTATATAGCTCAAGGACATCCTTGCGGATCTGTTGACATTAGGACTGGTACAAGCAACAGAAAGTTTACAAAGAAAGGTTACAAAAAATAGAAAGAGGACATTGACCAAAAAGAGCGGGTACGACAAAGTGTTGGCAACACTCGAATATGCCACGTAACAATCATTGATGCGGGTTTTTCTCGAACAACTTTGCTTCTTGTTCAGTTGCCAAGGGGGTGCACAAAAGGCCGCCTTGGTGGCTACGAGGCAAAGAGCCGGCCTACGTATCCTCGAGTGGCGGGTTAAAGTTCTGGCCGAGTCGCCCGCAATCCGGAGGCTTATCGTGGAGAAAGCGCCGTGCAACCGAGATTTCGGTTCCGCGTCAAAAGATCCCCCTGCGTTCGAAACAAATCCTCGATCCTCCGCTGGTGCATGTCGGATGCCCTTCGCAGGTTCGGCTCGTAAAACCCCCGAAATTCAACAGATACACAAAGCTGTCACTCTAGTTTCTCTGCTCAATTAAGGAAGGACACGACCCAAAAAGGTCAGCTTTTAAACCTTTGGCTTAATATCCCAGGCGAAAATCAGTCCACTTCCAGCTGGATTATGGAACTGGAAATGAGGCGGTCCAGCTAGATTCCAGCTGGGTCCAGCTGGACCGCCTCATTTCCAGTTCCATAATGCAGCTGGAAGTGGACTAATTTTCGTCTGGGATGAATGACATTTACAGTATATACTGGCAGAATGCAGTGCGAAGCTTCATCTGTGTACATAAATTGTGAGAGAAATTAGTCATTTTTATCAATAACACATTGACATTGTTTAGGAAACCTATCGTTAGAAAACTAATGTTGAATGCGTGGAAAGTGCACTGTAAAAATAAAACTTCCAGAAATTATTTTATGCAACATTGCACTGAAAACTCTTATAAATTTTACTTTTTTTATGTCGTCAAAAAAATCTTATCTTTTATAAAAGACATCCACAAAGTAAAACAAAACAGTGCCACAGTTGCATTGCCAATTAAATTCTAGTCACTAAAAATAATGAATGAGCCTTTCCTTTTGCCCCGTTACGGAACAATAGTTTTCCTAAAGTGAAATTTATGCCAAAAAGTGGAATAGAGAAAACCAGTCTAAGTGCTCAATCCTCTACCTTTTCTTTAGCATTGGTGTACCGAAAATAATTTATTAAAAAATAACTATGCAACGCAGACAAATGAAACTTTCTGAGAAAACTCTCTAGATGTCCACGAGAAGAAAACAAATTTTACGCAATATTTGTGCTCGCCAAGGTTTTTATTTGTACATGATACACAAGAGCCCAACTACCCAGGACACACTTTGCTGCTCGAAATTCATTTTCTTTCCGCCCGAAAACCACCGATCGAGAACTGGCCAGTATGAGGCGCGCTCACTCTCTTCTCCATGGTCATGTGCCGTTTTTTATGGTTTAGACTAGGGAGCCTTCATGTGCGCTTTGCTAGGGTGATGCCACCCTTTGTAATACCGCTCGCCGACAAACCAGCAGCCATTTTGGTTCTCGGCGATAATCCGTGGGGCTTATAACCCTTCCGGAAACAAGCACCTTATCTCACAAGTTTGAAGCAGCGTTGTGGAACCCACGGAGGGAGGATTAGCATTTTCCCCCTCGGATGGGAGGACCGATAGACACAAAGGCCACTTTCTTGCGCACGGGAAAACAATGAGAGGAACAAAATGGCGGTGGAAGAGGGTGTGGGAAAGGGAAACAGGCAGTTGGCATCACTCCATGCGAAGCGCACATGAAGGCACCCTAGTTTAGACACAACCACTTAATGTAACTAAAGTTGTGGGTCATCGAAGGCACACACTTAGTAATACCGTATTTACACGATTGTAAGTCGACCCGATTGTAAGTCGACCCCCCCAACATTGCACATCAGCAAAAAAAAGAAAAAAATTTAGATGTGCATTTTACTGCGAACACGCGAGAACGGCTATAATATCTGTTTCGAAAGCCAAACCTCTAACACGCGATCAATGCCTTCTGGCGTGCTTTAGCTGCGCATGCATGCGCGAGGTACATGAGATGCCCATCCATTATCGAAACTATTCACGCTGGAGGCGGGGTAACCGAAGCTGCTCCCTGTCGTTCTCACTCCGTCTGCGACTCGACTACGACTCGTCCGCACTGGTGATGTCAGTCCCGTCGTCATCACTGCTACGTTCTCGAAGCACGTCGTCGGCGTCATATAACGAAATCTCGCACTTCGCAAATGACGGGATCAGCCGCATCTTCCGCGCTTGCTCGGCGATCGCGTTGCACGTCACGGGTAGGGACCGATAGCACACTTTTGCGGAGTACGTTGCAAGCCTGACCTCCAACTGCGGAAGGCATCCCCACCTGTCCAGACTTTGGCCTCCGGAAGCCTCTTCGTTTGCCGTCACAGTTTAAGATCCCGCGCTACTGCAGACTCCACTGGAGCATCGCCCGCTCCGACGGGTCGAACTTGCGTCCAACAGCGCAGTTGTTGGTTGCTTCCGAGTGAAGAATGGCCATAAACCAGCATGGAAAACCTAAACTGCCCGAATCACCCGTGTCAATAAAAAAAAAAAAAAATTGTTGTTAGCGCTTTAACATGATCTCGTCACTCGATCAAACCGTGATGTGCGACCGCCTGAATCGTGCGCCTGTGAGCCGTGAGGCTGTTCCAGCCGTTCCAGCGGCCTCCGGAGTGGCTCTTACAAGAAGTGTTGCCACCCCTCAGGAGTCGGGCGCGCCGCGCGCTGTTTAACGCCGTATATTTGGGTGAATTTGCGAATCGCTATCAATAATACTCGTTCGCGCAAATAAAAAAAAAAATAATTTGTAAAATGAGCGCACCGAATAGTGCAATGCTATAGGTACACATCGCGACACTGTTAGCGCGAACACGACATCGGCGAATTTTTGCATTTTACTTCTAAATAGTATTAGCGAGCACGAAATTTTATCGCTTACATTATAGAACTAAATGAGCTCTTTCCGTAACATGCGAGTTTGTAGCGTATTCCCGTGTTTTTGTCCGCGATCTGCGTGCGCGATATCGGTTTCCGTGACAGGCAAGATTGTAGCGGGTTCCGCGTCTTTATTGCACCATGAAACTTGAATCTGCAGCGTCCGCGATCTGCGGTATCCGTTCCCGTGAGATGAGAGTTCTCGGCGGGTTTCCACGAGTCCTTCGCACCGTGAAACGGAATCTGCTGCATCGGCCACTTGCGGTATTCTTTCCTGTGACACAGGAGTTTGTAGCGAATTCCCGCGTGTTTATCACATCGTGAAGCGCGAATTAGCCGTGTCCGCGATCTGCGGTATCAGTTCCTGCGTCACGTGGTATAGCGGGGCCCCGGCAATTATCATTAACTTTTGATAAAGTTTTGCTGTGGCATCCCCAAAGATAGCCCACCCCATGTTTTTCACCATTTATCTCTTCATTTTGGGTGGGCGTCCTTACGGGATTTTACGGTATTATCAATAGAATTCGAAAAGTTTCGACCTTTTGAATCCTGAAAAGTCAGAAGTTCGACGAACTTCGAACTTTTAGGGTAAAAGTTCGTCCTTCGTCGAACTTCGAAAGACCGGCGGACGGTTCATTTGAATTCAAGTAGTGAGGTACATTCGTAATTTTTTTTTTCTCAAACGTTTACATGCGGTGTTCCGTTCTTTACGAAAGACAATGCCGTTTATTTCAATGTTCTGGCATGCTTAGTTTTAAAGAAATAAATTCCCGAAGGAGCGAGGAAGGACGACGGGTTTTTGACGATTATCCTTTATGCCAGATTTGAAGCGCGATGTAGCTGAAGCTATTTATGGTAGAGATGTAAACTTTTTAAGAATGATCTACCGTATTTACCCGAATATAGGTCGACCACGAAAATAGGTCGGCCCCTATTTATTGAACCCACCGAGAATAAAAAAAAAAAAAATTCGAATATAGGTCGACTTTTTTTTTTTTTTTAGGAACAGGGAAAGTTAGGGCAAAAGAAGAGAAAAAAAAATCTTATTTACAGCACTCTCGGCTAAATCGCAGGGCGATGTCAAAAACTTAATCATCGTCAGAACTTCCGGACATGTCATCGTCGTCCGAAGCTTTGTCAGCTTGGTAGACATCCTCACAAAATTCGTAACAATACACAATACCTCACTGACACCGTCCGTTGTAAAATGACACTGCGCAAGACGCAACGAAGAAGGTGGAGACCAGCGAAGCGACGAAAGACCGAATACAAATACGCGAGCAACCCCGGAGTCGCCGTGATCAACACGCTAGCCGCCGCAAGCAACAAGCCAAAGTAACCTCCGTTGTTTGTTTTTGTGGGCATTTGCAAGGGAGAGGATGGAGGGTAAAGTGCTTGGCGCATCGCGTTTCTCTTTCTTCCCTTGCCCAGCGAGGGGAACGCTACAGCACGATTTCGAAACCCTACGCCCGAGGGATGTGCGCGAGCGGCGGCCACGAAAAAGGGGGGGGGGGGGGGCTGTTGTTTGTTTCTGTTGCGGTTGCTTTCGTGCACCAAAATCTTTTTGAAACAAGAAGCGGCGCGGCTCTACGGCAACGCCGGCTCGGTGATTCGATAGCTCCATGCCCTCGTAGGGTCGCAAAATTTGGTCCGCGAATGTAGGTCCAAATTCTTTGGTCACGATTATAGGTCGACCCTTAATTTTTGACAACATTTCCGGAAAAAAAAGGTCGACTTATATTCGAATAAATATGTATGTATAGCCTAGATAAGCGTCGTCTTAAGATATGACTATTGTTATTCAAGTGAGTTACGAAGAAATGTCCAAACATGTATCTACATGCAATTATGCCCTAAACTTGGTATTTATTTCGTCTAAGTTGTTTGAGGTATCGCAGACAGTACATATCATTGCCATCTGCAGAATACAAAATAATGTATTTATTGTTTTTTCACATTAAGGAATACATTAACTGATGGGAGAAGATTTCCAATATTGTTCAAGTTCAGCACGTCATTAAAAGAAACATTTTTTTTTTTGCTTCACGTTCCTGGGACGTGTTTCTTTTAGCCTGTGCACATTTTGGTAGGAGAAAGTTGTTTCGAAGTTCTGAACCTCTGAATATGCAAGAATACAACACATCCGGCGAGTTCTTGATAGTTTTTTCTTTCTCCAGCTTTTATCCCCGCATTTCTTAATTTTTTTTTTTTTTTTACCATTGGCACAGTTATTTATGTCGTAAAGACATAGCTTTGAACTTCCGAACCACTAAGCATGTGACGAGTAGTGCCTTCTGACAACGAGTTTCTAACAATGACCATCTACACAATCTTTTATGCAGTGAAGAGCGACAGTAGCTATACAGTAGGCATAAATAATTTCAGATTAAAATAAGCTCGACCACGCCCTCTTTCCCCGTATTGTTTTCTTAACAGTCCGAAATATCTGGAAGGGGGGAAGGGGGGCTGAGGCCCCCCCCTCCCCCTCTTCCCTCCCCCGTTTTTCCTCTTCCGACGCCACTTGTATGGTAGAACGCTCCTCGACCTCGAGTTGTGTCGGCTTCTGTGCTTTTTGCGAGGCGATTCCTCCGTCCCAGAAAATAAACCTCCAGGACAATTACAAACTTAACTTACTATGCCAGCGTCACTCGGGCGGCATTCGATCGGATTACTACCAGCGTGCAAGGGGTGGGGAGGTAGTTTGCCAGGTCGCTTCAAGGTTTTTCTGAGCCTCAACCTCCTGCCCGCCCCTGGCCATTTCGAACTGGATGAGTATCGTAAAACAGTGTGTTCGTGGGATCACTACTGCGTGATGCACGTTAAAGAACCCCCCCCCCCCCCCCCCGGGCTGGCGGTCACAATTACTGATCTATGGTCACACGTCACTCTGCACTGGCAAATATTCCAGCACATCCGGGGCACTTGTCGTCTCATTTAATTGCCTGACCAACTTCGCAGAGCCTATGTATCACACCCTAACTTTTCTAAACTTGTTTCTTTCTTTTTCCCTAACTTTCCCCTGTTCCTAAAAAAAAAAAAAGGTCGACCTATATTCGAATTATTTTTTTTTTTATTCTCGGTGGGTTCAATAAATAGGGGTCGACCTATTTTCGTGGTCGACCTATATTCGGGTAAATACGGTATGTAATTTTTCAAAATCAAGGTTTTTTGTAGAATTGTTTTTTCTCTGGGTAGTGTCCCCCCTTAAGCGTAGCACTTAGAGTCGCGTTCTAGGCACTGCGGTATTTACTTTCATTTATATAGCTCAAGGACATCCTTGCGGATCTGTTGACATTAGGACTGGTACAAGCAACAGAAAGTTTACAAAGAAAGGTTACAAAAAATAGAAAGAGGACATTGACCAAAAAGAGCGGGTACGACAAAGTGTTGGCAACACTCGAATATGCCACGTAACAATCATTGATGCGGGTTTTTCTCGAACAACTTTGCTTCTTGTTCAGTTGCCAAGGGGTGCACAAAAGGCCGCCTTGGTGGCTACGAGGCAAAGAGCCGGCCTACGTATCCTCGAGTGGCGGGTTAAAGTTCTGGCCGAGTCGCCCGCAATCCGGAGGCTTATCGTGGAGAAAGCGCCGTGCAACCGAGATTTCGGTTCCGCGTCAAAAGATCCCCCTGCGTTCGAAACAAATCCTCGATCCTCCGCTGGTGCATGTCGGATGCCCTTCGCAGGTTCGGCTCGTAAAACCCCCGAAATTCAACAGATACACAAAGCTGTCACTCTAGTTTCTCTGCTCAATTAAGGAAGGACACGACCCAAAAAGGTCAGCTTTTAAACCTTTGGCTTAATATCCCAGGCGAAAATCAGTCCACTTCCAGCTGGATTATGGAACTGGAAATGAGGCGGTCCAGCTAGATTCCAGCTGGGTCCAGCTGGACCGCCTCATTTCCAGTTCCATAATGCAGCTGGAAGTGGACTAATTTTCGTCTGGGATGAATGACATTTACAGTATATACTGGCAGAATGCAGTGCGAAGCTTCATCTGTGTACATAAATTGTGAGAGAAATTAGTCATTTTTATCAGGAACACATTGACATTGTTTAGGAAACCTATCGTTAGAAAACTAATGTTGAATGCGTGGAAAGTGCACTGTAAAAATAAAACTTCCAGAAATTATTTTATGCAACATTGCAACATTGCAACTTTTTTTATGTCGTCAAAAAAATCTTATCTTTTATAAAAGACATCCACAAAGTAAAACAAAACAGTGCCACAGTTGCATTGCCAATTAAATTCTAGTCACTAAAAATAATGAATGAGCCTTTCCTTTTGCCCCGTTACGGAACAATAGTTTTCCTAAAGTGAAATTTATGCCAAAAAGTGGAATAGAGAAAACCAGTCTAAGTGCTCAATCCTCTACCTTTTCTTTAGCATTGGTGTACCGAAAATAATTTATTAAAAAATAACTATGCAACGCAGACAAATGAAACTTTCTGAGAATACTCTCTAGATGTCCACGAGAAGAAAACAAATTTTACGCAATATTTGTGCTCGCCAAGGTTTTTATTTGTACATGATACACAAGAGCCCAACTACCCAGGACACACTTTGCTGCTCGAAATTCATTTTCTTTCCGCCCGAAAACCACCGATCGAGAACTGGCCAGTATGAGGCGCGCTCACTCTCTTCTCCATGGTCATGTGCCGTTTTTTATGGTTTAGACTAGGGAGCCTTCATGTGCGCTTTGCTAGGGTGATGCCACCCTTTGTAATACCGCTCGCCGACAAACCAGCAGCCATTTTGGTTCTCGGCGATAATCCGTGGGGCTTATAACCCTTCCGGAAACAAGCACCTTATCTCACAAGTTTGAAGCAGCGTTGTGGAACCCACGGAGGGAGGATTAGCATTTTCCCCCTCGGATGGGAGGATCGATAGACACAAAGGCCACTTTCTTGCGCACGGGAAAACAATGAGAGGAACAAAATGGCGGTGGAAGAGGGTGTGGGAAAGGGAAACAGGCAGTTGGCATCACTCCATGCGAAGCGCACATGAAGGCACCCTAGTTTAGACACAACCACTTAATGTAACTAAAGTTGTGGGTCATCGAAGGCACACACTTAGTAATACCGTATTTACACGATTGTAAGTCGACCCGATTGTAAGTCGACCCCCCCAACATTGCACATCAGCAAAAAAAAGAAAAAAATTTAGATGTGCATTTTACTGCGAACACGCGAGAACGGCTATAATATCTGTTTCGAAAGCCAAACCTCTAACACGCGATCAATGCCTTCTGGCGTGCTTTAGCTGCGCATGCATGCGCGAGGTACATGAGATGCCCATCCATTATCGAAACTATTCACGCTGGAGGCGGGGTAACCGAAGCTGCTCCCTGTCGTTCTCACTCCGTCTGCGACTCGACTACGACTCGTCCGCACTGGTGATGTCAGTCCCGTCGTCATCACTGCTACGTTCTCGAAGCACGTCGTCGGCGTCATATAACGAAATCTCGCACTTCGCAAATGACGGGATCAGCCGCATCTTCCGCGCTTGCTCGGCGATCGCGTTGCACGTCACGGGTAGGGACCGATAGCACACTTTTGCGGAGTACGTTGCAAGCCTGACCTCCAACTCCGGAAGGCATCCCCACCTATCCAGACTTTGGCCTCCGGAAGCCTCTTCGTTTGCCGTCACAGTTTAAGATCCCGCGCTACTGCAGACTCCACTGGAGCATCGCCCGCTCCGACGGGTCGAACTTGCGTCCAACAGCGCAGTTGTTGGTTGCTTCCGAGTGAAGAATGGCCATAAACCAGCATGGAAAACCTAAACTGCCCGAATCACCCGTGTCAATAAAAAAAAAAAAAAAAAAAAAAAAATTGTTGTTAGCGCTTTAACATGATCTCGTCACTCGATCAAACCGTGATGTGCGACCGCATGAATCGTGCGCCTGTGAGCCGTGAGGCTGTTCCAGCCGTTCCAGCGGCCTCCGGAGTGGCTCTTACAAGAAGTGTTGCCACCCCTCAGGAGTCGGGCGCGCCGCGCGCTGTTTAACGCCGTATATTTGGGTGAATTTGCGAATCGCTATCAATAATACTCGTTCGCGCAAATAAAAAAAAAAATAATTTGTAAAATGAGCGCACCGAATAGTGCAATGCTATAGGTACACATCGCGACACTGTTAGCGCGAACACGACATCGGCGAATTTTTGCATTTTACTTCATAATAGTATTAGGAGCACGAAATTTTATCGCTTACATTATAGAACTAAATGAGCTCTTTCCGTAACAATAATAACTTGGATGTCATCCCTTGGTTTCAAAGAGAAAAACTGGAAAAACCGGCGATCGCTTGTTCGCGCTAACAGTGTCGCGCTCTGTACAGCCGGCTAAACTCGTAACAAGCAGAGTTGTCCATGATGTCGCGGTTGTTTCGTTTTTGCCGGCGGTAGAATGCTTTGGTTCGATTATAAGTCGACCCCCCCACTTCAGATTTTCAAAAATTGAAAAAAGGACCGACCTACATTCGTGTAAGTACGGTATTAAAAATAGAAAAAAAAACAATTTGCAGTGGCTTAGCTCGGCTATGCCAGGATATACGTAGCGTGAGCTAAGGTTCAGCTGGTTATTCTTAGCTTTTCTGGTTGTCTAGGATTAGCTTGATTATCATGCTTACTGCTGCTTCAATGACACACACACGGTATACGCATTATGTGACACATGTACTGTTAACGACTAAATTTTCGCGAGGACCTAATTTTCGCGAATGGCCTACAATTCGCGAAAAATACGTCCCGCGAACATTTCGGGCAATATGTGAACGCTACGGAAGCTACACTCGATTCGCGAAAATTAGAACCCGCGAATGACTTCAAATTTTCAGCTTTGGCCCGATTCGCGAAAATTTGAACCCGCGAAAATTAAGTTGTTTACAGTATATTTATTTTTTTTGCTCAACGTCTGGTTGCTTCTCTCTTGCCACAAAGACTGCTCGGTGGTCAGTGTAGTAACACGCTGACGACGGATCTGAACGAAGGGAATCCGTGGCGAAAGTAAATGTTCGGCCACATCGTTTAGAACCGGTAGACCTGGTGGCATGGGCGAGTAACGATAAGCATTCCGGAAACAAGCACCTTATCTCACAAGTTTGAAGCAGCGTTGTGGAACCCACGGAGGGAGGATTAGCATTTTCCCCCTCGGATGGGAGGACCGATAGACACAAAGGCCACTTTCTTGCGCACGGGAAAACAATGAGAGGAACAAAATGGCGGTGGAAGAGGGTGTGGGAAAGGGAAACAGGCAGTTGGCATCACTCCATGCGAAGCGCACATGAAGGCACCCTAGTTTAGACACAACCACTTAATGTAACTAAAGTTGTGGGTCATCGAAGGCACACACTTAGTAATACCGTATTTACACGATTGTAAGTCGACCCGATTGTAAGTCGACCCCCCCAACATTGCACATCAGCAAAAAAAAGAAAAAAATTTAGATGTGCATTTTACTGCGAACACGCGAGAACGGCTATAATATCTGTTTCGAAAGCCAAACCTCTAACACGCGATCAATGCCTTCTGGCGTGCTTTAGCTGCGCATGCATGCGCGAGGTACATGAGATGCCCATCCATTATCGAAACTAGTTCACGCTGGAGGCGGGGTAACCGAAGCTGCTCCCTGTCGTTCTCACTCCGTCTGCGACTCGACTACGACTCGTCCGCACTGGGGATGTCAGTCCCGTCGTCATCACTGCTACGTTTCTCGAAGCACGTCGTCGGCGTCATATAACGAAATCTCGCACTTCGCAAATGACGGATCAGCCGCATCTTCCGCGCTTGCTCGGCGATCGCGTTGCACGTCACGGGTAGGGACCGATAGCACACTTTTGCGGAGTACGTTGCAAGCCTGACCTCCAACTGCGGAAGGCATCCCCACCTGTCCAGACTTTGGCCTCCGGAAGCCTCTTCGTTTGCCGTCACAGTTTAAGATCCCGCGCTACTGCAGACTCCACTGGAGCATCGCCCGCTCCGAGGGTCGAACTTGCGTCCAACAGCGCAGTTGTTGGTTGCTTCCGAGTGAAGAATGGCCATAAACCAGCATGGAAAACCTAAACTGCCCGAATCACCCGTGTCAATAAAAAAAAAAAAAATTGTTGTTAGCGCTTTAACATGATCTCGTCACTCGATCAAACCGTGATGTGCGACCGCCTGAATCGTGCGCCTGTGAGCCGTGAGGCTGTTCCAGCCGTTCCAGCGGCCTCCGAGTGGCTCTTACAAGAAGTGTTGCCACCCCTCAGGAGTCGGGCGCGCCGCGCGCTGTTTAACGCCGTATATTTGGGTGAATTTGCGAATCGCTATCAATAATACTCGTTCGCAGCAATAAAAAAAAAATAATTTGTAAATGAGCGCACCGAATAGTGCAATGCTATAGGTACACATCGCGACACTGTTAGCGCGAACACGACATCGGCGAATTTTTGCATTTTACTTCTAATAGTATTAGCGAGCACGAAATTTTATCGCTTACATTATAGAACTAAATGAGCTCTTTCCGTAACAATAATAACTTGGATGTCATCCCTTGGTTTCAAAGAGAAAAACTGGAAAAACCGGCGATCGCTTGTTCGCGCTAACAGTGTCGCGCTCTGTACAGCAGCCGCTAAACTCGTAACAAGCAGAGTTGTCCATGATGTCGCGGTTGTTTCGTTTTTGCCGGCGGTAGAATGCTTTGGTTCGATTATAAGTCGACCCCCCACTTCAGATTTTCAAAAATTGAAAAAAGGACCGACCTACATTCGTGTAAGTACGGTATTAAAATAGAAAAAAAACAATTTGCAGTGGCTTAGCTCGGCTATGCCAGGATATACGTAGCGTGAGCTAAGGTTCAGCTGGTTATTCTTAGCTTTTCTGGTTGTCTAGGATTAGCTTGATTATCATGCTTACTGCTGCTTCAATGGACACACACACGGCTATACGCATTATGTGACACATGTACTGTTAACGACTAAATTTCGCGAGGACCTAATTTTCGCGAATGGCCTACAATTCGCGAAAAATACGTCCCGCGAACATTTCGGGCAATATGTGAACGCTACGGAAGCTACACTCGATTCGCGAAAATTAGAACCCGCGAATGACTTCAAATTTTCAGCTTGGCACGATTCGCGAAAATTTGAACCCGCGAAAATTAAGTTGTTTACAGTATATTTATTTTTTTTGCTGAACGTCTGGTTGCTTCTCTCTTGCCACAAAGACTGCTCGGTGGTCAGTGTAGTAACACGCTGACGACGGATCTGAACGAAGGGAATCCGTGGCGAAAGTAAATGTTCGGCCAATCGTTTAGAACCGGTAGACCTGGTGGCATGGGCGAGTAACGATAAGCATTGGTAACGCTAAAGAGTGGAATCTTCTGCTTAACGAGAAAGTTTTGCACGTTGTACAAACCCGCGCCACGGTTTCACCCCACTCAGGCGGCGCCCCTAAACTCGACGTTTCACGCATGGCACTACTCACGGCGTCAAGTCTTTCATGTGCCACAGTCTTTCACACACGTCGCACACATTTCCAAACGGATTGTTTACGAAGACCGTCTCGAAGGTCCGAGTCGCACTGGCGCTTTCGCTAGTTTCACCGTAGAGTCAGTCAATCGGCGAGCCTTGACGTCATCGACGGCGTCTTGTTGTTGCTGCTGCTGAGATGGCCGGGCACGTCGCTCAGCCTCCTGGCCGACGCGCTTTGCTAGACGTTCCTGCTTTTGCTCCGATGTCTCGCAGCATGTTTAGCCTTCTTCTGTTCGGTCTTCCTACGCTCAACCGCTAATTGCCGGGCAACTAGTTTCGGGAATCCTAGTTCGAGATCCGAGTTAAGCTTCGCCGCTCTTCTGCGCCTCTGAGGGAGCAATTTCGCTCTCCTTCTCCATGGCTATAGGTCTGTTTCTCTCGGCCAGGGGGAGCTGTAGCGTTCACGAGACGCGACCAAAGAGAAGCGCTTCCAATAGCTTCCGCGAGACGCGACCATTTAATGGTGACGTGAAGCGGCGGTCCTAGCGTTTCATCATGTACACTCCACGGGGCGTAACTAGCGTCTGTATAGCTTCCCTCCGAGTCTGCTGCGTCTGTCGCGGCTATGACGTCACTCCTCTGGAATGCTAAGACCGGCGAGGTGCGCGCGGGGTGGCGCCGGAGCCCGCGGCGGCGGTGGCGCCGGAGCCCGCGGCGCGGTGGCTCCGGCGCGCCAGCTGTGCGCCGTGTGACGTCACTGCTCCTCGCGCTTGCGCAGACCGGCGAGGCGGCGCGCGGTGAGCAGCAGAGCCCGTGGCAGCAGCATCTCCGGCGCGCCAGCTGTGCACCGTGTGACGTCAGTGCTCCTCGCGCTTGCGCAGCACGGAGCACGGCTCATTATGCAAGCCACACGAAACTGCTCAACTTCGCCAGTGTAGCTCACGCTACAAATATGATACCTATTTTTTGTGGCTTCTAAAATCTGCAAATATGTTTGATGAAAAAGAAAAAAAACAACAATTGCACAGCCATGTGACTTTCGGCGACGCTCTCCTCCTCTATATTTCTTCTTCCTCCCCAGTCCAGTTTCGGTTTCGGTTTCAAGCAGTTGCGGTTTTTTACTTTATTAAAATTATGTGACAATGTAGCAAATATTGATTGGGTAGTCTTCTGACAACACGTTAAATTGCCTGACAAAAAATGAAAAAAAAAAACGATTTGGGGGGTGTCAGTATCCCTTAAGTGTCGGTTGCTGAGCACGCGTATAACAGTAACCGTGACACTCTGCGGGGTCGGTCGCCTTCCTAGTTGACCCCGTTCCTTGCACACACTTTCTGCAGGCCATCTCTAAGGTGAGCCTGGATCCTGAGAAGCGGCCCAAGGAAGGACTGACCCGCACGGGACACAAGCTGGGCACGGGGCCTGCACCAGGGGCGCTGGCAGACGACTCCGCCGGACGGCAGATCCGCATCGTTCCGACGGACTTTTCCGTAAAGGAAGCCAGGGAGGATGCTAAACCCAGGCCCTTTCCGTCAGAAAAGGTTGCATTTCTTTTTTTTTTTTGCCGTGTTGGTTTTATATTACATTTCCAGAAAGAGTGCAGAAAGATATGGAAGATTAAGGATGAGAACTGACGAGACCTCGGTATTGCCCCGTCCATGATAGAAAAGAAACGCTTCTTTGTACTTGTAGAAAATTCGAGCTTAGTTTTACTCAGAGTGTAAAAGATAAGGAGGCCAACATGACCTTGTCAAGTGAGACGCGTCCTAACTCGCTCTCGAATGACTTCAAATTTTCAGCTTTGGCCCGATTCGCGAAAATTTGAACCCGCGAAAATTAAGTTGTTTACAGTATATTTATTTTTTTTGCTGAACGTCTGGTTGCTTCTCTCTTGCCACAAAGACTGCTCGGTGGTCAGTGTAGTAACACGCTGACGACGGATCTGAACGAAGGGAATCCGTGGCGAAAGTAAATGTTCGGCCACATCGTTTAGAACCGGTAGACCTGGTGGCATGGGCGAGTAACGATAAGCATTGGTAACGCTAAAGAGTGGAATCTTCTGCTTAACGAGAAAGTTTTTGCACGTTGTACAAACCCGCGCCACGGTTTCACCCCACTCAGGCGGCCCCCCTAAACTCGACGTTTCACGCATGGCACTACTCACTGGCGTCAAGTCTTTCATGTGCCACAGTCTTTCACACACGTCGCACACATTTCCAAACGGATTGTTTACGAAGACCGTCTCGAAGGTCCGAGTCGCACTGGCGCTTTCGCTAAGTTTCACCGTAGAGTCAGTCAATCGGCGAGCCTTGACGTCATCGACGGCGTCTTGTTGTTGCTGCTGCTGAGATGGCCGGGCACGTCGCTCAGCCTCCTGGCGACGCCGCTTTGCTAGACGTTCCTGCCTTTGCTCCGATGTCTCCGCAGCATGTTTAGCCTTCTTCTGTTCGGTCTTCCTACGCTCAACCGCTAATTGCCGGGCAACTAGTTCGGGATCCTAGTTCGAGATCCGAGTTAAGCTTCGCCGCTCTTCTGCGCCTCTGAGGAGCAATTTCGCTCTCCTTCTCCATGGCTATAGGTCTGTTTCTCTCGGCCAGGGGGAGCTGTAGCGTTCACGAGACGCGACCACAAGAGAAGCGCTTCCAATAGCTTCCGCGAGACGCGACCATTTAATGGTGACGTGAAGCGGCGTCCTAGCGTTTCATCATGTACACTCCACGGGCGTAAACTAGCGTCTGTATAGCTTCCCTCCGCGTCTGCTCGCGTCTGTCGCGGCTATGACGTCACTCCTCTGGAATGCTAAGACCGGCGAGGCGCGCGCGGTGGCGCCGGAGCCGCGGCGGCGGTGGCTCCGGCGCGCCAGCTGTGCGCCGTGTGACGTCACTGCTCCTCGCGCTTGCGCAGACCGGCGAGGCGCGCGCGGTGGCAGCAGAGCCCGTGGCAGCAGCGTCTCCGGCGCGCCAGCTGTGCACCGTGTGACGTCAGTGCTCCTCGCGCTTGCGCAGCACGGAGCACGGCTCATTATGCAAGCCACACGAAACTGCTCAACCTCGGCCAGTGTAGCTCACGCTACAAAAATATGATACCTATTTTTTGTGGCTTCTAAAATCTGCAAATATGTTGATTGAAAAAAGAAAAAAAAAAACAATTGCACAGCCATGTGACTTTCGGCGACGCTCTCCTCCTCTATATTTCTTCTTCCTCCCCAGTCCAGTTTCGGTTTCGGTTTCAAGCAGTTGCGGTTTTTTACTTTATTAAAAATTATGTGACAATGTAGCAAAATATTGATTGGGTAGTCTTCTGACAACACGTTAAATTGCCTGACAAAAAATGAAAAAAAAAAACGATTTGGGGGGTGTCAGTATCCCTTTAAGTGTCGGTTGCTGAGCACGCGTATAACAGTAACCGTGACACTCTGCGGGGTCGGTCGCCTTCCTAGTTGACCCCGTTCCTTGCACACACTTTCTGCAGGCCATCTCTAAGGTGAGCCTGGATCCTGAGAAGCGGCCCAAGGAAGGACTGACCCGCACGGGACACAAGCTGGGCACGGGGCCTGCACCAGGGGCGCTGGCAGACGACTCCGCCGGACGGCAGATCCGCATCGTTCCGACGGACTTTTCCGTAAAGGAAGCCAGGGAGGATGCTAAACCCAGGCCCTTTCCGTCAGAAAAGGTTGCATTTCTTTTTTTTTTTGCCGTGTTGGTTTTATATTACATTTCCAGAAAGAGTGCAGAAAGATATGGAAGATTAAGGATGAGAACTGACGAGACCTCGGTATTGCCCCGTCCATGATAGAAAAGAAACGCTTCTTTGTACTTGTAGAAAATTCGAGCTTAGTTTTACTCAGAGTGTAAAAGATAAGGAGGCCAACATGACCTTGTCAAGTGAGACGCGTCCTAACTCGCTCTCGAAGATTCTAGGTCGAATATTTGAGAAACTGAGTGTGGGTAAATGAGGAGCCGAGCGTGGCCTTGCCGACTCTCTCTCGTCGCTCTCGTGCTTGCCAGCTGTCACACCAACGACGCAACGCTCGTTTCTGCCGTTTTGACGCGCATTCTTTCTTTGTTTCTGGCACAAGTTCGCGGAGTGAACCTTAAAAAAACACTGCGATCAAAAAATAATTTTTACAGCGGAGCTGTTAAGGGCTAGTTTGCCCAGTTGTGTGTCTGTGGACAAATAAATCTCGACACAAAACTCTGGACAGCTACCGCCATCTATGAGCGACGGCAGCAACCAGTCAACCGGCTTGCCGGTTGTCTGATTGCCGGCGTCGCTCATAGATGGCAGCAACCTTTCCAGCCTTTCCACTCTGGTTTTCACCAGAGTAGAAAAGCTGAATTTCTCTAGGTGTCGTCCTAGAAATCGTCCTCGAGGACGACACTTAGAGTATGACGTCCTCTAAACGTTGTCCTTGAGGTCGTCCTAGACGTCGTCCTTGAGGTCGTCCTTGAGGTCGTCCTAGACGTCGTCCTCGAGGTCGTCCTCGAGGTCATCTTAGAAGTTGTCCTCGAGGTGATCCTAGAAGTTGTCCTCGAGGTCGTTCTTAGGTCGTCCTTGAGGTCATCCTAGACGTCCCTGAGGTCGTCCTAAACGTTGTCCTCTAGGTGTCGTCCTTGAGGTCGTCCCAGACGTTGTCCTCTAGGTGTCGTCCTTGAGATCGTCCCACCATAGTACAGCTCCTCTGATCTTCCTTCTTCACCAAAATGAAAAGGCCGAAAATTTTTTTTTTTTTTTTTTAAGAGACATATTTTAAAAATTTATTACGAAAGCTTTTTTTTAGCAATATTTACACTGTTGAGACGCAATTTAGGTGCAAAGAGTGAAGGTCGCAGACCGCTAAGCCCCTCCCCATGCTTACAAGGTGCTTATATATCTCATTGGCTGGAAAGATGATTGACGTGTGAAAGGTTGGTTGTAAATTTGTATCTCCGTGCCGTATTAATACACTTTTTTTTTATATTTGAGAAACAAATAATTTAGATAGTCATTATTATTTTCAAAAATATCCCGGATTGCCTTTCCGTTTCGGTTTCAAACGATAACAAACATGGCTGTCGGTGTTTGATGTGTGCTCAACAAGGGTAGCTCGTTGACCTCGTTTATTTTTATGAGTTAAAGTCGTTCTGCGTTTACCGAGGTGTTTAGAGGAAAATCTCAACCCTCCTAGTTTGCAGCAAATAACTGTCGCAAGTATGTGCCTTCGGAAGCGCTGTGGGGGTGCTTGTTTTCGTAGCGGGTCTGACCTAAGCTTAGCGTCCCACGTCTATGTTGCCTGATCTCGCTTGATTTGTTTGTTTGCACGTTATTGATTCCGAATAAAGATTTTGGTTTCCACTAAAGCGGCTCTGCCGCTCTATGAATTGCGCAACAGTCATGATTGCAAATATGGTTTCAATACCGAAAAGATACCTACACAGGTAAGAATTTGAAAGCCATTTTGACTGGAGGCATCAAGTTAGTCCAGGTATGCTCCCGTCATTTCGCTCCAAAATGCAAGTAGCTCTCAAGTTTTGCAGTGCACCTGGTTTAAAAAAGCGAATATTTGTAAGTCTTGTTTTAATTCTGTGTCATGACGCTCACTCACCTTGCTTATGGATGCCATGTGAAAAAATCAACAGCAGTAAATATAGGACTACATATTTATTTTGTTGATTTTTTTTTTTAGTTCTTTCGGATGTTTATCACTGTACACCGATAGACACTGACATACGCTTGTATTGGACTCGTGCAGCTCATGCAGCTCATGCATGATAGAACTCTAGAACACAGCTTTCGTGGTCGCGTCTTCTGAGAGTTGCAGAAGTTTTCAGATGGGGGCGGAATAGCAGACGGACGAAGGCGGAAACGGACGCTGAAGCACAGCTTTTGTGTCCGGATCTCACGGGCATTGCAGATGGCGATAAACGGGGTTGAAATGGCCGACAATGCCGGAGGCTGCTGCGCGTCTGCTCGCACGACTAGGTAGCAGGCAGTGTCGAACACAAGACTAGACGCACCGGATGTTGCGTAAGGGAGACACTAGGCCTCTTAGCGTGTTCTGTTGAGCAGCTGAGCTAGTCTAGTAGTAATGTGCGGGGCTACTGATCTGTGGGCGGGGCTTAGAGCAGGCCATGACCTCCACCTAAATTGCGACTAACAACAAAAAATATTGCGCAAAAAGTTTTTTTCATGGCAAAATAATTAAAAAAACTGATGTCCCATGTAATGCAAATTCAAGATCTCTGCATGTCTCGAATGATTTCACTTTGTAAAGTAATACATTTTTCTTAAAGAAATAATTTGAATAATTTTAGAAGGGGGTGGGATTCAAACCCACGACTATTCGGTTGCGATCCAGATAAGCTACCGACTAGGCCATGCAGACACTCTTGCATGGCTTGGGGACGAGGGGTTTATATCTTTACCTATCGCATTCCATTTTGCGTTACGTCGTTGCCGCAGCCCTTGCCGGCGCCAAAGCCCGCACCCCGCACCAAGGTCTCGTGCCCCCGCTGGGACGACCCCCCGAGCTCCGGCGGCAGCAGCACCAACGGGACGGCGTCGGAGAATGGCGACGCGTCGTCGGCGATGCCGCCTCCTTCCAAGGTGGCACCGAGGCCCCGGCCGTCGGTGACGTCGGGAACCGGCGGCATGGGCAGCCCCGCCGCTGCCCCAAGGGTGGCCGCAAACGTGCGCCGACAGTCGTCGCGCAACGAGGGACGAGGGTTCAAAGGTCGGTTCGTCTGCTTCGCGGGCCCTGGGAACCGAAGAACTAGGGACTGAAAAACTCCCAACCAGTCCCTAGTTCTTCAGCCCCTAGTCATTTAGCCCTAGTCTTTTAGCCCCTTGTCCTTTAGTCTCTCTTCCTTTAGTCCCTTGTTTTTTATTCTCTACTCCCTTGGTCCCAGTCCCTTAGTCCCTAGTCCTTTAGCCTTAGTCTTTTAGCTTGTCATTTAGTCTCTAGTCCTTTAGTCCCTAGTCTTTTAGTCCCTCGACTTTTAGCTCCTTGTCCTTTAGTCTAGTCCCTGTTCTTTATTCCTTTAGTCATTAGTCCTTCAGCCCCTAGTTGTTTAGCTCCCTGTTGTTCAGTCTCTAGATATTTAGTCCCAAATTACTAGGGCTGAGCATCCTGGACCAAGGACAGATTGCCAAGGGGCGGAGACGTTTATCCTGAGAATTCGGTCAACAGGTGGAGCTTGTTACTCGCTAGAACGAGTTAATTTCCCAGTGATGCAGAATTACGTGTTATCTCGTCGAGAGAATGCCACGCATCAAAAACGCAAAATGGGGGATGGAACTTGTCATTTCCCCACTTGCTAGACTGTTGCAGCTTCAAGAGACAGCCAAACTCTATCAGTGGGAGTGAACCGTTTGTCTGTTTCCCGGTTGCCAGACTGTCAGCAAGTTCAGTAGGCGGCTGAACTCTCTCAGTATAAACGGCTTTGTGTGGGGGTTGCACCATTACCAGGGTTTTAAAAGTTTCTCCAGAAATGCACCTAAGATGTGGTTGGGTTTACTCGTGCTAATGTGTACCTACATGCCTATTTTCAAATTTACTTAGTTAATGTACAGGGTGTTCTACATAACTTTAGCCAAGCCTTAAAAGTACTTTGGTGTATTTCAGGAAGACGAAACCAAAGGAATAAGTTTGTTTTATGTTTGGAGCAACTCTGGCTATTTTTGTATTTTACCCAATTAACTAATTAAAATAAATTAATGAACTTTTGAGATATTTCATTTAGAGAAAAAGTTACAATGGCAAAGTTGTAGAGCGTCCTCAGGAACATCCAATTCAGTGGTTTTTCACCAAGAAACCTTAACACGGTTCTTTTTTCTGGACTTAAAAAGAAAAGCTCGCGAATTACAAAAAAAAAACATACTACTTCGCTCTCGCACGACTTGTATTGCAGAAAGGGTAAAAACACAGGCGAGCTGGTGACTCTTTTCCATAGTAACCGGAGACACGGAATTAAAAAAAATTAACAAGTCTCAACGCAACTCAAAGCAGCGCTCTCAGCCGTGGCTTGAATAAACTAGACCTGCATGCTGAATAGAGCACTGTTGACAAATTCATATTTTTTCGCGTTTTTTTTAAAATAATTCGCGGGCTTTGTTTTGAGTCCGAAAAAAAGTACCAAGTTAATGTTTCTTGATAAAAGCCACAGAATTGGATGTTTCTGAGGATGCTGTACAACTTTGTCATTGTATTTTTGCTCTAAATTGAATATTTCAAAAGTTTATTAATTAATCTTAATTAATTAGTTAATTAAAAAAAATAGCCCGACTTTCTTCACACAATGAACAAACTTGTTCCTTTGGTTTCTTCTGCCTTAAATTCACCAAAATACTTTTAAAGCTTGGCTAAAGTTGTGTGGAACACCCTGTATTTGCTTTAGAGGTTACTCTTTTCAGAAATGATGAACGATAACTGCTCCTAAAAAAAAAAAAAAGAAAAAAAGATTAACCCACCCAGGAGTGTCGTCCTCGATGAGAACCGGCCGTTTGTTGTGTTTTCGTTTTTTCCAGTGCGGGTGTCCAAGTTCCGACACCTGAACGGAGCTGTGGGTTCGCGGGACACCCAGATCACCAACCTGCCGCCACTGTGCAAGACCATCCCTGGCGAGAGCGAGGGTTTTCGTGCCAACACCGAGCGTCTTGCGCTTCCCCTTGCCATCTCTGGCGGCCATGTTGCTATTCTCGAGGTGCGCAGTGCTGCTTACTCTTGTAGGACTTTGTAGTTCAGCAAAATACTCTATTTCAAATACTAAGGCAAAATACTGGTGTTCAACACCCGGCACATTTGGGCTATTCGAATTATGAAATCTTCATAGTAGCTTGAATAAAAAGACAAAACAAAAGCTTGGGTTGCCCAAGCTTTGCACAGTTCAGTTCTTTTGCACATTTAATCTTATGTTTCTTATTTGTTATAATTGAGCTGTGTCTGGCATGCCAGTCTTTTTCAGCTTTTGCAATAAGCTACCAGCACCGTTTATGACAAGGAGAGCTTAACTGTACACATTGTTTTGCCCAACAGCCGATGTTGGGCAGCCGATATTGGGCAGCCGATGTTAGGGAGCCGATGTTGAACGGACCGGGGTTGTATGGTCAACATTGGACAGCCGAAGTAGGGCATCCAATATTAAAGAGGTTGTGGGCCTCTGCTTGCAGTTGTCAAGACGAGGCCGTCTGCAATCGGGTGTTGTTCCCAGCCTCATCTGCGGCACGAGTGTCATGGACTTCGCTTGGGATCCCTTCGACAACCGAAGAATCGCCATCGGTAACCATCCCTTTCTTGTTCTCGGGAGAGGCTCCTTGACAGGGCTATGCAATCTAAGGTCGTGGCCGAGCTTGGTCAATTAGCACATTCTGCGAGCATGCATGTTGTTGTCACAGTTGAGGCAGAAGCTCGGAACATTACGGCTGTTTTACAATGATTCAGCTGGTGCGTGCCTTGTGCTTTATGGTTTTAAACATTTTCTTTTAAGCAGCAGTCAAAAGTAGCCTTTATTTTTTTCTATTTGTGCCAAAACAAAGGGCACGTCTTCGGGCCCTGTGTAAACTGACCGACTTTAGGGCTAGGTGCTTCTGCGCTTGGCACAAAGATTGCATGGCCGATCAACAGACGGTTTCAACTCCAGCGTGCGACGACGGAAGAGTCCGGATCTGGACCATTCCGGAAAGCGGGCTAACGGAGAGCCTGACGGATCCGGACTTTGAGCTGAAGGGCCACACGGAGAAGGTCCACTTCGTCAAGTTCCACCCGACGGCTGCCGGGGTTCTGGCCACGGGATCGCACGACCTGACAGTCTTCATCTGGGACCTGGAGACTCGGGAGAACCGCATCTGCCTGCGCGGACACACCGACCAGGTGAGGGTTGGATGCCGGCGTGCCGCATCAATGCATCTTTGCTACCTCCCGCCGAATTAGTCGCGACTCCCTGCTGAATTTGTTGTGACCCCCCCCCCCCCCCCCTCCCCCCCTTTCCCTCTTGGGGACCACTGCCTTACTAGCTGGGAGTCGCTAGTTTCAAACCGATGCTTTCGGCAAAATGTAACGGCTTTCTCGGCTCGCTGCAGATCTTCAGCCTGGCCTGGCACCCCGACGGCGTGACGGTGGCCACGGTGTGCAAGGACCAGAAGCTGAGGGTGTACGACCCGCGCCAGAGCGAGGAGCCGCTCGGCGAAGGGCTGGGGCCCACCGGGACCAGGGGGGCCAGGGTCACCTGGGTGCTCGGGGGAAGTCACCTGGTCACCACCGGCTTCAACAAGTGAGTGCCATCCCTCCCCCCCTCCACCACCTTTTCTTTTCTTAGAATCATTCGGGAATTTTAGGGCTACCTGTGAGGCTCGGGATCTGTGCCCGGAATATAATCGGGGTAAGAGAAACTGGACGTGTTAGTTCTTACGTTTTTTAGGGAATGTGTTCAACAAGGGTCAGGAGAAACCTGGAATTATAAAGAAATTTTAGTGTTGCCTGTGAAGGTCGGGATCTGTGTCCCTGAAATGTAGTCAGGATAAGGGAAACTCGGACACATTAATAATGTTTTTAGGGAATGTGTTAAAGAATGATTAGGGAAATTTTTGTTTGGGAATGTCAATGTCTACTGTGAGTGTTAAGGTTTGTGTGCCTGGAATGTAGTCAGGGTAAAAGAAACTTTAGACATGTTAGAGTTTTTAGGGAAAAAAATTATGAGCCATTCCACTTTGTGAAAATGGATGACCAGCGAAGCTGTTTAGCACATGATACAGACGTGACACAGAATTTCAAACAAAGGTATGTACACATTTATTGTCTTGATGGGTGGTCATCATGGCCTCTCTATTACGACGAGAGAAGAGAAGTGAAATAGGCCTCTAAATTACCCAAGCATCAAGGAGAATGCAGGGAATGGTGTTCCATGCGCCGCACGTGCTGGCGTCTGCAGCAGTAACTGTTCTAAAGCAAAAGCCTAAAACAATTGGCATCTTGCTTGTGCGGTCGTTAACGCTTTATTTTGGTTGTTTACTTTGAATATTTTATACGGAGAAGGTGTGCGCATGCGGCGAGGCGAGCGTAGAGTTTTTGGTCACGCACACGTAAAATCCACGGAACCCTAGCCATAAACAGCTTAGCTGTAATAATGTATTTAAGAATGGTTAGGGAAACCTTTGATTGTTTGAGAATATTAGTGCTACCTGTGAGGGATGGGGTCTGCCTGGGATGTAGTCAGGGCGAGGGAAACTAGACATGTTAGGGAGTTTTCAGAGCTTTTTAGGTAATGTGTTCAAGAATTATGGAGAACCTGGAATTGTTAGGGAATTTTTGGGAAGTGTTCAAGAGTGGTAGGCAAAACTTGGAATTGTTGGAGAATCTTAGTGGCACCCTGGGAGGGTCTGTGGGTCCCAAATGGAGTAGTTAGGGTAAGGGAAACTGGATGTGGTGGGGAATTTTTAGGTATTGTATTTGACCGTGCTTATAGGGAAAACCTGGAATTGATGGAGAATTGTAATGTGGCCTGCGAGGGTTGGGAACCGTGCCAGGAGGTGCCGGGCGATTTTAGGGGCGAAGCTCCTTAGGGGCTAGCCATGTCCGTCCGCCGTCCGCCGTAGGCCCGGCGTCGGGTGCTCGTGCTTCTGCTCGTGAGATCACGTGCTCGTGTAGGGAAAAAAAAAAAATTGGAAAAAAAAGATGAAAAAAATTATGAAAAAAGAAAAAGAAGAAAAAAAAAGAGTAGGGGGTTCTCAGATGCCATCCCATCTGTCTGCTTAAAAAAAGAAAAAGAAAACCACACACTCTCCTACTGACATGAATGAAAAGGCTCGGCATGCTGCGGCTCGGCGTCTACGCAGACAAGCACCACCAGAGCTTCGCCCCAAGCAACATCATTCACCACGTGGAGATGCGGTCAATTTTTGAACCTCATTTTCTTTTGTGTGCTCACGTGTGCAGGGTGTCCGAGCGCCAGGTGAGCCTGTATGACGCCAGGGCCCTCTCGTCTCCCGTGACCACGGAAGGCATCGACGTCAGCCCCTCCATCCTCATCCCTTTCTACGACGAGGACAGCTCTACCCTTTTCCTGACCGGAAAGGTGGGTGGCGTTTCCACCTCGCTCCAAAACTGGTTGCATCTTCCTCAAAGCAAGAAGCTTAGGTGGGCCCAAAGCCTGATGCAAGTTCCGGTCTCTCATCTCGTCTACGCTGTCAGCTGCACTGCTCTTCCAAAGAATGTAAAGGAAGCTGCTGTCATCGCTGATTTAGAGCAAAGAATTGTGTGTGTGTGGCAGGCCTCATGCTGCTCGGTAATTGTAATAAAGAGATGGATATGACGCCAAATCCATGAGGAAAGCTCAGGGGGGCCGTCTTTCTGGAAACTGAGAAGCTGAGAGGAGGCGAAGGCGTCGATGCCTTTGGAAATGTCTCCAGCCTTTATTCAGCCTCTCTGCACTCTATCCTTCTCGCCGTTCGAAAACGCACGCATGCGCAGGAAGTGTCCGCCATTCAATTGCAAATGTCCTCTAAGGTTTTAGTTGCTCCCTCTCAATAATCTAGGCCAGGGGTTGACAAACGTTTTGGCTAAAGGGCCGGATTGGCCGTCTGCCACAGTCACGAGGGCTGGAAAAAAGTAGTAAATATAAAAGAGAAAAAAGTGAGTAAATAAACCTAGATAAGCATTCAAACACCCAAATGAATGTTAGAGTAAGTATTAAAAAATTCTAAGGTGGATGAATACATATACTTGAAATTGAAATTTAATATTCAACTAATTACGTCGTTACACGACACGTCACCAGGAAAACTCAACGGGCATAAATCGAAGCGCACGGGAGCTTTAGCGCATTCGAGCAGTGCAAAAGACTTATGAGGATGATAAAAACCAATGATTACGATATGCAATAGTTCTCACAGAGGACACGAAGTGCAATTTACACGAGAACGCAATGGATTTTAACATAGTTACACAGACATGAAGCAGGGGACTAAGAATGGGAATGCTAGTGATGACAATGTTCAATGAACCCGCGTAACGCGTTCAATGAACCTGGACCCGCGTAACGACGCGGTTTCTCTCATTCTTCCCGGTATCTCAGTTTTCACTATTGGGAGAGCGTTGCAGCGCCGTCTCTTTATGCTCACCTTTTGCACCGGTAGCAGCGGGTCTGCTAGGAGCGGGCCAGAACCCGGGCTGCTTCATTGGAAAGACCGTGGGCAGACACAAACCGGTCGGAATACTTCCGCGGGCCAAGGTTAGAAGACCCCCGATCTAGGCAGTCTGCTTCTCGTAAGCAGCCACAAGTGGTGGCAATGCAGTTGACCGCGTTGAATGCTGAAAGCACCAACTCGGCGCCATGGACAAATCGTCGACTTTGCACTCCATGCCAGTTTAACTTCCGGTAAATTGTGTCGGTTATGCCAGTGCTGAGACGAACGTGTGATCCGGCTGCCTTCAACGCAACTGCAGGTGTGGAGAGTGTGGTGGATGTTCTCCGACGTCATTTCGTCGTCGTTGCTCGCCGAGCGGCGTAAACAACCGACGGAGCCTGATCGGGAAGCCTTTTGCCTCGCTACCCCAGACCTTGTGTTTGAACAAACTTACCCCCCCCCCCCGCCTTTTCCGTGCAGGGCGACTCAACCATCTTTGCGTTTGAAGTGGCGCTGGACGCCCCGTTCCTGTACCCGCTGTCGCACTACAAGTGCAGCGGCCCCCACCAGGCGGTCTCGTTCCTGCCCAAGCTGGCCTGCAATGTGGGCGAGGTGGAGTTTGCCAAGGCCTTCCGCCTGACCACCGGCAGCGTGGAGCCCCTCTCCTTCAGGGTGCCCAGGCTCAGGGTGAGTCGACCCCTCCCTTGCATGACCGGACAGCAGTTCGGAAGGAACAGGATTCGCCCGTAGTCGCCGACGGACCCGGAATTTGCTAGAAGCTCCGCTTCCAGTATGCGCTCGTTGGCTTTTGTCGGGTTTTTGCTGGGTATGCAACAAAGTGTCATCAAAGGCGGAATGCCCGCGCTTCTCTTACCCTGATCTCTATTGTAGTAGGCTGAATCGCGGATTGGGAGTCTTTTGGTGACACGACCGTCGGCCATTGCTTGACACCAGTTAATGCGCGCGTCTATGGGAGAAACGCACAAAAGTGGGAACATTGAAACTTGTACACGGTGCTCGAAGGCGAGTTATGGTGTGCCGCGATCATTATATTTGGTGTTTGGAGATCGAATTGGTATTTGTGCAGCGTTAACACGCCCGTTAAAAAGTCAATTGTGCCAGAGCACCCACAGCTGAGCTGGCAAGCTTGCTCTCGTAGTGGAGTGAACTAAGGAACTTGCCGTCAGTAAGACCGTCCTCGGGGAAGCCCAGAAGTTGATGAATGTCGAAAAAGTTTCATGTTGATGGCGGCTCTCCGGGAGTGAGTGAATTCCGCGTAGCAAAGATCTTCTAGCTTGTCTGCTAAACCCAACTCGCCGAAACCCCCGCCGACTCCACAGTAACTCTAGGTAGCTCTTGTCTCGTTGAGCTGCACTACATTTCTTGCCCAGCGGAGTCACTCGTGACCACAAAACATTTATTTATAAGAACGGCGAGGGCTGTCAGTTTTAATGTTTGCGCACAAGCTATTTGACAGGCTTCCCGAAAAGCAGCCAAAAAGTTTGTGCCGACAGCAGCTTAGAAATGGGAAAAAACTGAACTTTTTCTCATTTTTCCTATAAAGTTCTATGCATTAGCTGGTGTCAAGCGTAAGGCTGCCGGTGGCGCTGCTCGACCCCAGCAAGACAAGCCTCGATCCACTATCCAGTTCACTTCAATAGAGATCAGTGGTCTGAAACTTGAGTTGAGCGGTGTAGGATGATGCGCTTCCGCTATGCGTTCGTAAAATAGGCTGGACGCGCAAGTCGAATGAAGCGGTGTAGGTGAGGTGTGGGCTGGTGCGGCTGAAACGAGTATGCCGGCTGTACCGTCCCGTCGCTTATGGTTTCTTGTTCACTCGGTGAAAGGTACTGGCTGCACCCTTCTATACTCCGTTTCACCTTACGACGTACCGGGATGGACGCTACGAGTTACGCGAGCCAAACCATCGTTAATGACTTGTCTCGTGGCTCCACATCTCTCGCGTCGCGATCCGCTCGACGGGAAGGACACGTGACACCTTCCTAGCTAGAAATTGGCTCCAGTTTCTTATAGCATCCTTTGCATTCCATCGTAAGGTGAAACAAAGCATAGTAGCAGCCTTACCCATTGTGTTCTTTGGTTTCCTTACCAAAAGATCCTCATCGCTCAAATCCTGTAATGGCTCGATGAGAACATTTCATCGAAATTTGGTTAGCATGATGCCAAGGTTAACCGAAGTCTGTTGTGATAGTGAGTGCCTTCTGCGTACCTCGGTTGCAGTTTAACATTAATTGCAGCGAGCTCGACATGAATTGCAGCGAGCTCGTAGTTCCAAGTTCCCACATCAAAACACAAATTTGAGATTCGCTGGGTGAATCTGAGACGAGTGAGCGGTTGGTAGTACCACGAGTCGTGTTGCGCGACGTCTACCTTCTGCCTTTCAGTCGGAGCTGTTCCAAGACGACCTGTTTCCTGACACGAGGGTCACCTGGCAACCCGCGATGACGAGCGCCGAGTGGTTTGCAGGCGTGTCGCGGCCTCCCAAGCTGGTCAGCCTGCGACCGGTTGGCATGGACTGTCGTAAGCGGTGCCTTCGCTACTTCGACACCTCCCCTGTCGTTGCTCCGCTCCATCTGTACACCTTTCCAGCGCTTATCGCTGAGGCAAAAAATGTTAAGTCGCTAGGCTGTGGACGCACACACTCTGTCTGATATTCTGCAAAGGAGAGCGACTGTGCGTGCTCGGAATGCATTGCACGGTCCAGCAGACAAGAATGACTGTATGCGGAAGGAGATTCTTAGAGCTGTCTATAGTTGCTGACGGGACTGCGCCGACTGCTGTTTAGCTACCCTATTCGTAGGAATGCTATGGGTTAGGGTTCACAAGCTACAGAACTATGTGTGCGACGTGTGTCTCGTGTAGCCACTTCCTCTTGTGAAGATCAGTTGCAAAGAATCATTTATACGATGGTATTTTTACCGTGTCAATGTCCGAAATACCGTACCACCATTGCAAGCTTGCCACAATTTCTAGGGTAGATCCTGCGTCGTTAAGACCGATGTGTGGATATGGAGAATCAAGGTTGATGTACACTTCAGTTGAGCTGGCGCTACGGTGAATGTGCTTAGTTAGTGGAAACAAAAAGAAGTGCTTTGAGATATGCGTGACTTGCAGAAAAGCAGATTTGGTGCTACAAAATGCATGCTCCAGAAGGTGTATGCACTCTGCAGCAAAGCCACTGTAATGGCAGTCGACGCGATGTCTGTGCAATGCACGTATTTGGCCTATGAATCTGTGTGCGGGCAACGTCTCGACCACCACGTGCTTCGACGTGGCAAATGTAAAGTGGAGGCCCTTGCGTGAACTTTCAGTGTCTGAAGCCCCGGAGGCCAGGCCTCCCCCAACCCACGTTCCCAGGCTGCACCAAGAGGTGAATCTCGAATTTGAAGGGGACATGACCATGTCGAGTTCGGTCGTCGAGAGCAACAGAGAGAAAGAGGAGCAGGTAGGAAGGCATGACTTACAAGATTTGTGGGGGGGGTTGAATTTAGGATCCCTGGGTATGCAGCGTGAGCTTCCGCTCCCCATGCATCGAGCTGCAGTGTGATAACACACTTGGCCACTAATCCCCCCTTCACTGCTTCACCTGAAGTGCACGATACGAGAAAGCGTTCTACAATACAATTGGCGTTTTCTGGTCAAAGAGGCGTTTAAGTCTATGGAATCTAGCACCATGAATGTTTTTTTGACGGTGTTGTTTTCTTTTCCTCAAGATCATCAATTCCATGAAGTCGAAGATCACGAGCCAGCACGACGCACTTCCGCAAGACATGTTTGAAGGCGTGGACCCGAAAGAATGGGTGAGCAGACGTCGCAATGCCTCTCGTAACCCAAACTTGCAAAAGAACTAGCGCACCGTGCGACCATTCTTTAAAGGGACACTGACAGGATATTTATGCTCGCTGGGGTTTTTATTTGAACATGACCTATAGGAGCCCAAATGCCCAGAACACAATTTGTGGTTTGAAATTAGTTTTCTTTCCACCCGAAAACAGCCGGTCAAGAATTGACCGGCTTCAGTTGCGCTCACTCTCGTTTATGGTCACGTGGCGTTCAAACTATGTATACCAAACATATTCAAAGTCTTGAATTATCTAAGACACTCATTCAATATTAAAAATAGAAAGAATATAAACCCCATTTTTTGCAGCCTCTAAAAAGCTGCAAATTTGTTGATAAAAAAAAAAAAAAAAGTTGCACAAATCGTGGGAAGTACACATACTAATCATTCTCAATATGGCGACGTACCGCGGGCTGGACAACGCAATGGCGGTGCACGACGGTGTGGGGCTGCTACTTCGGAACTGTCATTCGTGGTACCGGCCAATCGATCTTCAAGCGGAGAACATCGAGCGGAAGCACAAAACAATCGCACGACAAACGGTTCATGCAAATTCATCGTCGTTGTCTGCTTCAAAAACCGAAAAAGCGGGTGAGAAAAAGAAAGAAAAGTGATCGGGTGTAGTTACGCGACTTCCGGCCATGAGCTTCCATGCTCGTGTATCAATTTCAAGCGGTTTAGTTTTTGGCTTTATTAAAGTCATACGCGACGCTGCAGCAAAATGTTGATTGTGCAGTCTCCTGACACCATATCAAATCGCCTAACGAAAAACAAAACAAAAGAATAATTTTTGGGGGGTGTCAGTGTTTTTTTAACTTCGTTAGATGATGGATATTATTGTTTGTGCCAATAGAACGATTTTACCTACCAAACGGCGCATGGAAAACTTGAGCAAGCCACCTTGGGTGCCGCCATAACTTTAATCCATGGACGCGACCGATGCAGTGGTAGCGCGGAGGTTGTGCATACATGCAGGTCCAAAGCCTAGTTGCCGCTATCACCTTGTTCCTTCGTTGACTCATCACAACGCCTGAACAACCAGAAGTGTTCCGCTTTTTTTTTTTTTCACTCTAAGGAAGTATGAGTAGGCTGCCCAACTTGTTTTTTTGCGGTCCCTGGTCTTTCAGCACGCGACCCACTCGAAGGGGCACCGACTTGTCTCATGCTTTTACCCCCGAGTTCATTTGCAGTGCTTAGGAGGGAATATTGTACGATGTCACCACGGGTTCATTGAATACCTTTTGAGCAACGAATCGCGGGTTAATTAAGCCCTTATTGAGGTACGATGCTTTTCATCGGCACGCATGTTAGTTACAGGTTTGATTTACATGTGTGTGCGGTTTCATTCATAAACATGCCTCGGGAAGGAACAGCCAATGTTGCGCAATCTTTTATGCCCGACATTTTTCGGTGTAGCTAGAGAATCCCGCCAGATTGAGGCTAGTGTTTAGTGTAAGCTTTTGCAACGTAAATACTTGGATGGTTTGCTGACACATGCTGAGCAACATTTGCCCTTGTGGACATTCAGATCGCATTGTTTCTGCTTTGTGGTGGATTGCACAGCTTGCTTTTCTTGTTTATAATTCGGCTTTCTACTCCGGCAAAGCTTTCTCGGGAATGTTTGTAAACGAGGAATTAGTTTACACATTGGAAATGTGCTTCACGAATGTTACTTTGTCGTGTTTCTGTTCGTTGCTTCTACCTTCGACTCGGGTTTTAAAACATTTGTGGGTACCAGCTCGCTGCACAGTTGTCCTCGGGACGTTTTGGGGCGTCTCTTACCCGCGTGCACTTGGCGCACAAGCAAAGGCTATGAAAAAAAAGGAAAACAAAAAAAAGAAAGCTAAATAATTTTGCTTTGTGTGACCTGTCGTGGGTGCAGAAAGGATAAAGACTGGTCGTGTGTATGACGAATGAGTGCTGAACACGAGATGCCACATCGGGACACAAACATGATCGAAGGCAAGCACGATCTTACGGCACCTCCAACCCGTGCGTCGCTCCACAGGTTGTCAGTTTTGTCCCATTCTCATCAACGGGGCAACCAGAATCCGTGCGAGTTTTGTTTTCACGCACACAACGCTGATTACCCCTTCTCAAACAAGCGAAGACTCATTTACCGTCCCTCACTGCCTGCTTGACGAACTTTGGCAATCCAATCTTCTCTCATTTGCCGATCCTTCGGAAAGCTATAAAACCCTGTCTGGTGCTACTGTTGCTGCAGCCAGGGACGCAACACGTGAAACTTGCCGTAATGGCGAAGCAAAATAAAAACAATTTGATGGAACATTAACCATTGCGAGGCTGGCCGCCAGCCAAATCTTCACTGCATCTCCGCCCGCGACCGCACCAGCCCCAATGCGCAGAGACTAAAGGTCCCATAATGCATCGCAGAAGCGGCGGCGTAGCGAAACTTGCTGGTGAGATCGGTCTATTCTTTTGAACAAAACAGTAGGTAGTGCGTCTTTGCACTACCTACTGCTGTTCTGAACGATTGGAGACTTTGTGTGCATTTTGTGGTAAACTCAAAAAACATACTTCATGTTAACCATTTTTTGCCAACAGGACGAAGAGCTGTGAAGACTGGAAGAAAAAGAGGCAACCAACGACCGGAACGTCGTCGTTCGCCGTGCCCAGTCTGAGAGTTTTAAAAACCGTAACTTTTTTTTTTATACAAAAAAGGTGTTGGTTTTTAAGTTATGTCGTACAACTATTGCGGACGTTCGGTCCACATGCCCTCCCCTCGCCCCGACTTTTTTTTTTATCGAGGCGTTCTGTGACTTGCAAACTAAAATTCCTCACCAAGTGGTCCAAGCTTACAAAAAAAAAAGATGAAAGCAAAAAAATATAACCACGACTAAACAATTTTTTTTTCAGGAAGTCTCATAGGTGCGATGTTGCCGACAGAACGTCGTTCTCGGCAGTTACGGCGAAGGCTAGCAAGAAAGAAAGCAGTTATCGAGTGAAGCGCGGTCCGTTTTGTTTTTGTGCCAAAACCCTTCAGTCGTCCTAGCGAGTGGATCTAGTTGAGGTGCTGTTTTTGGTCGACACCAGACTTGCTCACCGTTTTCCAGCCGAGAATGGGCAAGACGAGGCGTCGCCTGCGACACACGGGCATTCTACGATTTGCGCTGGGGAACTGGTTAGGCGTTGCCCCTTCCCTTTATTTTTTTTTCCAGTTACCGCGTCTGCACGAACGGTTTGGAATGTAATCTTGGAGAATCGCTTAACTTCTGGGTCTTTTAGACAAACTTTCAAATTTGGCATAACGAATACGACTTGCGGCCGAATACTCATCTGGGAGAAGTCGCGCAAGTTGTCGAGCAACGCACTTGCTTTGCTCACCCGCCTTTTTTATATCGGATTTTATAATCGTTTCGAACACTGCTCGCTAATAAAGCAGTGAAAAAGTGTCGGTGCAATTTTTTTATTTCTGCGGCATTCCATATTAAGACTAATTTTAATCCGTAAAACCTGCGTAACTAGTCATACTAACGACATGTTTTTCCATTTTTGTTCTTTTTAAATATACAGACTGCTGCGTATTATTATAACGGGAATATTTATATTCGTGCGACGACGGATGCTGTTTGCAGGCGTTTTGGTCCGGCGGTGTGGCCAATAAAAGTATTTTGAACGCAAAGACCGTGTGTGTTCTTGCAAGCCGAGACTTCGGGTTTGCAGCGAGTTTTTTGAGACACTTGTGGAACCTCGCTGTAACTAGAGTGTGGGGAGTTAGGTCTTGCCTCGGAGGGCATCTATTCTCTGCTGTAAAAAGAAATTTAGGAAGTGCAGTATGGCTAGTAGCCTGTGGTCTTGACGTGCATCATGATATAGACCCTTTTTCGAAATTGTGAAAGGATGCATGGAACTATGCACAGCCGCCATTAGTTGGTCTCGTCGCTTCCAGCGTGAAGCCCGCGATTGGTTTCGAGTTTGTGCCAAGCCCTGACGAAGCACTCGCGTGGAATGCTTTTCGATTGCCGAGTACTGTCCGAATGCCGATGAAGTGCTCGTGTCCAATGTGTGCTCGCAGTGCATGACCAACTAATGGCAGCCTTGCATAATACATTTCGAAAAGGGTCTATAGTGATATGTGAACGTGCACTATAGTACAACGTTCGTCCAGAACGAGACTGAGCGAATTTTCCTGCACTTTTCGAGCAACGAGCTACGTCCGGGGAGCTGTCTGCAAACTACAAATGAAGGGCAGCTGAAGGTCATCAGACACTGGCATTGTGCCATTGTATTGGTTTTCATTGTTTTTTATGCCTCGTACTGTACTAGTTTTCACCTCAGAAAAAGGAAGTTTTGTGCATTGTTCACACGCCGTGCGAAGTAGTTCTTGCAAGGTGTGTTGTCCGAGGAAGAAGCGATGCTCCCGACGTTTGAAAGGTGTATGTCTTGATAACATATATCTAATCTAAAATGTACCTACATATATCTTCATTCTCTATTAAAAAGGGGAAATTAGTACTAATGCTGCGAGAGGTCACTTTTTTTTTTATTACGGTTCTTGAGGTGAAAACCGGTATAGTATCGGGCACCCAAAGATGGGTGCTGAATGTGTGGTGGCGAGGGACGATGGCCTCTGGAAATGGCGACAACGGGAAGCAAGCAAGGCCGGGGGAGGGGGTACATATATGCATGCTCGGCTCACTGGAAAAAGGTCTGTACCAGGGTTTTCATCAATAGACCGATCTCACCAGCCAGTTTGACAACACCGTCGCTGCTGCTATGCATCGAGGGAACTTTAGTCTTTCTGCGCGTGCGGCAACCTCGCTGGAGCTCTGCGCGTGCAGGGAACGAGCAGTCTCGTGCACTGCCGTTTGGCCCCCTGTGGACTAAAGTTATGGCTGCCTTGCGCATGCGTCGAACGCCTGGTGAGATCGGTCTATTGTTGTTTGAGACACAATTGCCATATTGAAACTGAAAAATAAAGGAAAAGCTGCAATTTGATGGAATATTTTTAGGTCACCCTTTGTGGTGGCAATGATAGTCTGGGAGAGGGTTTTTCACTTCTTTTATGGTTTGCTGTGTACTAATTGGTTTTGAGGGTGAGTGGTTCCAGAGTATTGAGTAGCATTACCAATAAAAATGTAAGAACAGGTTTTGCTAGAGGAATCCCTAAATCGGGGGTCTCGAACTCACTTCAGCGTGGGGCCAGATAGTCCACCCCAGAAAGGTCAAAGGGAAGATGGGGGGGGGGTCCAAAGATTTAAGAGACCTTGTGCTCTATACATTTTGTAAACTCAGTTTTTCCATTGACATCTCCCAAGATTTGATTTGCTTATATGACTACTTTCGACTCTGACCTGATGTGATAAGAATTACAATGACGCTGCCTTGTCAACATGCTGGCATTTTTAATAGAACACAAGAGCAAGTACACTGTCGTTCCTGTTGTTCAATTCACTCGGTAATTAACCAAGCGGAACATGTCTCCAAAAAAACAATCCGTTAATTCGACAGTTCTTGCTTTCCTGACGGTTTTTACTAGTAGAAGACTCCGAAAAAGTACTTTTCTTCTAATGGCGATATTTTTTAAGGCGAGAATCCCGAGCTCGTAGCTTCATCTTTGGCCGGTACTCCTGCTGATCGAGAGTGCGCAGCCGAGATGCATCCTTCAACGAAGAGCTTGCGCTTTGAGCCTAGTGGCGGAATTGTTTTACAGGTGTTGAACGTAGCAAAAAGCTGGGAAGCATAAAATGGAGCAAAACAAAAAACAAACAAACATAAATAGGTGTAAACTATTTCGATACGCTGAAAGAGCAGAGCTATACAGAGCGGAAATGAATTGGCGATATGAAATCACTATGGCGCATGTCATTTCTAGCGATCGAGACATTGGAACCGGGACACGTAGATGGTTGCCTGTGGGCCGCATGTTTGAGACCCCTGCTCTAAATAGTGAGAAAAAAAAAAAGATTTTTTTGATGACAAATTGATTTGTTGCTACTGCTGTATGTGAATCCATGGGAGTAGTTTCAGCAGTTCCAACGCTGCATTATTAAGATGCTGCTCATTGTAAAGTTGGCCTAAGCTGGTGCTTAGCCATTTTTCGAAAAGTTTTTTTTTTTTATTTTTATGGAATAGAATTTGCAAACACTAGTAACACTAGTGTTTGCAGCACTTTTGCTGCAAATACTAGTGTTTTCAGCAGAAGTTGCAGCACTTCTGCTGAAAACTATGGAGTGGCAGAATATCACTTCTCTGCAGCACTCTGTGCAGATTACAAGCAACAACATAATTGCCTTACTCTGCAAGGCTAACCAGTACTAGCTCTAATTTGTGGCACTAAGAATTTGGTTCAGATTATAGAACTTTGCAGGTATTCCACGAAACTCTGACCCTTAAAATGAGTGCCGATCTCTCGGTGTTTGGCAATACCACATTGTCGGGCTAGTACAATGGAACGAAACCACCTCGATAAAAAGTGAAAATTTATTACAAGTCTGCGCAGATTCTCGAGTAAAGATCATTGGACCAAATAAACAATTGCACAGCACCCCTTGTTACATGGAATGGACAATCTGGACACTGTAGGATGTTGCAATGGCATCGTTGTTTTCAACAAATTTTGGGGTGGAGCTTTCACCGGCTTGCTCGTGCAAACGCACCAGCACCCTCTGTCCGCGTCACTTGGAAACGTCCACTCTTGCATGAAACTTAGTCGGCCTCATAGTATTGAGACGCATTAGTTAACTGGAATATCCAACCCTGTCTCGAGGAATGAGTCGGAGTTCGGACCCGTACTTGAGAAAGATGTCGCCTGCAAAGGAAAAAGTGAAGTTAATAGAAAGGCCTTGGCACAATGAGAGCCACTAGATAAGCCATGCTTCCGAGTGTTGACACTTCAGCTATCGGATGGATGGATGCTAATGGCTGTACCCTTCATAACTGGCGGTGCCACCGTACTTAGTACTACTACTTAGTGCTTAAAATCAATGTTGCCAACTGTCTGAAGCGTTACCTGAAATTGCAGGAACTGGTTCACTGTCATCTCGAAATGTTGGAACGGTCTACGACGGAACAAACCAACATTGCTCGAGTTTCCAGACGCCACATCTAAGCTCAACAAGTCTCATTTTCTAATTATAACGATCACATTGCTGGTAGACTTATTCCAAAATTTAGTCCGGCAACTTCAATAACCATTGTCTTCTGAGTTAGCGCGGCCGAAGGGGGAGGTGTGCTCATTGCCTGCATTGGTTCAATCCAGAGATCCAGGACGGAAGTAGATGTCATTGAATCGGATCAAAATTTCTTCCAAAAATCATGCGCCTTTTGCCGCATCTGCTGGGATAGTCTGGTATTGATAGCGGTCGACAGTATACTTGGTTGCATGCTGTATGCTGACCATTTTTCTACCCATTGCGCTTTATCTTATTTTATGTAATGGTCTCCCGCTACGAGAATGAAACCGTAGCATGCGGTTTTCAATAGAAGGTTCTCACAATACCAGTAGTTGTCCCTATGTATAAGGACAAACAGAGAGTTTGGCCATTCATGGGGAAGTATAGGAGTAAAATGAGAAGACGCCATTGGCCGAAAGCATGCTGGGCGTGTTACAGGGCGTCTTCAGAAATTCGAATGTGGCCAACCAGAAGCCGGAAATAATACCCTGGCGGTGGTCGCGGGAAACGAAATGAACAAGTGTATCGGACCGAAATGAATAAGTGTATCGGAGGTACTCTCGGCGACTGAAAATATGGTGCACGTGATGCTGCAATCACGGTCATCCAAAATCATGGTGGAAGAGCGTGACTAGCAGAACGATAGACATAATCCGTACGCCAGGCACCGAGAATCTGCCGTCTGAGCGGCACATTCGTTGCTTACACCTTTCTGCATGATCATTACCAAAACATCACGTGCACCCTATTTTTAACCATGCAGGGTTACTACATTTAACTCTTACACGCCTATTAAATCCATACACCTATGATTGAAAACTGTTTCTCGCTACCACCGCCAGGGGATTCTTTTCGGCTTCTGGTTGGCCAAGAGAGCATGTCAAGCTTTCTTTCTGCATCTGGTGCACGCCCTGGCTCTGCCCGCTCCTCCCATTGACCAAACTCTCTCTATGCACGGCTCTGCTGTAAGCCAACTACCTCATTCTAGGCCACTGTACTTATATTGTGGCCTTTGAATGTGCAAACATACCTGCTGCTTGAGAGGGGTTAATGCCAATGCCATCGTCGGTAATTATTGCACTTGTTGCGGGGGGTACCTTGAACTGCAAAAAAAGTTAGCTTTCAGGATTTGCCAATACAATGACATTCACAAGATGAAGTGAAGCAGACATCTTCAATGACATAAAATGGTCGACAGCGGCCTCGGCCATTTTATGTCCTCTCCAAACAAAATGAATCGGTGGCTTTTCTCTTCGTTTTTTTTTTTTTTTTTTTTTTTTGCTGACGTTGGAATTATTGTTAGATTAAACCAACTTACTTCTTCTGCAGCGAACTTTAGCACCGCTGTGAACGGTGTGCTTTCGGGAACGCTGAGCCTGGAAGTAGTGCAAAATTAAAACATAGCTCGTATGTGGGTACATGCTTCAAATGACGATCGCACGCATATGCTACGAGCGGACAGATCTGCCGCAGAGCCGTTTCGCGTAACCTATCCGCACCGCGAAAACGAAGGTCGTCTCCTGTCGATAAGTAACATCAATAGCAACTGTAACAGATAAATTAGCGTAAGAGCACAAGTGTCAACTGCTAGTCACTTACACTTTGAATGGCAGCTTCGGGTCCGAAGTTAGCGTGATTTTGAATGTTACCTTATTCCTGGACAAAAAATGAAAACAACCGTTGTGGGTAACGTCACGGATCACTGTTCTTTTAAAGAGTTGTTGTAAAACGACCGTCGAAACCGCATTTGAGCTCTAAACTTACATTTTTGATGTGGCCTACCTGCCAACTCGCTGAGGATCGCTACGCGACAGGCAGCGGAAAAGACTTGTCGGAACCGGAAAACTCGCTCGATTGTTCAATTGGGGAGTCGAAGTTGTTACGACCTTTGTCACCCTAGAGTGTCCTAGAGTTACTCATCGTCCGCCTGGGTGCTGCCTCGAACCATAGAGTCATTATAATGTACGTACATTCATGTACATTATAATAACTCTATGCCTGGAACAACAACGTTGGCCTGGAACCACTGCCTGGAACGCAAGGACGTTGCTGGGACGCGTTCACAAAAGTGGTCCTTCTATTTCCACCTGATGACGTCGTAGTAGCAGTAGGGTCATGTTGTCGCCAGCCGTGATCCTGGCGGCGTCACAACAGCATAGGTGAGTGTGGCAGGCGCCTATTCTGCTGCGGTTCGCTCTCCAGCTTAACAGTCCACGGAAGAATCGGCAGCCAGAAGTTGGGACGCGGTGACGACAGCGACATTCACGTTCTTTTTTGAACTTTTTGCCAGCATTTCCATGACCAACCGCCAGGATCGCGACATCCGACAAAGACATTCCGGCTTTTGTGACGTCATTTATTGCCACTTCGGGACTACTTTTTGATGCATGAACGGGGTGCATGAGTACATCCGGTACATAATGCCGCTACCTGCTGCCGCTACTACAATGGCCACTGTACCGCTACTATGGTGGTTCACCGGGTACACCGCACGTACACCGTGTCCTCTCTGAACGGGGAACGCGCCAAAGCGCCCGATGCGCATTTTAACAGCTGCGCTGGCTGGCTGCGTTGATAGCGCAGCAAGCCATTGACTTAGGCTAGGTGGCGCAAGCTACCGCCCGTTACAAAGAGTATTAACATCTGATTAACGTCTAACCATCTATTAACATCCACACATCCATCCAGCGCGCCTGCCGACCACCGCGGGACCGCGGTAGGACGAAGTTCTGTTTCTGCTTGCGGCGTTTGGAAGTTGTGTGGGAACAGTCGACGATGTCGAGGTGGTTAACGTCGGAGCTGGAAGGGTGTCGCGTCCTTTTGCGAACCTACGATGGAGATCGAGAGGGAATCGTCGTCAACGTCTCCTCCGAGACGTCCAGAATCACGCTTAACAAAGGTACTGTTCCATGCGCGTCCAACTTCGCCGCGCGCATTTCTCTTCTCGTAGTGTCTGTTCGAGTGTTTGTTGGGCTTCTCTCAAGCGAATTCACAAGAAGACAACTATTTTCGTGGAGAAAATATTATCAAACAGAACTAAACATCTCCCATCGTCTTGTGTTTTGTACTTAAAACTATTTTTTTGTTTGTTTTTTTTTGCGCGCGGGAAAGATGCAATTGTTTTTTCCGTCTTTTTTGTGTCGAAAAAAAACGAAAAAAAACAACAAAAAAACGTTCGTTGCAAATTTGTGCTGTTATGGAGCGAGCCCATGGACTGCAACCAAAACTACATGTGCGAGCTAGCCCGTGCTCCTGGCCTCCTGGCTTTGGGACGTGCATTTCTAGCGCGAGTGCTCGTGCTGACGTGAATCCGGCCAATTCGTTGAAAGCCCATTGGTCGACGGACAACTCGAAGAAGGACTATTTGTCGAATAGGGCAATTCGCTCTGGGCCAATTCGCAGAACAGAGAATGGATCTCTTGGCGAATATGTGCTGCCTCCTAGACACGCGACTGGGTTCGAGGCTAAGTGGCGAGAAAACAACGCGCGCGCAAGGCCTCTCCTACTCGTTCCACACCCAAAACGTCAGCTACATCCTGTTCACCCATTGAGGCGCTGTGACCTAGATACGGTTCCCCCAAACTAGCCTTTGTCCCCATCGTGCGTAATCTTCCGCCCGGAAGTCGACACAACGAAACCATCTTCCCTCTCTGCTCGGCCAGAAGGAAGAGAGAGAGGGTACTGAAACTATTTACTCTCGAACCGATGTTTCTACAAAAGGTCCATTCCGCAACCCGGGCGATAATAGTTACGACAGCCGAAGGCTACACAGTTCACCGGCATGATTGCGGTGCACGTCGTAATCTAGAATGGGCGTCGTCAGTACGTTGACTCGTGTTCACCTTGTTCGCAACATCAAAACTTGAGTCTCGAGGGTCTCCAAGGCGCTCAAAGGCGAGAAATGCAAGATGGCGGATTGTTTGGAACTAGATACTCTCGAACCCAGGCGCATCAAATACTCCGCGCATGCGCACCGCATATTTCTACAAAAGGTCCATTGGGCGAAAGTGCCCGTTCGTCGAACTAGGTCGAGTGGTCGAAAAGAGTTGCACAGGGTGTCACAGTTACCCGGGGACGTCCGACGTTGGGGGGTCAACAATGGGACCCTGTTTGCCAAAAATAAAGGATTACAACTTCAGTTCTCAGAATTTACAAGGGTCCGGTAGTGAATCTTGAAAATTCGGGTCGTTCAAAATTATAAAAGCCGGGCTCTGCGTGAAGACGTTCACTTGACTCTATCATCATAGAATGTGGAAGACCAAGTGACGGGCCAATCTTCTGATCCTGGATGCTCATATGTACAGTCAGCACGAAATGAAACCCCAACGCCGGAACGCGTGGCCATTGATACAGACTGCTCCACCTGGAGGGCCCCTGAGATCTAATGAAAATGCGCCGGGGTGCGAGGGTGCAGGTCCTACTAAGATGAGCTCGACCCTCGCGCGGCGCGTCTGGGAGTTCTGCGTTTCGCCGGTGGCGCTCTGTAAGCGCCGTCACATCCGATACAAAAAGCACTGTCACTCGCTTTGTGTATCGGATTCCCAGCGATATCTCTTCAGCGATGTCATTCATTATCGCTTTGTGTATCGCAAGGGCGTAATAAAAGTTGAAACATTTCGTGCACAGAAGACCCGTAGTGCTTGATGACGTGTCAACGGAACCACGCTGGGGCTCCGATGAACAACGTGCCACGCGCGGTTTCTGAGAAATAGTGAAACGTCATTAACGCAAAATAAAACTTGTTTATTCACACGACCATACTCTTTATGAAAAAACAAATCCTGCAACAGAAAGACGCGGATGCCTCGGGTTTTTATGGGCAATGCCCATGTTTTTGTGCGAAGTTATCAGTCGAATCTTAAAAAGCGAGGAATTGCTTGCTGACGCTCTCTTTGGTAACCATCGATATGCCAGGCGTATCAATTCCGGAGCGGAATAAATTCATCACCCTGTCAGAGCAGGGCCTATCGCAAAGAGCTATAGCCAGGTTAAGCGGACGCCCGGTGTCGACCGGCCGACAGTGCGGCGACAGAAAAGCACCCCGAGTGACGGCGCTTACAGCGCGCCAACGGCGAAACGCGGAAGTCCCAGACGCCCCGCGCGAGGGTTGAGGACATCTTAGTAGGACCCGCACCCTCGCACCCAGGTGCATTTTCATTAAGTTCTCAGGGGCCCTCCAGGTGGAGCAGCTTGTATCGATGGCCACGCGTTCCGGCGTTCGGGTTTCATTCCGTGCTGGCTGTACACTTGTATACTTGCACAGCCAACGCCACCTTGCTGTTGGTGCAGTCACCACGGCGTACTGGATTTATAATAATAATAATAATAATAATTTTTATTTGCACAGATTGCGATACCCACTCGGCAGCGTGCAAGGCTAGGCAGAAAGGTTGAGACCCTTACGCAGCTGCGCCTGCTAGCTCGCCGCCAAGTGGGGAAAAATACAAACACTCTAAAACAGAAATATACATATACAAAAACGGCTAACAACCCTGTGCCATTTTAAAGCAGAGCACGCGCACGCATGCACACACACACGCACACACTCACTCACACATGCAGCAAAGAAAAGTCTGCAAGGCCTTGAAAACACGGCTATCGCACAAAGAGAATAAAACCTTTTTTCGCATTTATTCTTTCTACAACTTCGTAAAGACAAAATTTGTACAGGAACTAGAAAAAGCTCACTTCCAATTATTCTTTTTGACCTACATAATTTCTTATACATTTAGTCACAAATTTACAAAAAGGCTACACCGAGGAAGCAGCTCATGTTTGTAAATCGTTGCTCTTTTTCTCAATGTTGATAATCATATTTGCATTTGCAAGTTGGCTCTTCTAGGCTCAAAAGCACATCACTCCAACTTCATTGAAGTTTTTTCGACGAATATTTTTGCGAACTGGCCACTTCGACAAGTTTCCAGTTCGACGAAGTTGCCTAGTGCGAATTGCCCCATTCAATGAATTGTCCGTCTACCAGTAGTTTGTCGACGAATGGGCTTTGGACGAATTCCCCTAGGCCCGTGCTGAAGAGTGCCTCAAAGTAGTGACCTTGAGCCTTGTCTTATGCTTGTGGCATTGGCTGCAGTAAGAGAGTGTGCAAATACAACGTTAAATGAGTACTCTAGAGTCACTAGAATACACAAGGAGTATCACCAGCTTTAACAATGTTAATAAAAAAAAATACAATGTCGACATTGAAAAAAAAAATAAAAAGAACATTTGCAGGTTTTGAGGGGGATTCAGCCACTCTTCCATTAATTAATACGCAAGTTTCCCTACACAAACCTGGCTTTCAGCAATGCACCAGAGTATTGATAATTTTTGAGGTTCGTTATAAAGATATGATGAAGGTCCTACAACCCTTGAACCTAAGAGCATAGAGAATAGCATGTGCTCAATAAGACCCCTTTGTCTTGCCAGCGGCATCAAATCGTCATATAAGCCAGTGCATGAGCACTGTAGCATAGTGAATCGAGATTTGACTACTTTGATTGGTAGTAGACGGGTAGAAAAGCAAGAAGTAGAGAGACAAAGTATGTGTGGTTGGTCTCTGCTCGATTCAATGCGCTACTATGGCATTCATGCAAACCCAGCCTAAATTGAGCGGCTATAGAGCGGCCCCAGAAAGGAAACTGCAGTGTGGCTCTCACTCGTAGTCTCATACTTGTCTCCCACAATTGCCAACACTGGTTGTCAATACTTGTAAGAAACGCCACGCATGAATATTATCCAGGGAAGCTAAATCAGCGCTGATTTCGCTTCTATCAGCCGCTTCATATCTTGGTCATTTTCTGGCCCACCTTACGTTTGCAAAAAAACATGCGCTGTGGCGTATCTCAACGTAACAGCTCGGGCTATGTTACCTTTAATTATCTACTTCTGTAGAAATGCCATGTTTTTCACATTCGGTACGTGCGTGAACCAAGGCGGGCGTTGATGATGATCCCGGGACGACCGTGAACGTGGTCATCCGACTCGGCTCTCTGATACAGCGTCGAGTAGCTCAAAAGGAAAGAAGACTCAAGTTTGGCCGAGTTAGTGCTACACATGGCTTGCACGTATCGTCCTTACACCATGCTGGTGCGCATTCTACTTCTCGCAAAAAAAGAAATGCATAGTACACAGTTAATGGTGCAAAAGATACATGCTCAGCAGCAAGGCCTCCACAATGGCAGCTAATGTGACGTCAGTGCAGGCCATAGAACCACTGCGCTTGTGCCTTCGGCTTCACTTGCACTTATGGTGAAATAGAGCCTTGAGTACGTAGACTCTTTAGACACGCGCCAAGTTACAGCCACCATTGCTGACTTTCTCTAGTCTTTCTGAGATCCGAGCCACTGAAACGGGCGTTGACGAGTCTTTACAAGGGCCAATGCTGAGAAGGACACAGCAGAATCTAAAATGGTGATAACCTGACCTGCTACGGTAATGATGAAGTGAAATAATAGGAATAAGGGGAAACAAAGATGGAAGGTATATATGTTATGGCGGCGGGGATGCACAGTTGCCTAGGGATGAAAAAGTCTGTGTAATCAGCGAACGCATAAAGAAGAGGTCACTTGAATAGCTGAGATGTATCATGTGGACTCTACAATTGCTGCCAGAGTCAATCCATCACTGAGGGGATGCGACTGTCCGGGTTCGCCTTGCGATTCTCGGAGCTCTAGGTCACGTCAGGCACGTAGCCAGGATTTTGTTTCGGGGGGGGGCCCACCCATGATAAAATGCTGTATGAGAGGGAGGGCGGAGAGGGGGTCCCAGCAAAATGGAAGATTTCGGGGGGGGCCCGGGCCCCATGGGCCACCCCCCTGGATACGTGCCTGGGTCACGTGGTGCTGGATTGGCTGTGATAGTTACCCTAGGATAGCTCACAGTATCGGTCGCAATCATATACCCCTGAAATTGAAAGGAAGGCGTGCGGCAGCGCTAACAAAGCATTGCGTGTTGCCATTGCATCACTACAGCCTACGTGCATCGTCTTCAAACCATTCTCTAGACTGCAATAATGTCTCGCAGTTCTGCGACAAAGCCGTTGGGTGAAGCCAATCTCGGCCGCATCCGGTGTCGAGCAAATGTGCCGCGCGCAGTTTTCTTGACACCGCTTTTTGTGGCTATGAAGCCAATGCATAGTTAGCACAGTCCCATATATGATAGGAGGCTATGGCCAAAGCTTTTGGAGTCGTGCACTCGTGCAGCTTGAGTGCGGCTCAAATCTGTACAGATGCACTTTTCAGTTTTCTGAAATGACATAGAAAGCATTGTCTACGTCATCTCATCGTCTCATACAAGCCTCTGAACAACTTTGTCTTCTTCAACGGTATGTTGTCACACTCGAATGGTGCCAACTCTTTAATTTGGCACGAGCCCGACACTGAGCGTCTGTCGATGCATTGACTGGACATGACTTCCAGCCGAACGTTGACGCTGTGCTCGTGTCCAATTCATGTCTGCGCTCGATGTCAATGTGATGACGTAAAAATTATAACGTGCGGGCTTTGACAATTTATGTGGGTTTATTTAGACCCATTCTCTAGATGGCAAGAAAATCGTGCAGTTATTTGGCAAAACCGATCTTGCCTGCACCCCGTGTCAAGCTACAGCGCATGCCGTGCACCATTTGCTTGGCACAAATATAGCACAGCTCTCTCTGGCTACCCTGACTATGACGCCAATGCTACAGGCACTTGTGCAGTCGCGTAGCTTTGGACATCGCTCAAAGTGGTGCGGTACACGCTCGCTCTTTACTTTAAAAAAAAGCTCGAGGTATACCTAAGCATTTCTTATGAGTTGTGAATGCGAAAGCATACAAGCCGCTCGTCTGCTCCCTTTGTAGACTGCTACGTACTAGCGTGGTGTGCGCTTCGGGATCTTGGAGGCCATGGCGCAGCGGCCAATGGGAGCCCCGTCGACGCGCGCCAGCCAATGGAACCGAAGGCGAATCGCGGAAACGAGGTGGCGTTTTCGCGCTTCAAACTGATGACGTCAGCTCGCTTTGAGGAAGTTAATGCTTTCGCATTAAAATCCCGCGCCTCAGCACGCTTGCTCACGTTTCATGCAAACAATAAATGTGAAATTGTTAGCGTTTGATGCTAAGTATGGTGCTCTATGTTTCTTTTTTTTTTTTTTAACGCTTTATTGCACTGGTGAGCAGATGATGAAAGATGCTTATACACCATTTCTTTGTTTACAAAATCACAGCCCAGACTGCTAGGATTTTTCGCCATTTCGAAAAGTGACCAAAGCACATGCCATAGGCATGAACGCCGAGGATTGTACCGTCCAGAAGCTTTTTGTTTACAAAATGCTGGGTTGTGAAGGTCGCACTACTCAGCATGCAATCTTCACAGCTCAGCACAAACATGTTCGTCGATTCCGAAAGCGAGCAAAGCACGCGCCGAACGCATACAAGCGCAGGAAATGGCATCACGGTCAGAAGATCTTTTCCACCTACGACCATGAGTCGTGCATAGTCTGGTGCTACTCATTACAGGCTCGCATCTAAAGCTGAACTCAGTGGAGCAAAGATTAACGGCAAAATTCACACTGCAAGAATCTATTTAAACATGACGCTGCATATTCGTCGGAATCCGAATTCCATGCGACAAACAAGCGATGAACAACGCCAAAGACAATACATGATGACAAGGCTTCGGTTGTGTGAGCGGCTGCATCTGCACACAAAACCCAAATGCTGTACCAACGCGTAGCAACATCAGCAAATAGGGTGTTCACAAGATATGTTTGAACAGTTCGCCCAGCGTCTGCCACCACCAACAGGGTGGTGGCAGACGCTGGGCGAACTGTTCAACATATCTTGTTCTGCCACCACCAACAGGGTGGTGGCAGACGCTGGGCGAACTGTTCAACAGCCCAGCGTCTGCCAACAGGGTGGTGGCAGACGCTGGGCTGGAAGAATAAAACTTAGGTCGGCGGCGAACAGCCCGTGGCCCGAGCCCACCCCACTCGTCTGTTCCTGAAAAACTCCGCTCCATCTACGAAAAAAAGGCTGCAAATAAATCGTGAGTGAATCCCCCTTAAATGCGAGACGCTAGCACCAAAGGTAGAGCAGCATAAAAAAAAAAAGTTATTTTGAAGATAAAAAAAATAAATAATATTTTGCGGCTGTGGAAATAGGCTTTCGTTTCTGCTCAAACTAATTGATTGACACACATTTCTGTTTCTTTATTTTTCAGTTATTGATGTAGACACGGACACCTCCATCAATGGTCTGATGCATTTCTATGGCCAGAACATCAAGTCTTGTAAGTAGGCAGGGCCCACAAAGGTCTTGCCCCTTTGTAATCTTTTTGTTTCTGCACGTGTCCACTGGTTCTTTTGCATACCCACTTTTCGTGCATGCATACTACAGGGTGCCCCCTTAAAAATAAACTATGCATCACCAAACGCCCATTCTCCGCCCAAATATAGTGCTAGCGGTCTGGATTCCAAAGTTTCAGAACCAACCGTTATCTCATTCAGAAGTTACAAGTGATTTTTTGCATATTTAAACGAGGAAATGAAGCCCTTTTTTGGTCACTGGCGCCATTCGGTTTCACGTATCTGAGAGCCCCGTCCGCCGCTATTTTCCTATTAAAAAATTTCCGAAAATCGCCTACAATTTTCGAATGAGATGACGGTTAGCCCTGAAACTTTTTGGCATCTGGTTTGGATCGCTAGTGCTACATTTGTGCAGTGGAATAAACGTTCGGCGATGCATAGTTTATTTTTCCGTCCTCCAGCACGCTCTTCATGCCTTTCGTTGCACTTTGACCGTGTGCATGCGCTTGAGGTTCACGAAACGTCAAAGCATTATCGAAGGTAGAAAACTGGCGCAGGACAATTCAACCTCCTTGCTGCTGTTCTCATCCCCCTCAGTGACTATGACATATAAATTTGTCCCCTCTCCGGCACTGTCGTGGCGAATGCGGCGGTAACACAGAATGCATTGTGCATTGCTTTGCGGCGATGCCGCACGGATAAACGTGGTACGCGTTTCATGCTTCGATGGCGTGGACGTCTTTGCACGTAGGGTCTCTGAAGGGAAGTCCTGCCAGAGCTGGTGCCCCATTGGGGTGGAATGCGATGTTTGCATCTCTTGCGGCTGTACGCTTTAACCTCAACTCTGCTGTTTTGCGTCTCGTGGTTTCCTCCGAGGCATGTGTTTGTTCGCTTCCTCCTCACCTCTTGCAAAGTCACACTCTCTCCATATGTGCGAGCACACTTGCTGCCATGTGGCGACATTTTAACGTCACTCTTTCCAAGTGGGCTGTTGGTGCAAGACTGGAGAGACCTCAGTTCGACACCGAGTGATTCCACGCTTTTTCCGGTGTTTTTTTTTTTTTTTGTTTATACTGCCGAATTTTCGTGTCACACTTGTGCATTAGAGGAAAATGCTAGGAGCCAGCCACAAAACACATTCTGTGTTAAGATTAGTGTTGCAACGGGTTGCAGGCTTGAAGCAGGCTGTCTAAGACGAGCCAAGTTTTCGAGCACGCACTACAATGTTGCCTGTCCCAAGTCCCAGCTATCTCAATTTCTGTTTGTGGTTCTGTCATCTGTAATCTGGAAAAAGAATCGATGAAGCAATTCTACCCAATGCTGGAAAAAGCATTCTTTTCCCATTGCTGTAGAGTGCTTTTCTCAGTCTAGCACTTTAAGTATGCTCGGAGTGACTGTTGACTTTGAATCGCATTTCCTAAATTTGGTCTGTAATAAATGGTTGGAGCTATAGAGGTAGCTTTCCGCTGGTCATCACACAAGTCTTGGCTTCTCATGCTGGATCCCGAGGTCAGTTGTTACGCCAAGTAATGCAGTCGGTTTTTACCGCATCACTTTCCGTTTAAAGGGCAACTTCGGTCGAAAACGGCAACAAAATAAATGACCGGTATCGCTTTAGTGGCACGAAATACGATCACAGCCGTAATATTACGTCAAAGGGAAGCCGCATACTCCACTAACACCGATTTTAAAGATGCGACCAGCTGGTCCTTAGCGGGTGGCAAGCGGGTTAGCTTTTAGTCCAAGAACACTGGCGCAGCACTGTTCTTTGAATGTGACGTCACCCCTGTGACGTCACATTGCGGTGGAGCTGCAGCTGATTAGTTGTACTGCGTGCCGCAGCACCACAATGATGTGACGTCGCGACCGTATGGCTGATTAGTGTTGCCATCCCTCTAACAGATAGTTTTCATTTTGCCGTAGATGCCCAAAACCAAACTTTGAGCCGTGATATTTATAAAACTGCACACAATATCAAGAAGAAAATTATTCTCTGTAATTCAGGGACACAGCCTTAGCTGAAAACAGTCGTAATCCTGAATTAAAAAGATATTGACCACAGTTGCTTCTTAATTGGGGATGTGTGGGAACGGGAGCATATCCAGAATGATTACATAAAGTACTTGGACTTAGTGCACTCCGTCTAAACCATTAATCACACATCTCGAAGCAAGTGTTGTTTTTTTTTTCCTTCAGATTTCACTCGTGATTCCCAAAGTGTATGCATCTTTTCTAGAAATATTTACTCCTCGTTACGAGGTTGCTGTCGTCACATGCGACGCCGGCACGCCTGTCGTGTCACTTAATTTTTCTTGTTTTACAGGCGTGGTTCTCGACAGCTCCGCTCGCAAGAAGTCGCTACCCGAGAGAGAGTAAGGCACTGCTATTTTTCTCTGTCAGCTGTTTCTAGCAGCCCTTGCGCAAACTTGTGTAATGGTTGCCGAGTCATAACATTCCAGTCTCGTGGCAGTCAACATTTGTCAGCCTGCTAACATGAAACAATGCCAAGCTATGTGTAAAGGAAACCTTGCAACTCTCACTTGTTGGAAGAAACATGCAGTGTTCCTCTTGGGATTCCCGTGTGTTTTATTCTTTGGCTGCGTTTCCCTGGCCTGAAGGTTTTTCTCGCACGCACAAAATAGCAGTTGAGAGTGCAAGCTGTGTAATGGAACCTTAGACATATTGACATCCTGGCTTTAAAGCCTACAAAATATTGAGATTTCCCCAATAATAATATTCTTGCATGTTCCTGGTTCGGTAGCCTTGAATAGACCCTTTTCAAAAGTTCATCGGGCAACACTGGTAGCTGCCACATGTTGGGCATTGCTCCCTGCGCAAAGTGTGTGATTGGATCCCAGTTTGTGCCGAGCGGTGACGCAGCACTTGCGTCGAATACATTTGGATCCGACTATGCGCCCAACGTTGACGCAGCTCTCGTGTTCATTGCATGCCCAGAATATTGCGGCCATAGGGGGAAAGGGGGGGGGGGGAAGAGGGTTATAGTAATAATGATAATATAATGCTTCATTATAATATCACCCCATAATAATATTCAATGCACACATTTCGGTGTTCTTTGCACTTTCCTCCGCAGAGAAGAGGGACCGCGGCTTCTCAGGGTTCGCCCTGTGCCGGCGCATCTAGAGCGCCTCAACGCTTCAATCCATTCTCGCGAATTCATCTGTCACCTGTTCGACGGCGACGACTCGGAGATCATCACCAAGGGACGTGTGCAGAGTGAGTCCCTCTTCATCCGGTTTTACCTGCGGCGATCGTTGCTAGCTGTTTTGTGGCGATTGGTTCCGCTTCGGTGCTGAAGCTTTTGCTCGCTTTTTGCAGTGATGGGATCACCGGAACATCTGCCCAAGCTTCGCCACCCAATGGCAACTGAGTTTGAAGTGGTGGACCAAGCTGACGTGACCCTCGACAATGCTGTAAGCACGATAAAGAGACTAGGGCTTCGTAAAGCAATATGTGACTCGTGTAAAGATGGTAAAAAGGTGAAGATAGTGAAAGAAAAGTAGTGAGAGTGTGGCTCATAAAATTGTAAAGATAATAAAAAGTAAGAATGGCTAAAGGAATGAAATTGTAAAAAGTAAAAATAGTGACAGAAAAGTAATGCAAACGTGTAACTTGAAAGCATAATGAAAAGGTGTAATGCATAATATCTCCGCTAAATTTAGCCGGAAAATGGAATTGATGTATGACTATGCACCAATTCAGGTTTTCTTGCTAAATAAAACAAAAAAAGTTGAGCATGAAAGAAAAGAAAAAAAAAATCTCAGCTTCTGTGCAGCTCAGCTTTATCCCAAAAATCAAACATCTTCAAGCTTTTAATATTTTATTTTTGGGTTTATTTGTTTTAGCTTTGCTTCCAAAGTTCCAGAGTTGTGGAATATTCAGCGAATACTGAAACATAGAAGTTCCAGCTCTGCAGAGAGTGCGGTTAGGTTGCACTGAACCAGAATCTAAATCTTGGTAGCTTTTATGCTCACATTTTGTTTACTCTCCCCTGGTGGAAACTCTAAATGGGTATGCTAACAAAATCTGCAAAGTCGAAGCCACTAAGCAGACATCCTTGTAGCTGGAAAGGGCATACAACTTTCCTAGACAGACATATTGAGTGGCTGCAGCTTTGCTTAGCTGCAGGCTTAAAAGAATCTGAGCCTGTAAAGCATTCAGAAATGAGAAATTTAAAGCAGCTCTTTAAATGGCCTTTTAGAGTTTGTTCAGTGAGAGCAGTTTGCGAAATGACGGTCCAAATAATGACTGCAACTTACTGTTTTCCCCCTCTACGCCCCAAAGCTGTCTGCCATCAATCGAGAAGCGTCGATTGCAGTCGGCTTCGAAGGCAGTCCAGTGGGAAGGAACGGATGCCTCTCGGTACTCGCGGTAAGGTCCTTTTTTAACCTCTTCTCTAAGCGAAAAAAGTTAAGTTGGTCAATGTCTACTCTTTTTTTTTGCTCCCTCCTGATGTTTTCTGCTCTGGCTCTCGAAATTTCACGGTAGTGATGCTGCATCTACATACAGCCCAACGGTGACAGGCTTAATGAGCATTTTTCCAGTAGGCTTCTGCGCATGCGTACACCCCCTTTCCTGGCCTCGCTTCCTGCTGTCACCATTTTTACAGGGCAAAGTTCCTGTCGATCAACATATTCAGCACCTATCTTTTTGCATATTTCATCTTTTTTGCCCATTCTTGTTTGATTATACACTAGTATGGGTCATAAAAGGCGACGAAGATCAATACAACAGCACAATGCCAATGTATTCTGACGGGCAGAGGCAAGTTGGGCTACCCTTCATTTGTAGTTCGAAGACAACTCCGCAGACAGCGCTCATTAGTGGAAAAAGGTCCATTGTCTGTAATAGACCATAATACAGTATAGTATAGAACCTTTTTTGAGATTTCGAAAGGATGCATAGTTTATGTGCGGCCGCCATTAGTTGGTCATGCATCATGAGCCTGGATCACACACGCCCCGGGTGCAGCGCTCAGGGGGGTGTTGGGGGGGTCGCGGCGGAGCGCAGGGGGGGTGTTGCGGCGGACTACCGCCCCGGGTGCCGCTGTCCCTCGTGACACCACTACTCGGAACCAATCATGGGCTTCACGCTGGAAGCGATGAAACCAACTAAAGGCGACTGCGGATAATCCATGCATCATTTCACAATTTGGGAAAGGGTCTATTCAGTGTGATCCTTGTATGCTTTGACGCGAGGTGGTGACGTCTTCTGATCGTGCCGCGTCTCGATTTTTAGGTTGTCGCAGGAACCAAGGTGTTCATCTTTGACGTGTTGACCTTGAAGGACGCCCTGTTTGACAAGGGGCTGCGCCAAGTTCTGGAGTCCAAGACCATTGAAAAGGTAATGCGCTACAGTGTCGTCGGCCGACTGAAGCGGGTGCCAACTACGTCCAAGTGAAAGTAGTCGCTACTGTGAAGGTGTGACTCGGTTTATGCTAGGTGATTGCATTAGAGTGTACTCTGCATTATCCTCTTCCGGCCCTCAGAGAACGGGAGCTTTGTAGTTGTCCTGCGCAAAATATTTCCGATAATAGAGTTAATTTTTTTACAGTCTCTATATCTGTACATTTGATCTCACTTATGCTACAGTCTGTTGTGTGTTTAGAATAACAGGATGAGCTCTCCCCACAAAGATCTCTGCTTGCCATGATTGAAGGTTTCCCCCTCTCGATTATTTTCTCTGCTGAACTAAAAAGAGTAGAGGGCTTTATAGGAGCAGCTTGTCCTGCTGTTCTTAACCTGCAATAGACTGTGCTATTTATATTATTACTTTGAAGTGGTTCAGTGGTTTGAACAGCATGTTTTTCTCGTCGCTCTGCCTGCCGCTTTACAAGTTCTCAGGGTACTGAAGCGCGTGCGACCGCGTTTATTTAGAGATTATCTAGCTGTGAGCCGCTGCTAATGTCACCCGTATCAATGTGCATCTCTCTAAAACTACTACCTCGACTATGCACTCTTATTTGGCTAAAAATCTTGTGCATGCTAATTTTTTCGGCATAGATGAAGTACTCCTTGACGATTTGGAGCATGCTGGTAACCTTCCAGGAATAAAAGAGAAGCAACAAAACAAAAGGTGCATCCTTTTATTGTTGCTTTCCTTTTATTCCCACGAAGCACCGTTCAGAAAAGAAGTAGCCATTCTTATTCTGTTTTGAGGCATTATATTAACTTGTCTCAGAAGTTCAAGGATTCCCTCGAGATGTTTTTTGTGGTCTGTCTTACGTTGATACAATCATTTTTACGAGAAAACGAGCGAGCTCGCACCGAATGCGCTTTGCCTCATGTTTCTCTCCGAGCTCGACTCCGAGAAAATTTTCCTCTCTTCTCCCGCCCTTAGGTGATCCACGGCTGTCGTCACCTGTCGGACTGCCTTTACCACAAGTTTCGGGTTCAACTTGACAACGTGTTTGACACTCAGGTGTGCCCAGCTCCTGCGTTCTTTGCTTGTGACGTCCGAGAGTGCGGCCCCGGGCCTAAACCGAGAATAGCGAGTTTCAGTATGTCGTTCCTATAACGATATCCGATGCTCCGCCCAAGCCTTTACGCATTCTTCGTGTCGTTATTAGAGCTATCGGTGCGATCTACCGAAACTCTCCGATGGGACGAGCGAACGATCGCGAAGGAGATGTTGACGTACACGTTACCAGAGTCGATAAGGCAATTTGCAAGTCGCGGGGAACGGTCTTTTGTCTTCCAGAAACACTAAAACAGTCCGTGACAAAGCAAAATGACGTCGCCCGAGCTTCCCGACGCCGAACCTCGGGGTGTCCCTTTTCGAGTCGTACGATTGTCACCAGTTGCACCCGCTTTGCGCTTATCACCAAAATGGCGGCGCCCCTGAGAAAATTGATGCACGGAGCTTCGATGCTCTAGCTGTGGCTTGTTTCGTGGCTCTAGGTAGGACGATGTGCTTGAATCTTTGCATGTTTTAAGACTGCACTGGGGCTACACTAACTTGATTTCTGTTGCTCAGGTGGCCGACCTGTTCATACACTACAACCGACTTGGCAACGACCGCGGTGGCTGCCGCCTGCCTTCTTTCGTGCGCGGGGTGCAGCAGTGCCTCAGGCACTTCTTGCACCTGAGCCACGACCAGCTCAAGTACACCCGCTCCCGCCAGAACCAGCCGGAGGTGAGCGTCGTCGGCGGAGTCGTCGCCCTACGATTTTATTCGGTGTCGGAAACGTCACTTTCAAACTTTTTCGGCAGAGTGTTGCAAGTCCAGCAGATGTACGAGGCGCGTTTGTCCGATACTATGCCGAGGCGCCTGTTGGGCAATTTCGGAGGTCGTCGAAAGGTTCGTCGGCGCAAGCATTTGAGGGACGCGAGCACTTTGTCGCTGCATTTGTGGTTGTCATGCCACAATTTCTCGGTCCATTTGTTTCATGGTAGCTTTAGGGGCACACATACTGCGGTATGGTAGTCGATTGAATTAATTGCTAATCCGTCGTTGAGAATAAGAGTGGCGATAAAAAGACGAAGGGAACAATGTGCCGCGGGGCAATCGTACAAAGAAACGCTCCTCATGCACAAACGTGCAACTTGTATTAGACTGACGTGCCATTCACACACAAGTCTGCATTAGCCCACACCGGGTGCAGGCAACGCACATAAACAGAAACCAGACTCGCATGAAGCGAAGCATCTGCGCATGCACCCTGCCAGCAGTGGCAGCGGCGTGACATTGGAGCCACACGTTCATGTACGCCGACTTTTACAGCAGAGCTGTTAAGGGCTAGGTTCCCCAGGATCGTGTCCGGTATGTCGACACAAACCTACCTGGACAGCTACCGCCATCTATAAGTGACGGCGGCAACTTGCCGCTTTCAGCTATCATAGGAGAATGGATAGTTGGGCGCGTTGGTAGGAAATCATCGTAGGAAACAGCGCGAAAAACAGACGACGACGGAGAAGAAGCACTCGTAACGAGCGCAGCGCTCGTCACGTTTGTTTCTTCGTCCTCGTCTGTTTTGCGCGCTGTATCCTACGCTCTTATCAGTTTCGGTTTGGACTCACGATGGGTCGGCCGCACGCCCTTTTGGGGAAAGGAGACAAACTGCGGAAGGAGTGGCGACGTATGCAGCAGCGCGAATGGGTCCGCAACCGCCGCAGAGCTGCTGTCGCCTCGACTTCCACTACGTCCAGCGCTTCAGATTCCCTTGCCAAAGAGCACATCACTCGCCTGGAAAGCCGCCGCCGAGAACAGAACCAGCGATGTAAAGGGCGCCGGCGGGACAACGCCACGGACGACGATCGTGCCACGGAAGCCAAGCGCAAGCGCGAGGCCTGGCGACGACAGCGCTCCACGCCGGCTGAACAGTTCCTGGGTGCGATGGCAAGGTTCCACAGGGAGTTTGTGGAGAACCCGTTTGGCGTCATGTGCGCTGTGTGCGACCGACTCGGGTTCGCCGGAGACGTATCCACGATCGACAGCGTGTCGGATGAGAAGAAGCGGGAATCGGGCACGTGCGCGTTGCGGCAGTGTATCGAGTACAGCTCCGCTGGTCTTCCTTCTTCACGAGAGTGGAAAGGCTGAACGTTATTTTGTGAAAACGTCTGTTTAGAGGTGGCGTGACTTGTACACCGGTGTGACTCATGGATCGGAAAATGTGTACTGCTAACGCATCCTGCATACTTGTGCTGCAGATTAAAGGAATGTTTGTTTTTACTGCGGTTCCGCTGTCTGCAAGGGTTCTGCGTACCACCCGCAGGGAGAGCTGACGGTGTGGCACCAGCGGCCCCTGTCCCTGCGACAGCTGGATGCCCTGGTCAAGGACGTGGCCTTCCTGCCCGAGCTGCGCCGCGTCTGCCAGGAAGAGTTTGCCTCGGGCTTCTGGAGGGGTGTCCGCTACAACCTCTGCCTCAACCGGGACCTCGATGCCCAGGAGCTCGAGTACGCCCCACCGGTGAGTGGGTGCACCTGTTAGACCTTTGCTTAGGGTGTTGCATGGCATGTTTGAGGCACAAGATTGATGGAGATGGCTTGTAACCTTTGTCTTCAGTCGGCTTCAAGTGTCGACGGTGTACGTGGGAATCAGCTCAGGACTTAAAGGGATACTTCAACGAAATTTGAAATATACCCGTCGTGTTCAAAAATAGGTTGAATATGATCCACAATATTCGTAAATGATAATTGCACGTTTGTATTTTAAGCTCCGTGGCTGTATTTTTTATTAGAAACGGCCCACTCTGGCAAGTGCTCGGAGAACAGCCAGCGGAGACCACGTGACATTCAACGCAATCGTGATGTAGTTCGTCTCGAGACGAGCAAAGATACGGTGAAGCTGACGTTGAGAGGATGGCCTAGTCGTTCCAGCCACCGAAGCGGCTGCTTTTGTATGAATTTTGAGTGACAGTTTAATCTTCTATAATCTTGTAGAGGGTCAATAGCGAATTCTGGGACACACAAAAAGGATTCTCGGGAAGAGTGGAGTTCCTCCTTCCCCTCTTCTCTCGTCGTGGCTGGAGGCAAGACAGCAGGTGCTCTTTGCTAATCGTTTAATTCGTTTGAAAATTCCTTTTCGGGACTTTTTTAAGAAGATATTGGTGTGTTCGATGTGATACTGCTTTTTTGAACACATACACCAAAAAATAAGTGCCGAAATTTCGTTGTAGTATCCCTTTAAAGGGTAACTGCAAAGAAAAAAAAGTGTTTTTTTAAACAGCCTAATCGGGACAAGCATGTCACAAAACAAATCTTCCGCGAAAAAACAATTTTTTTCTAGCAATATTTACGCCACAGTACGTAATTTAGTCGGGGTCACAACTTCTCCACATTTCAAACTCCCGCTCTTTCGACGCGCGCGGAGTGGCTGTTATACGTCACTCCGTGACGTATAGCAGCCACTATGTGACGTATTTATTTATTTATTTATTTATTTACCCTCAAGGTACATAGTACATTTCAGAGGGGAGTGAACACAAAAAATGATGGCAATTAAATCAGTCAACTAAGGGTGCTGTTACCAAGTGCTTGTTTAAAAAGAGAAACGTCAGTGATGGAGGCAATTGAAGCGGGAAGGCGGTTCCAATCTGTTGACGTACGAGGTATGAATGACATACTGAATGCGTTAGTGTTGTAACTTGGTATGCCAACCTTATGAGCGTGATCAAGGCGAGCTGAGCGATAAGATGGTTCGAGCATGAGGGACTGGCGCAAAAGTGAGTTGTGATGGTAGATTTTATGAAATAAGGAGAGACAAGCACATTTACGGCGGGAAGATAAGTCAGGTAATGACAGAGTTATTTTCATAGATGTTACACTGGAAGTATGATGATAGTTAGATAAGATAAATCGAGCTGCTCGATTCTGAATGCTTTCTAATGCAGTGACAAGACAATGTTGGCCGGGATCCCACACAGATGAAGCATACTCCAATTTAGAGCGGACTAGACACTTGTACATTATAAGTTTTAGCGATGAAGGCACTTGAAAAAAATTGCTTTTTAAGTAACCCAACATACGGTTGGCATTACCAACAACATGCTCAATATGGGTATTCCATGAAAGATTGGAGGTGATATAGACGCCGAGGTACTTGTAACTGGAAACAGGTGATAGGGGTGCATTGTTAATGTAGTATGCAGGACATGTAGTGTTAGAGCGCGATACTCTCATGGACTTGCATTTATTCGTATTTAATTCCATTAGCCAAGCATCGCACCAGCGAGCAATGTAGTTAAGATCTGTTTGAAGATGAACAATATCAGATTGGTCAGTGATCTTGCGATAGAGAACGCAGTCATCAGCGAACAAGCAGACTGGTGAAGAAATGTTAGATGCTAAATCATTAATATAAATAAGAAACAATAAAGGACCAATTACGGAACCTTGAGGCACCCCTGAATGAACAGACGCTAGAGCAGAATTGTTGTTGTTAACACGTACAAACTGTAACGATTAGTTAAAAAGGCATTTATCCAATCGAGTATGTGAGGGTCAATATTTAAGACGCGGAGTTTCTGAAGCAGTAGAGAATGAGAAACTTTATCGAATGCCTTCGAGAAATCTAAAAATACACAGTCAGTATAAGAGCCAGAGTCAAGAAAGTGATGAAGGTCATGGGTAAAGGAGACGAGTTGAGTTTCACATGAGAATGATTTTCTGAATCCGTGCTGAGCCGATGTAAAGAAGTTGTTAGATTCTAAAAAGGAAGCCAAATGAGAGCAGATGATATGTTCTAATATTTTGCATGGAACACTCGTTAGTGAGATAGGACGATAATTACATGGATCATGTTTGACACCTGATTTATGCAACGGAACCACCTTCCCGATCTTCCAGTCATTAGGCACAATACCAGATTCGAGTGATTGGGAAAAGAGCTGACGAAGTATTATTGACGAATACATTTTGGTGTTTTTTAGAAATTTTGAATTAATCTCATCAGCACCCGTAGATGATGACATCTTAAGGCCATCTATTACATTTGAAATGCCAACCACATCAAAAACGACAGAATTCATTGCCAAGAAATCATGCACTGGTAATGAAGGTACACTTACATTACTCTGAACAGAAAATGACTTTACAAAAACATCATTCAGCACAGAGGCACACTCGTGGGCTTCAATTTTTTGCCCATCAGGGAAGATCAAAGATATATCACCGTTATCACTGCTGTTTACAGTGTTCCAAAACTGCTTAGGGTTATTCAAAAGCATAGAAGGAAGAGTGGTATTAAAAAAAACATACTTCGCATTTTTAACTGCTATGTCATATTCTGAAGCGGCTGAATGATATGCTGCCCAGCGAACATCTGTGGTATTAAGTTTTGCTGCACGGAATAATCTTTTCTTTTTGTTGGATAGCCTCTTTAAAGTTGTACTGTACCATGGCGCATTTGCATGATTGCGAACTACTTTAGACGGTATGTACTTATTCATTAAAGAAGTAACAATATTTTTAAACATACCCCAATTTCTTTCAACTGAACGATTAAGGAAACCTTCTAGGTAGCCTTCAAGAAATAGACACAAATCTCTGTTGATCGAAGTAAAATCAGCCTTGCTGTAGTCTCGAATAGTTTTTACTGTCGATAACGTTGAGCCCTTAGATGCATGAACCGTGAAATGTAGTACAGAATGGTCACTGAGGCCAGGCAAGTATGATATCGATGAAATAGTGTGCAGGTGAGTGGTAAGCACTAGGTCTAACAAAGACGATGACGACGATGTTACTCTTGTCGGAGATGTGACTATTTGATCTAAATTAAAGTCTGAACATAACATAATAAACTCGCTAGCTTCAGCTGAAAAGGGAATACAAGAAGGATAGTTATCAGTCCATTTAATACTTGGGAAATTAAAGTCCCCCATCAGAACGATAGGCGAGTCAGGAAACCGAACAATAAGTTGGTTGATAGAATCGTGCAATACCAACTTTGTGGCGCACGATTTAAAACGGACGAAATAGCCACAAACTAAAATCAGTCTCGGGCAATAAATATTGAAAATTTTGTTTTTGGCAGAAAAATTGTTTTGTGACATGCTTGTCCCAATTAGGCTGTTTAAAAATACACTTTTTTTAGGGGTGAAGCTCCTTAGGGGCTAGCCATGTTCGTATGTCCGTCCGCTGTAGGCCGGCGTCGGGTGCTCGTGCTTCTGCTCGTGAGATCACGTGCTCACGAGCATGTGAGCACATGCTCACGTGCTCGTGTAGGGAAAAAAAAAAAATTGGAAAAAAAAGATGAAAAAAGAAAAAGAAGAAAAAAAAAGAGTAGGGGGTTCTGAGATGCCATCCCATCTGTGTGCTTAAAAAAAGAAAAAGAAGAAAACCACACATTCTCCTACTGACATGAATAAAAAGGCTCGGCATGCTGCGGCTCAGCGTCTATGCAGACAAGCACCACCAGAGCTTCGCCCCAAGCAACATCATTCACCACGTGGAGATGCGGTAAATTTTTTCTTTACAGTTACCCTTTAAGGGGGTGCTGCAACGAAATTCTAGCGATTATTTTATTGCCTAGATGTCAACGATGTTCTAACCACACCGCTAAACCTCTGAAACATTCTTTAAAATGAACGTTGCTACGTCAAACTACCCATAAATGCAGCGCCGCTCTGTGGAAGTACGATGAGGAGCTGCTTGCGCGCGAGCCCTGTCGAACTTGGCCAAACCAAATATCCCTTCTCTCCCGCGCATAATCGACTCCTGCGGGGAGCAGCTAATCCCAAACGACCAGGTTGTAACGTGTTGGGGTCAGTCAAGTGACGAGGCTCGCAACCACGCCGATGTCCCTGTTCCTTGGCCGTGAAGGAAGACATGACATCACAAAAGCCGGAGGCGCTGGATCTCCCGATATGCATTGTGCTCTCCACGGCTGATCTTCGAGTGCTCGCTGGCATTGGTCGTTTGGAACGAAAAAATATGGCCATCCGTTCGAAGTACAAGCGTGCGATTGTTGTTAGCAGATTTCGTGGATCATGTTTAGCTAATTTCTGAACATGATAGGTATATTTCAGTTTTCATTCCAGTATCCCTTTAAGGTTGGTTCGCACGTTAGAGTTTGCTTGGCTGCATTGCATCTGCTTTGCGACGAGAAAACACACCGCTGCCACCTGTAGGGTACTCTTGGAGCACTTCCCATCTGCTTATAACTACTAGACTGAATGTTTTGCAGTATTTGAGAGATTAAATCTTTGGATTGTCTACAAGAAACGGTTGCCTTGAACATTGCCAGAGTTATTTTTAAAGGGAAGCTGAAGAGGTTCTTGAAGAAAACGAGTTAGGGGTGAATTCTACGGTTTTATCCCGCGAATCTGAGTGTCACGTTCGTCGTCCCCAAAGGAACTGAACACGAGTAAACACAAAACACAGTCGTTGCGTCATACTAGGATCTTTTGGCCGCCAAGTGCGTGTCACTCGTGTGGTCGGCGTGTGCAATTGCTAGTTTGCCAGGTATATTGCCCTGCACCGACACTAACCGTGATGTCTTTTTCTGGCACTTTTGAAAATGGCGAGTGCGCGCATGCATAGCTTTGATAGGCACTGAAGATGCACGACAGCGGAGATTTCAAAAACTCCTTTTATGACGTCGCGCTCCGGGAAAAAGGGTCTTCGGCTGTACTTTGAAAATTATTTCCTGCAGCCTCCGTGCACAAAATTGAAAAATAATCTCGGTATTTGTGATCCTGGAGGGAACAAAGACGATTTAAGCGTTTGTCCTCAAATACAGGGCCACTTCAGTTTCCCTTCAAGTTTACAGTGAAAGAATGATGCATAAAAAACTGAACTATACGCAGACCGGACGTGTTCCGGTCCGTGTCCTCTATAGTAAGCAGTCCCAGGCGGTTCTAACGCACCCATCACACTCAAACTACAATGTGTGAACCAGTCTTGAACAACTGCAGCTGCAGATTTGAGGGGGCCGCAATTTTAGGTTCAGTTTCCCGATCCGCTCGTGGAAACTTGAGGTGCACTGCGGTTGTGCAGGAACACATCGTGCCCCCTGGTCTCAAGGACGTCTTCAACCGCAACGCAAACTTCCTCAACGGGCGATCCAACTCCCGCGGATACCGGGAGGAGGAAGGGGGCGTAGAGTTCTACGGTTACCACGACAACGGGAGAGGTGAGTGTCACACGCCGCTGCAAAAACCGAGCGAGCAGAGAGTGTTATTTGCAATTTAAGCTTCCAGAAGACCGTCTTGAATAGGCAAGTTGGTTTTGAGGCTCGCCACTTGCTTTTGACTGACGTTCGCAAATCGGGCGGAGAAAGCGTTGCGATGCTGAACCTTAAGGGGTATTCACACAGGGAATGCTTTTTGGGGAAGGATGTGTGCGACGTTGGTGATCGGGGGAACCAGCAAGGCTCCCTCCCCGACTCCAACATTCGCACTAACGGCAGGGAGCCGAGAGAAGATGTCAGCGTTATCAGACGCATTTAGCGGTCGCATTAACGAGAACAGGGCCCAGGGCTCACTGACAAGAGTAGAGAAATGGAGGCGTACACAAAACGGCGATATGCGCTTATGGCAGCAGCCGTGTTAGATGCAGGAGACAACGAGCGGCTTCCTGCCAAAAGAAAGATGCTTCTTGAATGGGTGGATGCAACACAAAAGATGTTCTCCAATTCCCCCCCCCCCCCCCCCCCCCCCCGAGATGTTTACGTCAGCGACCCAAGCGCGGTTTCTCGCGCTACACGAACGGAGGCCAGCACAACGGCTACGGCCAGGAAACAAACGGGCACGGCTGTGATTGGAACAGCGGTCTGTTCCACCGCGTGAACCGGCGGTTCCCTCCCGAGCAAGACAGCGAAGAACGTGCTGCGGGAACCGAAGACTCCATCCTGCACCTCGGACTCCGTAACGGCCTGGCGGGACTGTCCCTGAAGAACGACCAGGCGTCGTCCAAAGCTCCTCTGGAAGCCAGCGGTGAGTTTTGACACAGATTGTGTCGTACAGCCGGCACCTAACCATCCGGTTAGCTGCCGGCAACAGAATTTGACGGGCCGAGTGGCAGCCCAACATTGACGCAGTGCTCGTCTGTTCACAGATTGGACATTGGCGCCAACCTAACCTTTACTCCATGTTACTCCTGGCGGGGGTAAAACATCATGCGTTGCGTCGCACTGCTCCGTGAAACAAGCGCCCTCTGAGCTTCCAAGAGAAAAAGCGACAGAAAAGCAGAGCCATTTAGTCTCTACATGCGCACAGTTTCTCCACTAACACATCACACTCTGTGTTACCGCTGCCTTAGCGACGCCATCTTTTAAAAACTCAGCCGCACTAAAACACTCTCCAACTGCTAAGCCTTTCTCTTAACAAGGGTTGTCACCTTTTGTTTGTTGATTTTAAGGAACCCTCATTTGCCTTGACTGGCAGCCAAAGAGCCCCTCCCAGTCTTGGCATCGGTGCAATACAACAGTGCAGATGCTTAGTCCTTGTAAACAATAATGCACCTACTGTAGTCACTGACAGGACAAAAATGGCATGGCATCTCTTTCAGATGCTTGGTGTGCAGACGTGCTTTGCCTGCAGACGCAAACTTAAGGCCCACGAGGCGTTGAAGTGTTTTCGAGGGTAGGAAAAACTCGCTGGAGGCGGAGCACCTGTAGGAACTCGCTGCTGTTTTTATTGTCAGTGACAACAGGGAGTGCTCAGGGTTGTTATAATTGTTCTTAAACTAGACAGACACTTTACTTAGGGACTTAAAGGCTGCCCATAATAATTAACCATGTTTCCAGGTGTACCAGAACCATTGACGACTCCAGAGGTCAACAGCATTCAACGGCCTTCCAGCAATAGCTCTGCCCGGGGAGGCCAGGTTACTTCAACCACTCATCCGCACTTCGAATCGGCCGAAGTTAGCAGATCGGCCAAAGTTAGCGAATCGGCTGAAGCATGCTGGTCGGCCAAAGTGCGCGGATCAGCCGAAGCAATCGTCGCGAAGACGGATCACGTGGTTCGGAACACCGAACGAGCTCCGAGCGCAAACTCCGACTGGGGAATGAGGGAGATTTCCTCGACGACTCACCTGCGCTTCCGTCCGGCCGACCTGAATGTCGCGAAGATGGCGGAGTAATGAGCAAGACGTTGGCATTTCGTCCCGGCCCAAGTTGGGTTCATCAGGTCCCGTGTTCATCTCTTGTCATAGTCATGAGTTAAAGAAAGTCAATAAATGAAGATACAACTATATACCCAGCTCACAGGTAGTCCAATTTATTAACGCGGAATGTGTTTTGCGAGTCGTTTTCTATGAGAAAATTGTCACGCATGAGCGTTGTGAGAGAGCCAGCGAGAGCTGTTTAATGTCGTACCATGTGACAGCTCGCCTCATTGCTGTCCAGCGTCGTGCAAGAGCCATATGAGGTGGCGTCTGTGAAAGCAATAGGGAGTTTTAGAATAGTGCACGCTAAAGCTTTGCGTACGCAAAAAATAGCGTCGTCGCCACTGCGCATGCTCCACACGCAAACCAGGTTTTGCGCTTTGCGTGTGAAATTTTAGCGTGCGCTATTTCTTGGAAATAGCGTGCGTACGCAAAAAGTCTTTGCGCTTCTCCGAGGAGGATTCGTGATGAGAAGTTGGCTAAAGCCAAGACGAGCACAGTTAAAAAAAACGGCGGCTTCCAGGATTATGTCTGCGGCTGCTTTGGCGGTGTCGCGAGTGTGACGTCAGCGGCATCCTCGCGACTGCAATTTTCAATACGGGACGACATTGTACTCAGTTTGGCAGCGATCACCAACAGCTTGATGCTTGCGACACGCAAACATTTCTCGGCGAAGGTACGATGTGCGAAGGTCAGTACACGAAGTTAGCGAATCGCCGAGGCGACGCAAGCGGACACGACCGGTCAACCGCTCGCGTCGCATTCTCATGTTTAAACAAATCTAAAATGCTTCTCTGGACCAAAAAACTTGTCTTTTTCTAAAGTTACAGCATTTCGTGTGTGAAATAAAAATTTTTACTGTATCTTGGTGGCGTCAAAGCGCGAGATGCTTGGGCTTTTGCGTCGCGGCGGAGAAACGCTATTCTAAAACTCTCTTGCGTCGCGTGCGCTAATACAAGCGCTAAATTTAGCGCCAGCGTGCGCTAAAATTGCGTACGTTATTCTAAAACTCCCTAATAGCTGTGGCACGTTGGCGCAATGGTGTCATCTCATACCCGAGCAAGGTACGCGACGACACCATTTCATCCACATTACGCAAACGTGCTACAGCTGTCGATTTTACTTTGCACGTTGACGGGAAAACCTGCGCCCGCTCAAGCGAAGGCGCAGGTTTTCCCGGCGTTGTTGAGTGGCGAAGGAAGGGAGTAACGTTGAATTTCAGCGATGAGCGGAGAGGCGAGGCGAAGCTATGCGAGGAGGCGGGTGCAAGGCGACAAGTTTTGGCAGAGCATCTTTAACGTATAGAGTTGCTATCGAGAAGTAGCGATGTTAGAGCAAAATCGGACGTGGTGCTAGCTTCGACAACCCTCCAACATTACGCGTAGCAGCTGGATACTGCCAAAGTGAGATTTCGTACGACGCAAGTAATGTTTAAAAACGCCCGTTCTGAAATTATTGTTGGCGGACGAAACTTTTGCGGCTCGGCCAATGGGAACAACGCCCGATTTCTCCCCTTTTGCCGTGAGGGGAGAGAAGGGTTTTTCCATCTCTGCCGCGACAACAGACTACAAACGCCGACACCGAAATCCCCACAAAGTGTCACCGGTGCTTTAAAACTGCGCGGGACACGTTCTGTGCCCCCTGGCACTTGTCGGTATGACCAAGCTTGTATAATTTTTAACCTTTTAAAACGTAAGCTTGACATAGGAACCTCGCGGACCTTTCTCGCTTCTGTTCAGACTGTATGACGCCACATTGCCCCGGGACACCTGCGTGATGTCACCACAATTTCTTCACTCAATTTAGCGTAGAATTATGTCCGCTAAATTCCTGTAGAAATGTCCTTTTTTGAGCTACCCAGACCAAAGACATTTTCGGAATATTCAGGCTTCTTTTCCAGCATGCTATTTATCATCTATAAATTTAAAATTGATGTAAAAAAATGTCAAATGAAGGTTATGCCAAAACCAACATTGAAATTTTCCTGCACTTTCCAGTAGAGCGACATCACATGTAAAACGTTCAGGTCAAGCAGGCAGTATAGAAAAAAACAGTATGTTTCACATATTTCTCTTTTTGTTCTGGAGAAAGTTTTTTTTTTTTATTCATTTCACTCCCCCGAACCCCTTGTAACCCATCGAGAACAAGTTGCAAGGCCCAAATTGCATCTGTCATTACCAAACTTTAAAAAAATCTTAGCAAAAAAAAAAAAAAAAAGGTTGTTTTGACCTGTAATTTTGGTTACTATAGGTAGTTCAGATGTGTCTGTTGATGCATTGAACCAATTTTGAGACAAATCAGCCACTAAATATTTTGTTGGAGTTCCGCTTTACAAATCTCATGAAGAGCTATTGCATCTTCATTACACTTGATCGAATGAATGTATACCCAGTTTGCGGGTGGCCCAATTTATTTAATCTTCGAAATTGATGCCTTCATATGGGATCAACCCTCCCTGCTTATGTTGGCGTGACCGCACATGTTCATCTCTTTTCATAGTCGTGAGTCAATGGAGTCAATAAAAGAGAGACAACTATGCCAGAATTGCAGGTGGTCCAATATATTTTAATCTTTTCTTTTGTTAATCTGTCGTGTTTGATCTAGTGGTTTCTTTCTTGTTCTTCTGCACGTACAGAAAGCGGGCAGTCACTTATGCATAAACCGCACGCTAAATGCCACCCTCCGGGTTGGAGTGCGTGTGCGTGCCAGCTACCGTCTTTGAAGTACAAAAGAAAACAAAACGGGGAAACTAACAATGTGTGACGCGACATGCCTGTAAGTAGATTCCGATTTCAGAACTACGGAAAAATAAACTGTAATAAAAACAAAAGCGTGGCGTCGTTTCATGCTTCACAATCTTCTGACGGGTGACAACTCCACGCGCATTCGTTCCCCAAACCGTCGAAACATGTCACAAACACCTCTTTCGTTACGAGAAAAAAAAAATAAAAAAAAATGGAGGCGAGATGGTTTTCGGCGGGATCTCGTCGAAGAAAGTTGCGCACGGTCGGAAAGACGACTCCGAGATCTTGCGAGGCGTCGACCGTCGAGGCTCGAGCTGCCGTTGCTGCCTTGTGCGACGTTGATTGTGGCGAAAAAGGGATGGCTCCGCTCGTGTGGCTGACTGTGTTGTCCGGATCACTTTGCAACTTCTACACGTTACCCGGTTTTTAGAGGTTCGGAAGTATATCGGGGTGGACAAACTTGACGAGGTCGTCTTGGTTGCCGATGAACACCACTTTCCGTGCAGTGACCTCGTTCAGCCTGGGTTGGGAGGGAAAAATGTTGGCGTTAGCGTCGTCGAATGCAGGTTCGGCGTCTATACAGTATAATGGGTGCTTCGGCGAAGACTTTCAAACGTCCCTAAAAATAGGGGTGCCGAGAAAAAATATGCCATCCACGGCCGAATAATGAACTAAAATTTACTAATCAACTTTTTAAGTAGCAGAATTAAACATTCGGTTCCAACTAGAATCCTGCTGAGCATCATCGAAAGCCACCAAATAAACTAAGGCAGGTGTAGCATTTTACGGAATTCCAAACAAACACCCAATTTGGACACGTTTCTAGGTTTTGGTTTCCTATTGAATTGCATCTTTGTGCGAAGCTCCGGGACCCCACTCAGCAGCTACAACGGAGCAAGACTGGCATCAAGATGAAAAAAAAAAAAAAAATCAATCACACATTCTAAAAAAAACAAAAAACATTTTGAATATGCAGCTATCTGAAAGTTTGGTTACATCTACATTGCGACTCAAATAGATGTTTAATAATAAAAAAAAAAAGGCAACGGGTGAACTAATTTCTGAATTCCATAATTAGTTCTAGATTTAGGAATTTGACAAGGCTGGTAATATCTGGATGAGTAGTACTGACTTTTTTTCTTTTAAGTCTGAAAGCTGAAAAATAAAATATGAGTGCCCATGTGCCACATACTTATATGCAGCAGTTAAACGGTAATTATATACCGTGAAATCCAGAGAAATACCCCACCCCCCAAAAGAGAGCCCACCATTATTTTTGGCTTGATTTGCTATATTTCTTAAACACCGAAAGATGGCCCACTCCTAGTAAAAGTAGTGTTGGGATCAATGATGGCCTTGCTGTAAATGTGGCTAGTTCGCTATGGTGGGGATATAAGCGAACGTTGCTGACTGGGAAGTGCAGTCGTCTTTGCTTCGTTGCCCCATGCATCTTTGCTTCGTTCCCCATGCCAGCATAAGAAGCTTGCAAGGTACATCACCTAAAAGTAGCATTTTTTTTCAAACTTTTTTTGATTGTACACTGAAAGTTAGCCGACTCCATATTTTCAGCCGATTCGCTCTTGATGTTAGGTGGGCGATCTCTCGGGATTTTACGGTAGCTGGTGTACGCTGAGGATTTTGTATAATTTAAAGGATCGGTTGGATGAGTGTAAGAAACATTTGCTATTACTCTTATGGCCTTTTTTTTGTAGTACAGTAGATGTATTAAGATTTGAAAAGGATGTGTCACCCCAAACTAAGTTGCAATAAAACAAACGAGAACAAATCAACAAATTATATAAAACCTTTTTACGCTTGTTGGGAGAACATGACTGTATTTGTTTAAAATTCTACAGATTTACTTAACTTAGACAAAAGATATTTTATATAATTATTCCATAACATATCTGAAAATATGACTCCAAGTGCTTTAATGCTACTTACAAACTCGATGTTTAAAGACCCAAAATTAAGGGGGTTCCAAAGTTCGTTATTTAAACCATGTGGACAGAATGTGACAGGTTTTGTTTTTATTATAATAATATTTAAGCAGTTTATCTCGGCCACGCTTTTAGTTCGAAAAAAAAAAAAAAAAGGCATTAGCTTTGTTTATAAGACTATCCTCGCGTGTGTTCGAAACGGCCAGCTGGAGCATTATGCATTGAGCTAACTGCGTGTTTTAGGAAACGTTTTATGCTCAATCAGCCATCATTCGTAGAGGATGTTCCTCAAAACATTACACAGCGTTAATTGCTACCTTGGAGGATTCAAGGCAGCGGCTAGAGCAGAAAGCAACACAGCTTGCTTTGAAAGCGGATACCGTGAAATCCCGAGGGATGCCCCACTCCCGAAATGTAACCCACCCCTAGTTTTGGCTTGATTTGCTATTTTCTTTTAAACACCGAAAATAGCCCACTTCTAGTAATTGTAGTGTTGAGATCAATGATGACCTCGGCATAAATGTGTCTAGTTAGCTATGGCAAGACATAAGCAAACATTGCTGACTCGGAAGTACAGTCATCTTTGCATCTTGCCCCTCGCCGCGATAACAAGTTTGGCAGAGACACATGATCTAAAAATAGCATTTTTTTTTTTCACCTTTTCTCGATTGCACACAGAAAGTTAGCCCACTTCTTGTATTCAGCCGATTTTCTCTCGATCCTAGGTGGGCTATCTCTCGAGACATTACGGTAGGTATGCCGCGATGAAAGCCTCTTGGGCGTGTTGATCGATGTCGAAGTGTTCTGTGCTCTCGAATACTGGGGTACAGGTCAAGAATCCACGCCGTAAAAGTACTGGCAGTTCTTTAGGGAAGTTTCACGAGTGTAATGGCATCACGTAAAAGATAAATGTGTCTACTACTGCCCCTCGGGTGCTGTGCACTCACCAGCCCCTGATGACGCCCCAGCAGCCTGAGAAGATAGTGGGGGCATTGAGCACGAGGCAAATTCCCAGCCGCTCAGGGTAGTGCTTGCTCAGCAGCCAGATGAGGTTCTTGATGAGCGGGTAGTCCATGCTGTTGAGGCCAAAGTCCTTCAGGTCGAAGATGATGCACAGGTTGTCCACCACCTCCTCAAAGCACTTCTTGCATGCCTCCTCCTGCAGAACCAAAACAAAGAAAAAAAAAGGTAGGCGTTAGACTGCCGTGAAATTCCGAACAAGCCCCGACGCAAAAGTTGGAAAAACGAAGACGTGCGCTCGATTAAAAAGGTGTCGCAATAGCTTTTGCACATTCAGTAAACACGGTTTAGAATAATTCCTCGACATTCATGACCTATGAAACACGCGTTAGTTTCATTCTCCACACAATGGCAGTGGCAGAAAACATTCGAGAAAAACGAGCAGCGTTCACCCTCTAGGCTCGCAGCTAGAACAGGTGGCCACGTCGTCTGGGGCTGATTATATGCCGTTAATGTCTATCGGCTCAATAAAAAATCACTACCTTTAGAAGTTCAGAAGCTTAAAAAAAAAACAGTTCTTTTCTAATCCATCCACATTTCATCAGTCTCATTGGTTGGAACAGACTCCAGTGATAACCCACATCAAAGTCTAGACCAGACTCATTATCACTATCAAGGTCATTTATAATGAGTTAATAATGTGTCTTTTGCATACATTTCAACAGTAGGTGGAGGGCACTTACTGCAACGCGAGTGCATAATCAATATTTTACGGCATGTTCCAGCTCCACACGGAACAGCTGGTGGGGGACCGTAGGACCCGACTTGACATAACTAAAAGTTTAGGGTAGTTAGGCGGGGCTAGGATACATACGAGAATGTAGACGATGAACCTGGTGAGCTCGTTGATTTCTCGTTCCTGGACGTTGTGTTTGCAGGCCGGGATGTAGATGACGGGCCTGCGTGACAACGGGACAATTTCTGATGAAGTTCTCATTCACTTCACCTGTTGATAGCGCGAGTTCCGGAAATTTTGAATATCTTAAGAAATTTTCTAAGCAGCTCTCTTTTTCTCTCTCACACACTCTTCTCCTTACAAAAAGTGGGGGAGAGTGCAAAAATGTCATTTCTGCATTGCATAGTGGAATCTTAACACAGGGTCAACTCTGCTACCATGGCCAGATCTTATATCATAAAATCTTAGGCTTCATTATATGTGAACAAAATAAAGACAGATTGATCGATTAATGCAGGTCAACTCTGGCTAGAGCCACCACAACATATACCCCGTATAAAAGTACCAGCGTGCACTCTGCAGCTGGCACTGTAAATACTATGTAGCCCTCTCACCGAATCGCCCCACCAAGGAGAACGCTGTGAACATAGGTACACATGCGTGCCTTATACATATATAAGAATTGAAGTAAATAACCAAAATAAGGCGCTCAAGAAATGCACGCACAAAGTGCCACCCGTTTCAGGTTTTTGCTCTAGAAAAGTCGCTGCAGCAGACGTCGGCATGTGCGACGCGTAAAACTACTCCGTTCACCACTAAGCTAACAGTGCGGTGGCAGCTATGCGCTCGTGGGGCCAATAAAGCACCGCCCTTTCATCACCTGACACCACTCTGTGCATGCCTATGGGCGGGAGCGTGATCGCGTGGTGGAAGATACACGTACGATTGGTTCAATGGGCACATAGCTGCATCGCACTGTCAGCTTAGCGGTGAACAGAGCATACTCTCGGGGCATGCTCCCTGGTGCTTGGGTAATTTAGCAAAGGTCTATTAAGTAGCATGGATCTATTAGGCCCGCTTCAGACGGGGCAACTTTTCCAGCAATTTTGAGGTTGCTGGCGGGTTGTTCCCTAGCTTTCCCTAGATCGACACGAATTGCTGAGATCGGGTCCGGCTCGAAACGGACAAGCAACTCGAACAACTCGGAGTCATTTGAAAAGGCAGCAGCCAATCAGGGACGCAATATTTTCACGTGACACCCCCGTGGTGGTGATGATGACAACTAAAGACTTAGTTCTGGTTTGAGATCGATCGTTTTTGGAAATAAACCTCTTCAGAAAGATGAGTTAGTATTCTCAACGCTATTCAAAGATATAAAAAGACGTTTTTAGCGCGTAGCTGGGTGTCTAAATATTGCAAGAAAATTCAAAGCGAATGATGATGATAGCAAGTCGGAGCAATTCGGTTGCTGCGTGTGAACGCGGACGGCCCGTGTTGCTGGTGTTGCGACGTCAAGTTGCTGGGCGAAATTGCTCCGTCTGAAGCGGGCCTTACCGCCCATAGAAGTCCCTGTTTGGAAGCACCATGGCTTTCTTGCACTCAATGTTCCTCTTGATGTCCGGATCGTCTTTGCTGATGGATTTGACGCCATATTCGACCCTCCACTTGTTGCACTTGAGGATCGCCTGGAAGGTGTTGTCCACGGTGTGGAAGGCCCTCAGGAACCTCTTGATGGAGTAGTCGTTGTGGAACTGCGGAGAGAAAAAGACAGCAGCGGATGTCTCTGGGGCTCCCTTGCAGGCTTTCCTTTGAGAATCAGTTTGGTCTCCTTTGGAGAAAACGATCCCAGCACTGGCAAGTGAGTTTCCTTACAGTAGAGCCTTCTCACGACATGGAGAAAGACCAGCCACATAATTCGCAACTTTCACGACCTATAGGGGGCGCGCTGGCGCCTATCAAAATGGCTGTCATCTGGATGGTCGTCGTAGAACAGCAGTACAAGGCGCGGTCTGTGACGCGTGAGTAATTCTAGTTTTGCTTTCTGCGAGCAGTATTAGAGCCTAACTTTACTTTTTCACCCCAGGAACATGTAGGCAAGCACCTTTATTGTGAAGCCGATCATCCAGGAGCTAGGGAGCGCGATTCTCGCACTGCAGTACCACCATCGCTGAAAGTTGCGAATAAGATAAGTAATTCTATGGATTACATAAAAAGATTTTTTTTTTATTTTAAGAGAAAATTAGTTTAGTTGACTCAGTGGCGTAACTAGATATGACGGCGCCCATGGCAAATGAAATTTCGCGCCCCTCATGATGATAGTGATAATGATATCATCATCATCATCATCAATATATTATTATTATGGGTAGACTCAGCTCGGACCAGACTGGTTGCTCACTTCACGGTGTCCCCGTAGCCCGGGACACAACATACATTTCTGGCGACGAGGAGTTCCTGGACCCGATTGTCTTCACCGGCAAGACATCGGCTGCGCCCTTGGTTTCGTCGGCTGGTCCTCGGCGAATTATTCTGTTCGTCCAGCCGCGTCCTTCGGTCATCCCCAGCCACATTCAAGATGGCTGCGCGATAGAACGGCCTCCCTCTCAAGCAGAAGGTCATCTTTCCATGATGGCGACGTCCGGCGGCAGACTTCCCCCAGAGTTCTTGGCGAAGCCGGGTACTCCGCCCATTCCATGGAAACGATGGATACGCATTTTTGAGCGATATCTGCTGGCCACTGGCGCTCGAGATTACGACGCCGAACGTCGGCAGGCCATCTTGCTCAACTGTCTCGGCGAAGCAGGCCAACAGATATTCGACTCATTACCAACGCCCGAGAGTGGTGCTGCAACGGCGCCAGCAACGTCGGCAGCAGCAAGCGGCGAACAAACTCTCCGTCCACCGGCGATAGACATCTACAAAGAGGCGGTGAAACTTCTGGAAGCAGAGTTCACTCAACCCGTCAACGTGACTCTGCAACAGCTGCAATTTCACCTTCGGAAGCAACAAGAGGGTGAGTCCCTTAAGGACTTCCTGTCGGCGCTGCGAGCCTTAGCGATTCCGGCAAGTTTTGGGGACCAAACACAAGCACAGGTCCGGAAACAGTTCATGATCGGCGTCGCGTCGTCTGAAATGCAAGAGCGAATGGTTCTAGATGCCGCTCTTCCATTCGACGTGGTCCTTCAGATACTTTTCAACATTGAACGTGCACGACGTGAAGTTCGGGAATGGACAACGGCATCGACGCCTTCCCCGAACTCTCTATCGACTTGCAACGTTTCCACCGGAAGTGCGGGCTTCGAAGCAGGATCGTCGACAGAAAGGAGCTTGAGACGGAATCATACACCACCACAGTCTTCAAGAAACTCATCACCTCGAGAGTCTTCGCGCCGGTACAGTTCTTGCTCTCCCGCAAGGAGTGAAAGTGCTGAGAGCCGAAGATCGACATCTCGAAGCACGCGCGACAGCTCTTTCACCCTGTGCCGCCTGTGACGGTACCGGCCGAAAACAATCGTCTGGAGGTGGACCACGACGGTCTGGACAGCCAGGTCGCAGGTCGGTCCAATTCACATCTTCGCCTAGCTCGTGGCAAGACCAACCCCCAAGACGTAACGATCAGAAAAGTTATGGACGAACGTGTGCGAACTGCGGACTCGGGCTGGAACGCTGCCAGAGTTACGACACGTGCCCAGCCCGGAATCTTTACTGTTACAAGTGTGGTCGTCGTGGTCACTTCGGCGGGGTCTGCAGAAGCACGCCCAAGGGCTATTCACAACGGCCGCGGCACAAAAAAGTCGAACAGATTCTGTCGGATGACGACGACGACGATGACGAAGACTCAACGCTCGTGAATCACATCACGGGAATGTGCAAATCATGAATCTTCATTACAGTAAAAGTCTTTAAGACGTCACTACCGTTCTTGCTTGATACGGGATCGTCTGTTTCGATAATGGACAAGTCCACATTTATACAGCAGTTCGCAAGCGACGCCAAAGTTGTGCCACCCCCTGTCACGTTGCTGAATTTTTCCCGCGAGCCCATCAATGTGTTGGGAGCCTTCACGGCTACTGTTACGTTCAAGACGAGACAGGCACAGGTGCTGTTTTATATAGCGGACAACGGTACGTCGCTACTTGGAATGGACGCTGTGGTAGCACTGGACATTCAAATGAGTGGAGCAGCCAGAACATGCTTCTATACCGACGCTGAGAAGCCTGATGAAGCGTCTCGACTGCCAGACCCTCCTCTGGTATCTGAGAAGACTACTGACAACACGGAAGGTCGACAACCAGCACCTTCCACATCTACAACTGATGTAACCTGCCAGCCCGACGAAATGTCTGCGGCGCTGGAAGAGTGGGCGGCGCGTGCCATGCTCCAAAAACAAGCGGCAGTAATTCCGCCTACCGAATCCGCACTGGCAATGCAAAGTCCAACACTTCCAGCGTGTCTCGCATGTTTTAATCACCTCTTCACCCCTGGCTTGGGTCGAGTGAAAGGAATTCAATGCAAGGTAAGGATTCGAGCGTCGGTTCCACCTGTTCAACATCGCATGAGGCGAATCCCTCAAGCGGCTCGGCAAGCCGTCTCGGAAGAAGTCAAGAGCTTAGAACAAGAAGGCGTGATTGAGCGCATTAATGCCTCAGAATGGGTCTCGCCCATTGTGGTAGTGCAGAAGAAAGACGGCACCATTCGGATGTGCGTTGATCTTCGTAGCGCAAACAAAGCGGTTGTAATTGATAGTTACCCGCTTCCTCACATCGAAGAGCTGTTGAACGCTCTACACGGTGCCCGTCACTTCTCAAAATTAGACCTCGCGGCTGCTTACCATCAAGTGCCACTGCATCCAGACAGCCGTGACATAACAGCATTCATCACACACGAAGGGCTATTCCGCTACAAAAGAGTGTGTTTTGGACTAGCCTCTGCTCCTGCAACGTTCCAGCAGATGATGTCCAAAATCCTGCATGGCTGTCAAGGCGTACTGTTTTACCTTGACGACGTTGTCGTCTTTGGCAAGACTCAACAAGAACATCTGGAACGTCTGCGGGAGGTCCTTCAACGCATTTCTGACGCAGGGCTCAAGCTTAACAACAAGTGTGTCTTCGGCGTCCCAGAACTCTCTTTTCTGGGACATAAAGTCAGCGGCGCCGGAATTGCTCCTTTGCAACAAAAACTGGATGCCCTTCAAGCTGCTCCGATCCCAACAGATCTGATGCAGCTAAGGTCCTTCCTGGGCATGATCGAGTATTATGCACGATTCATTCCCCACCTTGCGTCTGAGGTAGAACCGTTGCGCAGGTACCTCCGGAAGGGCACGCCCTTTATTTGGGACTAAGCCGCAGACAAGAGCTTCGCTCGAGTGAAGAAATTACTTTCCTTTTCAAAAACTCTCAGGATGTTCAATCCAGACCTACCCATAATTGTGACTACCGATGCATCGGCATACGGGCTTGGAGCAGTGCTTCAGCAACTCCACGGCAGGGAAGTCCAGACGGTCGCCTTCGCATCACGTACGCTGACCCCAGCAGAGCGCAAGTACTCAGCGGGGGAAAGAGAAGCCCTTGCATGCTTGTGGGCGTGTGAAAGATGGCACACGTACCTGTGGGGTCGTCGCTTCAAGTTGCGGACAGACCATCAGGCACTCACTGCACTGTTAAACACCCGAGAAAATGGACTTCGCCCACTCAGAATTACTCGGTGGTCGACCCGTCTCCTGAAGTACAACTTCCAAGTCGAGTACCAGCGGGGCAGCGAAAATCAGGTGGCAGACGCGCTGTCCAGGCTTCCGGTACCAGATGACGAAGGCGGAACACAATTCGACGAAGAGATTGTGTCATTCGTCTCCCTGGACAGTGAATGTGTAACAAAAGCGCAGTTACAAGAGGAAACTGCGGCGGACCCGCTCCTTTCTGCAGTAATGACCTACATCGTCTCTGAGTGGCCACCATGGAGGGCGTTGTCCGCAGATGAGGTCATTCTCCATGATCAGAAAGACACACTCTCGGTGGATGACGGCCTCCTGTTAAGGGGTGAGCAGTTTGTCATCCCAACAAGCATGCGAGCGACGCTGATCGCTAGGGCACACGAAGGTCATGCTGGCATTGTGAGGACGACAACTCGCCTTCGTGAACTTTACTGGTGGCCCCGCATGAACGCGGAGGTGAAGCAGGCAGTCCACGCCTGTGACATCTGCAAGACAGCCGACAAGTCCACGAGGACGGCAACCACGCCTCTCCAACCGGTGCCTCTGCCGGATCGCCCGTGGTCAAAGGTCGGCATCGACATAGTAGGCCCTATCGAGAGAGCGCCGCCGGCATACCGCTACGTAATCACGTTGGTGGATTACTTCTCTAAATGGCCGGAAGTTCAGTTCTGCTCTAGCGTCACCACAAAAACTGTGACTAATTTTCTACATCTTCTGTTTACGCGTGAGGGCTACCCCGACAGTCTCGTCTGCGACAATGGGCCCCAGTTCGTTTCTGAGGAATTTAAAACTTTCCTGGCTCATCGGGGAATCAAACACAAGCTTGTCTCCAACTACCATCCACAAGCCAACGGGCAGGTGGAAAGATTCAACCGAACTCTCAAGTCTTACATACAATGTGCAGCACTCAAGAACCGCGCACTGCACGCTGCAGTCCTGGACTACATTTTTGTCTACCGCTGTACACCGCATGCTACCACCGGGTTGTCTCCTGCTCTTCTGCTCCACGGTCGCAAGCCGAGACATAGGCTGCACGTTTTGGGTCTTTCCTACACAGAGTTCCTCAAGAACCCATTTGAGGAGATGCAGCGACTGCGTGAGCGGGTACAGCAGAGACAGGATCACCTCGTCAGAGTGAAAAAGCCTGGAAAAGTGCCCAAGGGAAGCCCAGCTTTCAGTCCTCCGACGCGCATAACCCAGCAGGTCGGAAGGTGGACCTACCGACTTGAGGACGGCAAGGTATGGAATGCCTCTAAGCTATCAACCGTTCCAGAGCCGGAGGTGACTGTGCCTAAAAGTTTCCTCCAAAACAAAACCAACGACAAAGAAAGGGCGATGTGCAGTCATCATGACTGGCAGCCAACAACTGTCGCTCCGACACCTCGGTTGAGACCAGGGACAGCGGAACCAAATCCAACAGCAGCACCGCCCCAAGCACCAAGACTGCGACGGTCTCAGCGCAACCGGCGACCACCTGAGCGCTTCAGCAGAACTTTGTATATATAACGGTTTCAACATAACGAACTTAGCATTGTACATTGAGAAAAAGTGTCAGTTGTATATATGTGTAATTGTTGTTGTTCCCATGCGTTTTGTACTGTATAGTGATCCGGTTAATTTGTAATTTCCTTGAAATGTTGTTCCCTCCTTCGTTTTCTCTGTTCACTATATTCAGTGTTTCATTCTTATTTTCCAAATTCAAGGGGAGGGGGGGGAATGTTGTGTTCACCTAGTTTCGATTTCCACTTCATCTTCACAGTGTTGTAAATAGTTTGATGCTATCATCATTCTTCTCTTCTTCATCTTTCTTTTCTTCTATTGGCTCGATCTAATAAAAGGACAGTCTATCAGAACGCTCGGACCAGACTGGTTGCTCACTTCACGGTGTCCCCGTAGCCCGGGACACAACAGGCGCCCCGTCCCAAGTGGCGCCCGGGGCACTTGTACCCCCCTACCCCCCTGCCCCCCCCCCCCCCCCCCAGCAAGAGTTTTCTTACGGTCAAATTAATTATGAGAACGAGTTTAGTAATCGTGCTGAACAAAAAAGCAGTTCATAAGTAATACGGAGAATCAACTTTATAACTATGGGAATAAAGCAATGCAGTGGTCCTATGAAAAACCAGTTCAGCAAGTTATGCAGAAGCAATTTTGTAAGGTAAACAAGTTCAGTCTTCCAACCTGGGAATACCGTAGCTACAAAAGGAGAGCATATTTCCATAGCCCTCCCACAAAATTAACTAGTCCAGCACTTTTGTCACAAGAACCTGTTCAGTAATTTTATGTTGGAAAGTTTGTTTCAGGAGTTTTTGGCAACCTATTTAGCGAAATCAGGAATTCTATGGGAAGCTCGTCCACTGAATTTTGTTTCATATTTCATTTCACTTTAGGTGTGAGCATAGCAGAAGTTAAAAAGAGTGAGCTCTGGGCTTTCAGTGCCCCCCTGCCAAGCACCCAAGCTTGTGCAGTGCAAGCATCATTCAGGACAATGTGTTCCTGCTCCGGCTTTGCTCACAGATAAGGATGGTAAGCCACGATTGAAACATCTGTAAAACGGTTACCTGCTCTGGGTCTGCATCGAATATCATCTGAAAAATACAAGAAAAACAACATTTTGGTAACAGTTTGCAGGAATTATCTGCCATTGAGAGGTGAAACACATTTTTTTTAAAAAATTAGTACCTCGTTCTCAAAGGCAACTTTACCTAGTGAACACAAGACAATGTGTCGGTCCTAAATTTAATCGCAACAAAGCAGATGGCACCCCTCCAAAGTAGTGCTGCGTAAAGCTTATCAGCTCATGCCACCATTTCAATCAACAAGGTGAAGTTTGTACATACATATTTGTAAAAATATACAGGGTGTTCCTGAGCACCATTCAATGATGTCGGTTTCAGGAAAAAAAAAGTCTAGAAAAGAAAAGCATATTACTCCTATGCACACGGAGAAAAACGGAAACAAACCACCTGGTTGACGTTATTACTCACAGATGGTACCATACATGCTCGAGCCTGCTAGATCTGCTTTCGAGTGTCTGTCTCAAAGAAGTTTTCATGTTTTTGTTTCAGATTATGCTATTCGTGAGTACCAGCATCGCACAGTTTGCTTCAGTTTTTCTCCTTGTGCACTGGAATAGCAGGAATTTTTTTTTTTTTTTTGAAACCTAAACTAGTGAAATTTGAGTACAATAAATCCACGTCTTAAATACACTTTTGTGAAAAGCTTTATTACACTCCGTTCATTAACTTATTTACGACGTCTTTTTGTTTTTGTTTAAATAGCGTTATTTGGAATGACAAGCAGTTCTATTCTGTAGAGCTGTTTGTCATTACGAGATCTGAGCTCGGTAGATAAATGTTGTCTTGACAAGGATCCTCACCTTCAGTCGCTTCTTGACTTCTTCGAAGTCCTCTTGTGACACGGGGACGGGTGTAGTGTCGGGAGCTGCCATAATTTACTGCGATAGATGGAACTGAAACAACAGAACAGACCGCCGCAATCTCTTTCAGCGCATCTCGCCCACACGACAGTGACACTGTTACATAAGCGGATCAGCAAAGCACCTTATCGAGATCGGGCGATACGCGAGGCACGTAATCTACTCTAGTTGAATCGCTCGTGGCGATAACACGGTTCGATGGAATTTCGCAAGCAACAAGTCAACGCCGACGATGTAGCAAGCGTAGCAGGACCCGACCCCATGGTCTCCAGTTTCAGGGTCCCACCCGGCTCCCGATCGCTCGCTTGCCGCAAGCGCGTTGCACCTTCCTAGTATCAACGTCCCCGCGCCGAACGCCGTAAGTGATAATCCGCAACGGATTAGCCAAATCCCAGCAAAGCGCAAACGTATGGATTGAAAAGACGCATACGAGGAAGCAACTGGGGTGATCGGGTTTATCAATTGAAACGCCTGGGAGTTTACGTTTTTCTCCAGGTTCTTACTTGTGTTTAAATGGGCCAATGAAGCAACTAGGGTCCTTGTGGCGCTCGTCGTCGGGGGCGTAGACGGGTGCGGTCGCTTTGTTTCGAGTAGATTAGTTATTAGACATGATTGCACTGATGAAACGACCCGACGGGCAACAGATTCAATCACCGGCGCCACCATCCGCCAGATGCCGCCACCAACTCCACGAGCGCGTTCGGATCATCACGCTTTTTAAACTTTATGACGTCATTGAACCGGAAGCGCCTTTTTTCAGATTTTTATCTGACTAAAGGAACGCATTTACGGCGGTGGCGCTTGCTACTTCCGGCTTTGGACTTTCATGTGTTTTTTATTTTTTTTTTCGTGAACTTTTTCTCTGAAATCGAAGATGTCACGGGCTGTTTTCTGGGTGTTCTGTGAGTCGGGCGCGGCTTAATGGTCTCCGAAGTTCAATTAACTTTAATGCGCCAAACAGCTGCTGTTCGAGCACGCCGGCGTCGCGACTACGACGGGTCGAAGGCCGCGGAGGTATGTGATATTAGCGTTGGCCTATTTGGCATATCGCTTTAAAGTGACACTGCTTTGTTTTGGGTTCCAAGACAAAAGTTGAAGACTTGGTTCTTGATCGCTTAGAGCTAAAGACGGTTATCAGGCGGTCGTTATCATGCCACGACTTGCGAAGGCTAAACTGATTGATTTAACGAAGGGTCATCTTGTATCTATCAAGGGTCAAGCCAAGTATGGTCACTTTACTAGAACATACGGTTTTAACTACGCTTCCGATGTAGGGTTCCGACCTTGCTTCTGCCGTGGTATTTGTATTTTAATCCTTGTTATTTGTTTTTCCTCATACATTTTAGGCTCTGCTTCGGTTCTCTCGGCGTTTTCAACGCATCTGAGAGCCCATTTGAATAGGTTCAATCCATTTCAATGTGGTATTTTATTGGCTGTCTACCTCGTCCTTCCTTCCTTGTTGTTTTGCGCTATTTTATTCATGATGTTTTATTGGCGTTTGTTTTTTTAAGTGGGAGTGAAGTTATTCGCGCACTTCTTATTTCAAGCTCTTGCGATTCGATTTTCTTTTTTGTCTTTGCGTGTCAGGAATGATTCATCACACTCGTCATATGTAATGTGATCTGTCGCTTGAATGCTGCTGCGCCTCACCCCGGAACTGAACGAAGCAAACTATAAAGAAAAACAAATTGTTGCGGTTTGCGCAACTTGGAGTCATCGCTTGACCTCAATTTTACTTTCCCGACCCCGTTTTCTCTATTCTAGAAAGAATTTTGAACCGTATGCACACAACGGGTGTCAGGGGCAGTGACTGCATGGCTAGTGAACCATGTATTAATTTTTGCTAAGCGGTTGAAGAAACGTTCTGCTGCCTGGTGTCATTTGTCGTGGTCGACAATTATGCTTGTTCCTTTTGGAAAGAACTGGTCCCTCCACGAAAAAACAGTGTGCAGGCGAGCTGGGGAGCTATGTTCGACAAATGTTTCGTTTCTCCTAAAAAGAAACGGAAGTGACTGAAACGACGATATCGCTTCTGATTGGTTAGAGGCTCAAATGACGAAAGTTCCTTCTATCGTCATTTGAGCCTCTAGCCAATCAGACGCAATATCGTCAATTCCGTCACTTCCATTTCTTTTTAGGAGAAACGAAACATGTGTCGAACGTAGCCCCCCCCTGGTGGATGTTGATCACTATGTAAATTGCCCGAGACTGTGGTGAAAGCGGGGATTTTGGTAGAAGAAAAAAGACAGGAAGAAGAATGTCTCAGCATTCCCTCCATATTGTTTCTTGTTAAAAGTAGCCCCCCACCCCCTTTTTTTTTTCTTGCGACTCTCTGAACTTTTGTAGTTTTGTCTGTGGCTCTAACCCCATATCACTCTGGCCACCCCTGATTTATAAGGTGTCCCAGACGGATTTTCCGCTGTAAAACAAGCCAGAAAAATCGGTGCTTGCACATAGAAAGCTCAAACTTTCACCGAATGTGCACTGAGCAGGTCAGTTTTATTATGGTAAATTTCAAGGCTCAGTTCTCTTCATGTAAAAAAATAGGAGCAAAAAACATGCCAAGGCCAATGTTGGGCATGTTCACAGCCGACCGAGCTAGCAACGCTATTTACTTGTGGCGCCATCTTCCGCTGGTGCAGCGAGCAGACAACACACTTTGTTGTCTGAACGCTGCACCTATCGCGAAAGTGTGCCACAAGTAAATAGTGTCGCTAACGCAGTAATCTGCGAACGTGCCGAACCTTGACTTTGTTAAGATTTTTCCTCTCATTTTTTTACAGGATGAAAACTGCACCTTGAAATTTCACACAGTAAAAATGACCTGCTCGGCGCACATTCGGTGAAAGTTTAAACTTTCCATGTGCATGTGCATAATTTTCTGGCTCGTTTTACAGCTGAAAATTTGTTTGTGACACCCTATATATTGAAAGACCTTCCACCCAAGCACTGGAACAGTCGACAGTAGTTAAAGTTTGAAAATACACAGAAACGGAGGTCTCAACAAGTATAAAAAGCACCTTGGTTATGGTTCGTGGAGGGGGGTGGGAGACATGCAAGGCTAGCAGATGCAAGGCTATGAGAATCTCCTGTAAAACCACTGCTTGTCCTCTGTATCATTTGTCAGATAATTCTCTTGAAATTGTATTATAGGTATCTTATAAATACATAGGTTTCCACATTGCTTCTGACTCATCATGTAAAAATGGTAACGAATATTTTATAAACAACAGTAATTGCGTGCTTGGATACATAAGACACCATTTTTCTGTAGCCCCATTTTTTTTTTTTTTTAAATTGTTACTTTATGAAACTTTAGTAGGAAGTAAACTCGAATATGCATACTCAGTCTGGAATTCTGGTACAGAACTTTCTATTTCAGCTCTTGAAGCCGTTCGAAACCTGTCAGCTTGTGTCATGCTCTCTAACTACCACCGTATGTCAAGTGTCACGTCAGTGAAATGTAATCTCTCATTACCCCTCCTCTCCATCCGGCTTATAATCTCTCGTTTACGTCAATTCAATAAAATCTGTTACAGCAATTCCAATCTAAAAGCTCTACTAAATAATGGTCCCATCTACATATCTTCACGCATCGACTATGCCTGCAAAGTTGGCATACTTCCATGTAACCACCTCTTTCACAGTTCTTTAGTTCCTGAAACTTCCGTCATGGCGACAATCAGTGATTTTAATTTTACCGCTAATTATCGCTCCTGTTTTGAGCCTGTATAACAAGTTTTAATTATGTTTGTATTCCCAAATCTCCTTCCCCTCTGTAATGCTTCGGCCTTGAGGGCATAATAAATAATTAAATAAATAAATATCTTAGATACATGTTATTGTTGCTGCGGCAAGACTCTGAGGAGACTGTGCTGTGTTTGAAAAAACGGAAATTATTGACATGGATGACCATTAGTTGTGTGTGAACTGTTTCTACATCAAACATTGCTCGTAGCCCGTCTTTCGCTTTGAAATCACCTTGTCAAATACCAGCTGTAGGTGCTTGGCACTGCAACACATTTCTTCCTAGTATGTCTCGAAGAGCAAGAAATATGCCATTTGTTATGGATTTCCAGAAGGATGTTATAAAACTTGGTGGTTTTGCTTTTAAAGGGGTCCTGCAATTGACTTTGAACTATACATGAAGGTGCAACCCTGTATTAAGCTCAGGCTAACTTTTTGGAGTGGGTAGCTAATCCAACGTAGCCCAAAAGTGCGGCATGGTGGTAGGTGCACACAGCTAGGAAACCCCGGAAAGAAGTCATGCACGAAGAAAACAGAACTAAACAAAGCAAGAGGAATCAAAAATACAGTGAAGATGGCACTCCCGTTGTTCACATCCTCGATGGAAGTTCTTGGCTTTGTTTCCCTTTCCTCGGTAACAATCCAAGATGAGTGTAGCAGCTTTGAAAGACTAGCCTGGCTGCTATCCTACAGCTAATAGACCAGTAGCGGAAATCTCAGGAGCTGTGGCAGTTATGCACGTGCCCTTGTCCGATCGCCTGTGCAGCCTCCGTCGTCTGCTACTGCCGGTTCTATAGAGCCAGTTTCCAGAATTCCTGTCGCCGTTGCTGTGGGCCCCTTATGTTTTCCAGCTGGTTTATTGGCCACTTGCTTTGCTTTCACATCGCCTGCTTGTGAATAGTGCCACACAACCTCTTTTGTGTTTCTAAATGGAACCTGCCCAAATACCTCGCAAGCTATAAACTTTAAAAAAAAAAATTGTTTTGACATGTTTTTTTGTTTGTAGAGATCGTTTTTCCGCACATTTGGGAGCAGTGGAGATCCACTTGGTTTTCTTCTCTCACGAAATGATGAGGGAGTAAGGGAAGAGGGTGGTACATGCCTCTCCAGGAGAGCACAGGAAACAAGCAGAAGGAAAGCATTCAATGAAGTGTATCTTGGCCTTTAGGCAATCATATCAGAAACTTTGCTTTCTTTTTACTTATCAGCACAGTGCTATAGGCTTGTCACTATCTGTGTGCACATATAGTTTATTTGAATTTGTCTAGTTCATTTCTTTTAACACCCAAAATGTGTTCTCGTTACTTGTTTTCCGTGTACTGCTACTGCCTGACCCATGCACAAGCCTCCTTGGCTTTTGTGGAAGTTAAATAGAAAAAAAATGTTCAAAAAACATAATAAATAGTATTGTATTGTATATTGAATGGTTTGAGGAGTCTTGATATATTGGTGCATTGTTCAATTGACAGCTCCTCAAGAAGTGAGAGTCTTTGTGATTTAATGCCTCAAGACTGGTGAAAACAGGGGGCAGGAGTTCTGCAAAGAACGGTCTTCTGCTATGAACGGCCATTTGCTGAAGAAGGGATTTCAATTAATATCTCCGCTTATACGAGCAATTGGAGCTTTTTGATGCTGCAAATGGGAATTTACAGGCAACCAACTAAAAACAAACACATTGTTTTCTGCCGCTTTTGCACGGGCGAGTTTAAGCTTTGGGAAGAATTGACTTGGGTAGATGTTAGGCTTTCAGCAATTTACTCAAATTCACCGTTTTGTCGACCGATTCATTTGCCTAGCTTTACCTTCGTTATCAGTCATCTTTCCTACTTTTTGGGGTGATGGGTCATGCTGAAATGCCGTAAGATGGAAAGTTCCTTCAGAGTTTTCACAAATAAAAAATTGTCAACACCCCCAAAAGATAACTCACCCCTATTTTTGGCAAGAGTTGCTATTTTCGGGAAACACCGAAAGATGGCCCACTTCTAGCAATTGCAGGGCCCTGACCAATGGCGACCTCGGCAGAAATGGTGTTACGTAGCCACGACGGGAGATAAGCGGACATTGCTGACTGGGAAGGACGGTCATCCTTGGTTCATCGTCCCTCCCTGCAATCATTAGTTTTGCAGGTCACAAAATCTAAAACTAGCATTTTTAAAACTTCCTTTGATCGCACACAGGAAGTTAGCCCACTCCATATTTTCACCCAATTTTCTTTCGCTTTTAGGTGGACTATCTCTCGGGGTATTACGGTAGTTTTTTTTTATCGAGTTTTTATAAAATTTGAGGAGCTATAAACTAACTCGTATTGTGAATAATTTGCCTCTTGGTTCAATTACTGTTTCCCCAAAGCTCGTAACAATTTATTGGTGAAATATACAAAAATTGTATCAAACATTTATATTTTAAGATATTAATGTTTAAATAGATCTAATGAAAGAACAGAGCTGAAAAAAGAAATTGTAAGGTAAACTTGTAAGTTATAGCTTTTTTGCCAGTGGGCAACACCAAGTGAAAGTCTAAAAGTGGCTTTCTTGCGTAACCTCTATGGATCACAATAAAATGTCAATAATATCTGTGCGTACGATAGCCTCAAGTAAAATGATCACCTATTGTAAAATATCAGCGGCAGGAGAAAAACCCTTATCCATATTTTCGCCACTCTCGGTCGCCGCATATTTGCGTACCAAATCTCTTCTTTTCTTTTTTTTCGTCAACCATTGCATTTTTTTTTTACTAGATGGCGCTGTAGTTTCAAACTTCAAAACTGTTGCTATAGTCGGTTACAGATTAAGAAATGTGGTCGAGGGAACGCAAGGCTGGGGAGGAGGAAGCGGACGGAGCGCTGGAGAGGAGGGTGCTTCTTCCTCTCCTCTCTAACATTCCGTTTGCTTCCTCCTCCCCAGCCCTCCTTTCCCTCGAAAACTTTTCTTAACCTGTAACTAACTATAAACAACTAGATTTAAAAAAAAAAAAAACGCAAAAAACCCAGATAAAATTGAAACAATTAAAGATAATTATTACGTGGTTTGTTGCCTGTAGGTAACATTCGTCATAGAGGATTAACGTGCGAAGTGCATGCAGAAGCTGGAGAACATTATTAGTTCAATAAATTGCATTTAAAGGTATACAGAGTTCTCATGACAAGCTCAGTTCAGTGCTCCTACCCTTTGCTTAACATTTATTGAGGGCAGTGGAACAGAACCTTTTGCACCAGATGGATGGACGGTAGTGGCTACCGCGGCACTTCCCAAACTGGAACTAGTTCATTCGAGCACATTGTTATAATGAATACTTAACAAAGAAAGAATAAAAGCATAAGAGACGTATACGGACCACCTTACTCTTTCAGTGTGGTCGTCCGTGTACGTCTTCTATGCTGTGATTGCCCGTGTACGTCTTTAATGTTTTATTCTTTCGTTTTTAAGTATTCCTAAACTGGTGACATCGTACTCAAAGCTTCGAGACACGTGAACACGTAAGAAGGACAGGCTATGCATGCACACCGACTCCAGGACTGGGTTTGTTGCTTCTATTAGCATGCTAAATCCTTGCCATGCACTCACTTCAACTTCGGTGCTGTTGCATTGTGGCCGAGTGTGTTGGCGCACCCCAGCTCGGAGCACGTGGAGCGAAAGCTCGCAGTGCAGAACCCAGCCTGGATCCAATCCTCACCCCTTCCCGTCTTGATCGGGATGAGCATCGTATTAGCGTGTAGTCACGCATAACTACTGTGTAATGCACGTTAAAGACCTCAGAAGAGCAGTGGTACTACAGGCAGTATTTCTCAACTACGGCAGAAACCACTTTCGCTGCACCTCGAAGGCAGACCGACTTTACGCTGAATGAACGCAAATGTCAACTTTGGTTTTGGCACTGTTCAATAACACCGTCTCAGTAAAAGGTCCGAAAAACATCAATGTGCCAGGAAACCCTCGTAAAGCTTGCCGTCGTGTCATTGACCTCCGGATATAAAGATATCGCGGGAAGAAATTTGCCTCGGAAGGTTGTCTGGCTTTGCGTGAGTGCAAGTGCTATACTTGGGCTGGGACGGCCGCAGCAACAGTGTCGTTTCCGTTCGAGGCTGTAGCTGCGTTTACGACTTCGTAGATATAAAGAAAGGCTGATAGCAGAGTCAAATATGCCCAGTTTTCCAGCAGGACGGAGTGGAGGTGCAGCTAGATCCAAGCACAGTATTGCTGAAAGAATAGTCAGCAGGCAGGTGAGCTGGATGGCCGCAAACGTAACTGGTGGGTGTTACACATATTTGAAAACACGGGACATGTCCAACGTCTTGTCCGTCGTCTCCCTTTTTGTTTCCAGCTTTTTAAAATATGTGTATTTAGATGGTTAAAATTTGGGGGACGCTTAAGCTTTGCCTTTAAGAGTGGAATGCTATAGCGTTATTGGGCCCGCCTGCGCGAAGCCTTCACATGTAAACCTGCGCTTGCTCCCAAGCCGTGTAGGCGCTGACGTCACGTGACGCGTAACGTCATGACCCTATCGACCCGCAAAACTTATAGAAAAATTTTCCGCTAAATTTGGAAGGAAAATGTTTTGCTAAATGTGTCGGGAAAATTTTCCGCTAAATTTGGAGGGAAAATGTTTTACTAAATTTGTCGGGGAAATTTTCTGCTAAATTTGGAGGGAAACTGTTCTACTAAATTTGGCGGGAAAATTTTCCGCAAAATTAGGAGGGAAACTGTTTTGCTAAATTTGGCGGGAAAATTTTCCGCCAAGTTTGGCGGGAGAATTTTCCGCTAAATTTGGCAGGAGAAGTTTTTGCTAAATTTGTCGGGAAATTTGGTCGATAGGGTCATGACGTCACTGCCACATATCACGAGGCTGTGTGCATTTCATTATGGGATTTTTTTTATCCCACCAACGCTGACGCCGGATTTTCTGCGACACGGCTCCTAAACGCTATCACATTAATATTTTTAGTAAAAATGTTTGAACTTCAAAGTGAAAAATGACAAAGAAAAAAAAAAACATTTTTTCTATGGGGAGAGCCTAACCCATATGAAACTGGTGTTTATTTTTGCACATTGAAAGTGATAAAATGTAATCCAATGTTATTTTATTTTATTTCTACCTGTTTATTTTGTCCTGATAAACTCCATGATGCTATCTCACTAAAAGAAAGCTGAAGAGACACTTTAAAAAAAAAAAAAATTGTTTTTTGTTAGGCAATTTATTATGGTATCAGAAGACTACCCAATCAATATTTTGCTACAACGTCACTTATATTTTTAAGAAAATAAAAAAAATGCAACTTTTCGAAACGGAAATCGAAAGTGGAGTGGGAAGGAAAAAGAAATATAAAGGAGGAGTGCATTGCCAAAAATCAGGTGGCTGTGCAATTTTTTTTTTTTTTTTTTCAATTAACGTGTTTGCAGTTTTCTAGAGGCCACAAAAGATAGGTATAATTTTGTTTCTATTTCTAATGTTGAGCGTGTGCCTTCGATGACCCACGACTTTGATTATCTTACATGGTTGTGTCTAAACCATAGAAACGGTGCGGGACCATGGAGAAGAGAATGAGCGCGATTCAAGCCGGGCCAGTTCTCGATCTACAATTTTCGGGCGGAAAGAAAACAAATTTCGAGCTGCAAATTGTTTTCTGGGTAGTTTGACTCTCATATGTCATGTACAAATCAAAACCTTGGCGAGTATAAATACCCTGTCAAAGTTTGTCCAAAACAAAACAATTTTTTTTTTTTTTTCGAGTTTATGTTTTTATATTTTTAGATACTAAATGCACCACCAACAGTCACCCCTATAGTAGATCGTAGAGTGATATGTTAAGAAACCAATTTATGCGGTCCCTTCAGAAGACAGAACGTGTCACCACGCTGTAGAACCTGTGACCAGAGATGAGCAAAACACACAGAGTTTGTGTGTGCATGTCCTTATTTTTATGTGTTTTTACTTCTCCTTCTGGAGTCTCAGGTTTTAGCTACAGTCGCAATATCGCACCTCCCAAATCTTTTAATAATGTCTTTGTCAGGACCGAGTTACCATTTGATGCTAAATGCAGTTTAGGTCAAAGGGACCATGAAACGGTAGCTGGCAACAGGGAACCAGAGGGTCTCTCTCTCTTTCATTGGGTGGCTTTCTTATAACACATCCCGCAAGCATTGATTTCTGGGGAAAAAAGGATAAATGTGGCAAATTTATTCTGAACATGAGTTACTCATGGCCTATACGTCTGGGGCACACCGCACCCGCCCAGTGCAGTAAACTCTTTTCACTTTAGTACACGAAAGACTGGCGGGGAGAGAAGGAATCTCCCCTCTCCCCTCTAGCCTTCCGTGTACCACGAACCGCACTGCACCGGTGCGATGCGGGCACCAGACGAATTGGCCATCAGTCTGGAGATGGTGTTAAGGTCACTTCAAGAGTTGCCAATAGCCACAATGTGCATTTGACAAATAATAAAAGAAAATTGCAATAGCTTTCTCCCCAAAAAAACGACAACAAAAGTAGCCTTTCCTCGGTTTTCTTTGAAGAGGGACAAATTAGAAAAGAAAAATATTTTAAAATTACAATACCTATAAATATTTTCTTGTTGTTCAGTATTTAGCTTTAACTATAAAACCAAGAAATGTTCCTTTTTCCTTGCTTCAGTAGATAACTTAGTTATTTTGTTGTAAAATCCAATCTAGCATTATTGTTTTAAATTTGTTTTGTAACTAGCATGCGTTTGCTATGAGTAGTGGGCAATGGCGTAGCAATCGGGGGGGGGGGGGGGGGGTGGCGGGGTGGCCTGCGTACCAGGCATCCCAGTCACGTGGGGGGGTGCCACCTCTGGCAGCATGCGGCATCCCCCCCCACTTCTTTCCGCCTTAATGGTTGGTTGCAATCTCGGGAAGTGAAAGGGGGGGGGGGGGGGGGGCTACGAAAGACATAAGGGCCCCGGGTGCCGGATGGCCTAGCTACATTACTGGTGGTGGGAGGTACCTTAAGTACATTGTACTTAAAGTATTACTTAAAATAGGTTTAGATAACTGGTGCTTTACTTGAAGTACATTCTCTGAGCATGTACTTGTACTTTACTTAAAAGTATTTTCTTTTGGTACTTTCCGAGGAAAGTACAACTCCTGACTTCAAAGTACATGCCCCAAATTTGGTCTTGTAAAAAAGTTTTATCACAGAATGATGCTTTGTCAACTCTAGAGAAAGACTGGGAGGAATATTCTGCTTTCACCAGAAACACAAGCAAAGGACGCATTGCTTCGTTTGTTCAGGGGGCGGCTTTCCCACAGCTTTGCAAACTTTCGCTACCTCTCGCTCGGTCAGTGCAAGCGAGGAGGCTAAAATATTGGGAGAGGGCAAATAGCCCTTTACCATGTTGCAGTACTTGTCTCAATGTTTTGAGACATTCTCCTCTGTTGTCTTTTTTCGCATTTCAGTTTCAGGTGTTGAATTAGGATTAATTATCATCAGCTTGCCTGCCCAGTCATTGTTTTTTCGTTAGGGAGAGAACAGTCTTCTACAAGAGGATTGCTTGCGGAAGCTGCAGGGCTGACGTCATGCTCTTTTCTAGAATATTTAACTCCCTTGAGTGCTCCAAGCCAGTACTGGCTGCGCCAAATTCAGAAGTCTGACTTCTGAACTTAGCACCATTTCTGAAAATAACTACACTGTGGCCACTTGACTTTATCCAATATTCGCCGCCATTTCAGAAAGAAAGTGATGCGCCCCTGGTTGCCCCTAAGGGAATGCGTACCAGTTAAAAAATGACTGTATAGGGGAATGAAAAGACATCAGGAAAGATTGTGTTAAAATGTACTTGTACTTCACTATGAAAGTACATTCTGTTTATAGCACTTCAAGTACATCGCACCCGGTATACTTACACTACTTTACTTGAAGTACTTCAGCTCTCATTTACTTTGAACTTCAAGTACTTCTTAGATGTACTTTACTCAACACTGTTTGTTGCAATATGCTGATTATGTGCTGCTGTTTAATTCTGAAGTAAAAAATTATGGCTAAATTCCTTCACTGTTGAGTCATCCTTCCGAAGCCATTTGCATATTATGTGCATCAATAATTGTATGTTATTATGTTTGTGCCAGGCAAACCACCGAAACATACAAGTCGTCCCCAAACATACAATAAGGAGGTATCTGGAGAATGTCGTAGAAAAGAAAATCGCATCCTAGGTAGTCACAAGTTAGTTGGACCGAGCACACAATCTACATCGAGAACGCCGCATGTCACAAACCTGTTTATTATCTTGTTCGTTTTTGCTGCCCTTTTGCAGCTTACTTTATTGCTCGCAGCTGTTGTTGCAGTCGCTAGCTTAGCGCTGAATTGTTACATCTGTTTCTGTGCTGGCGCAGAATTCATACTCTCGCTTTGTTTCATTGTTCCTGCTTTGAATGTTTGCCTTTTATGAGCCAAGTGTTAAAACTCTTTTCATAAGATGGGAATGCCATACTTGCCCTATTTATAATGCGGCCCTGGTCCTAAAGTGCACCCAGTGTTTATACCTAAGAGTAGTGATTCTAAGTTGCCCCGATTTTGATTTCGTATCAGATTGTAACGTGCAAACTTTTTAGGTAAATTTTTCTATAAAAAAAAATAGGGCGCAGTAGAATCGGAGATGTTATATCTATAAACTAATAAATTAATAAAAGCTGCTCGAAGGGAGTGGTTCACAACTCTCTAATATTTCTAGGAAATGAAACTGTAACGACAGAGACTAACGCATTGCTGGTTATCTGTCAGCCCTGACTTTGTTTGCTTTTTGAGTAACTGAATGCACAATGGTGTTGCCAGATGAAAACAAATACTGTAAACGACTTATTTTTCGCGGGCTCAATATTTCGCGACTTAGGTCAAAGCTTAAGTTTTGGAATAATTCGCGGGTTCTAAGTTTCGCGACGCGGTGGGATCTCAACATAGATTCCAGTGTGTTTACATTTTACTGCAATTGTTCACGGTATCTATTTTTCGCGAATTGTAGGCGATTCGCGAAATTTGCGAAAATTAAGTCGTTTACAGTATCATAAAGTTGCCATCCGAAACTTGCTAAGTGTGGCATAGTTCATCATTGATAACTAATTATCACTGCATTACAGTAACCAGTGCCTTCTGTTGGTACAGAGCATTGTTTCTCCCTGAGAACAACAATTACAAATGTTGCTGTCGGAATAATAAGACAAAATAATAATAATAATAATTAGTGAATGTCAAGGTACTCTGGCTGACTCACAAGGCTAGGCAGTCAGGCAGGGATCGGTACGTATGAGGACCTGCTAGCCATCCATCCAGAGAAATGGTACGATGAAAGAGGCTTATTACTGAAACATCGGGAAATATTACTGAGCAATATTTCCTGTTATTGTCGACGAGTGCCTTTTTATGGACTTATGAGGGTCATCGTGCGGCGTGCATTGGTCGTCTGGAATGTTAAAATAACGTCAGCATGGTAGATGTACACCGTGAGACCCAGTTGGCACGAACATGGCGTCAGCACTTTTTTGCTTTTGACTTGCACAAGGAATGACAAACGTCACGTTTTTAATCTCTGATGAAGTTGATGCTTCGGATGAGCATGTTCTAACACACTACCAGGTTTCATTCAAGCCATTTGTTATCAGCAGAAATGGGTGAAAATCAGCAATCACTTTTTTATGTTAAGTGTGCTGCATTCTGTAAATGTTACAAATTTCGACAGCTCAGTTTTATTTGCATTGCTAGCAAAACGTAACTGCTTCCAATTACAATTGTTTTTCCTCAAGATGGATTTCACTGTATTGTAACATTAATTGCTACTTCTAAAGTAGTGGCTGCTTTTCATTGTATTCTGTAGTTATACATAAGGAAAGGTGGCCGAAAATCACACGCACAAAAAAAAAGATTAAAAAAAAAATTACAATTGGGGGACATTTCACTCGTGTGATGTCAGTCATAAGATTCGATTGGGAGGTATATAATTATCTGGGTTATGAAAGTTCTGTTCAAGTAAAAGTATTGTGAGTCTAAATTTCGAGCGCCATTTTCTGAATTGGAAGTTGGAGAAAATGTCATGCTGGGCTTGAAAAATGTTTTTATTTTATTGTATTTTTTATTTTTTTTTATGATTGACAACTTCATGCTTTATATATAATTGAATTTGTTGCAAATACATCTACCGAGAGTTTTTAGAGTTTTCCTCGCTTCATCTTTGTTTTGTGGAAGTGTCGCTATGCACAGTTTAATGGACATTATTGAGAAATTAGAAAGTTTGGCATCCACGGTGCATTTCGACACTTCGGATACCCTTGGACAAACAAAATTAGCGTCGCCGGTTCACGAAGATCTTCGGTGCCAAGTCGCAGTCGCTTGCGTCTTACTTTTTTGTTGTCGAGGGCAAGTGCGCCGCGAGCATCACCAAGCCCTCAAATTCAAAACATGAGCAAAACAAATTTCTATTTGGGGAGGGCAGGCGTGGAGACCGACATTTGTCACTGCAAGGCGTGGCTTAATACGTTTGCGTGTCTCATGATTGGTCCTTCGGCATTGTTGGCCAACACCGCGATCCCATTGGCCGAGGAGCGATAACGCGGTATGCGGGACTCTCCACACCCTACGTTTCTTAAGTTGTAAGGCAACCTGATCAACAATATTGTCACGAGTGACAATCGAGGAGGCGGCAAATAACTGAAGGAAACTAAACGTTTAATGGGGCAAACGTGTGTGGAAAACAAAATAGAAGAAGGCTTGCATCGCAGGCATCGACAGCGGCATCCGCCTGTGCATCGAAAGTGGTTCCGAACCAACGACGAATGACGTCGCAAAAGCCGGAGTGTCATTCTGTCGGACTTCTCGAATTCATGCGGTCGGTGCTGGAAGACCCGGCGAAAAATACGAGCGACTGTCGCCGAAGTCGCGGCATCCCAACTCCCGACTGCCGAAGCTTCTGCGGAATGTCAAGCTGGAGAGTGACCCGCACCGAACAGGCGTCTGCCACTTCCACCGCCATCGCTGGGACGCCACCCGGATCGCGGCCGGCGACCGCGAGGCGAAAATCGAGGAACCAGCTTTTTTTATGCGGTAAACGCGGCGGCCGGAGAAGCGTTCTTGGCATCGTACCGGTGGCGCTTACGAGTTTTCTGCAAGCTTTGGAGATTGCAATTACCTCGTGAGCTCCAGCAGGCGACGACGCCGTGGGAAGCTTCCAGGCAGTCGGCTGCAACTGTTTTGGCGGCGCGTAAAGTTGGTGGGCGGAGGTCGATTTGAATGCAGAATGGGTCGAAGGGTCGGGATTCCCGAGTAAAGTGCGACGAAACGCCTTGGGGCCTTTAAGAGTGAATGAAAGAATGAATGCAGCATGTACTTCGGAGGACGATCTGTACAAAAGAGTGGTCAATTGAGAAGGAAGAATGAAATTCTGAGTGCGCCCTGTTGGGAATGGAACCAGCGACCCCAAGACGGTTAGCTCGACGTTCTACCACCGCGCCAGTAGGCGGGTAGGCGCGAAGCAAGCTGACTCTGTCTTTACCGAGGTGGTTTCTGCTAACTGTTTGAATGCGAACGGCAGCGTTGCAACGTTTCCGTTCTGATAGCTTATGAGACAAAATGAGAAATCCAGGACGTGCCCACCGTCACGAAGAAAAACACAGAGTTTGGAATAAAATAACACGCCGTAACCGAAGAAAACAAAGATGCAATGTCCACCTCAAGCCCCCGAAGAATGCCCGGAAACATGTCCCGTGTATACAAACTTTATCGGTCGGATCGAGATAAACCAAGCATTTTTGTGTACTGTGACACAAGTGGGTCGGGAAGAACTGGCCACGAGCCAGCTCATTGCAATCAACTCGTCGTGGATAAACACGTCAATTGGGCGACCAGTCCTATACACGGGAAGTCGTAACGGCTGGACTGGGCACTAATTATATACTTCGTCACAACTTTTTTTACAGCGACAGCTGCTAGTGGCTTGTTTTCCGGTTTTTCGGCGGCGTGAGCGTAAACGCAGTCAGTTTCCCCGCTAAATTTTGCGGAAAAATTGCTGTCTCGTGACCTATGCACCAATGTAGTTTCCCCGCTAAATAAGGCAAAACAATTGATGTCACGTGACCTGACATCACAGGACCTACAAATTCAGTTTCCCTGCTAAATACAGCGGAGAAATTGAAGTCGGGTGACCTTTGCAGCAATTAAGTTTCCCCGCTGACTGTGGCGGGAAAACACATCGCGACATTAAAATCATTTATTCATCAACAACATATCGACGCTAAATCAACGTAACGACATTTCAACACCAGATCATCGTATGACGCACGATCGGCACAATGTCAATCAATCGTCATCTCGTCGAATAAGCAGCACAGCTGTTGCTGTCCAAATGCATCACGTCATGCGATCGTCCGCAAGTTTTCTTTTTTATGAGGGCCATTTTATTGAGTGATCACAATGGAAACCTTCGTCTTCGTTCTTTTCCAGGTTTTTCAACGGCTTCAACGGCGATGTGATCCTCGACAGGCGTAGACAGCTTCCGGTGGTCCCGAGGGGTCGACGAGCTTGGCCGCGATGGGGTCGCGTGCCGTGGCGACCTTTGAGGTCGAAGGCATGACCTGCCAGTCGTGCGCCAACACCATCGGAAAGGCCCTCTCCGAGCTTCCCGGCGTCTGCGACTACAAGGTTTGTGAGTCGCCGACGAGATGGCCGCAGTTCGGAGGCGCTTACTGCGGAGGTTTAGGTTGCGTCTTGGAAGAACCCAACCACACTCTCACATCCGTGTTTGAGTGTGATCGGCTGTGTCTTAGCTGTTCGTGGTCGCCTACGACGAGAGAACTCACTGGCACACTAGCGTCATCTGTTGGGTAGCCCTGAAACTTTTCAGATCTGCGCGTAACTAGACCGAAGGTTTCTCAGTCTTTGCGAGATCGAATCTACGCATTATCTATGAGAAATGGTGGCCCATAACGTTGTGGGATTATACAAAGCACGCGGTAAAAGAAGGATACGTCAAATATAGGCAGATCTGAAGTGTTCCAGGCTAATTCGATAGATAAGGCCAGCAAGTTCTCCAGTTGTAAGCAGGCGGGAGTGGAAAATCTATGAACCAGCCTTAATCCTGAGTCCTTTGATGGAAAGTGCCCAATGCCGTTTGCTGGTTTGGTGGAGACAAGCGGCCTCTGGCTCAGACCTTGTGCTATCGGGTTTGAATGAAATGTGAACGGTGCAGCATGTATCGCAGGCCATGCGCTCTGGCATTTACATTTAATTCAACCCCGATAGTACATTTCTGTGGGCTGTGTGCACCATACGTATCTACGAGGTTTGTGCCCGCTGTTGCTTTCTGCTATTGTACTTGTGCACTTTTCAGGAGCAAGGGGGTTAGGTGCAAGGATACAACCCTGCTCTGTTTCTTTTTTCCATCTCAAATTGTTCATGCACCTGTGGAGGGTGCTTTTTTTTTAGTTGTTATGATTCGGCGCGCCTCTTCAAACGTATGCCACCTTTTTCCTTTGTCTCTCGTAGTGTGAAGTTTGAAATCCATGCAGTTAGGCTCAATCTTTGTGAGAAGTGTTCTTTTTCTCTCTTTTATTTTCATTGTTGTTTTCATTCTCAAGTTTAAAAGTAGTAACGAACAGGAACATTTTAATTCTAGAACTGTCTAGTGAAAACATTATCTGCGAGTTGCACTGCGTTTACAGAAGCACACTGCCTCTCTTCTTGCCTCTTTATCGTAAATCTAAAAACAAAAAAAAAAGCTGGGAAATGTTTACAACATAAAAACTGCTATGTGTCCTTGTTAGCAGGTGGTGCTGTGATGCACCACCTGCTGTTAAGTGCCTCAACCCTAACTTTTGTTTGCACCTTAAAATAAATATGAACCCAAAATCAGGTCTTCGAAAGAAGTGTTTAAATAAGATCCTTATTTGTCTCACATTGCTGTCCCTATCATCAGTGATAGTCTAGAACCTCAATTGAAGCTCCGCCTCGGGAAAGGGCTCGTTATCTTCTAGCATTGGCTCTGCATGCGACAAAGTGTTATCAAAGGCAGAAGGCCCACGCCGGAGGCGGAGCATCTGTCTTGTCACCTGTCACCAAACAAACTTCTGACAATCACTTAAAAAAAAAAAAAAAAATCCCGGAACAGATTGCGCAAGAAAATCTAACAAAGGCGTGCAGGAATCGAGGCCGCAATCAACAGACGCGTCGTTTTCAGCTCACTGCACATTATTTCGTGTTCTGTAGGGGTTTTAAAGGATTTCAAACCACATTGCGGCGGATACGCAGTAGAGGAGGAAACGGAAGGTATTTAATAACAATACAGTCGTGAGTCTAACGTTCGCTCACTTCTTGGTTTTCTCTCCTTTTTCTTCATATACGTTTAGCCTGTTCTATCCGCAACCGTGGCCCAACTTGCTCGGCTCCAGCCCATCCCATAGGAGTGCCCGCTTATTTGCCAACAATTCCATTCATGTTAATATTTTTTGTTTTCATTTTTTTTTGCGCTTCTTTGAAAACAAGCACAGCTGCCGAATTGCAGCCGCAGCTGCATTAATGTTTGCACAAACCGCTTTGCAGGTCGACCACAAGGGCAACTCCGCTGCAGTCACGTACGACACTGCCGCGACGTGCCCGGAATCCATCCGCGGCTGCATCGAGGACGTAGGATTTGGTGCACGGCACTGCGTCGCTCCGCGCATCGACTTTGCAATCTACGAGGTTGACGCGGAAGATTCGCGAGACGAGGAGGACGTCGAAGCCCTCGTCCGCAACAAGCTCCGCGACGCGTCCGGAATCAGCGACGTCGTCGCGTTGCGCGGTGGAAGAACCCATCCCCTCATTGCGGTTGCATTTGACGCGTCGGTCACCTCCGCCGAGAACGTGACGAACGGCGTCGGGATGACGCGGCTGCGGCTTTCGTGGGCCGCGCTCGGCGTGAAGGGGATGACCTGTTCGTCGTGCGTGCGCAACATCGAGGCACACGTCGGTCAGCTGCCCGGCGTGAAGGGTGTGCGGGTGTCGCTCGAGGCGGAGTGCGCGAGGTTTGTGTTCGACGGCGCGCTGGTGTCGGCGGAGCGGCTCGCCGAAGCCGTGGAGGACATGGGGTTCGAGTGCTCCGTGCTCAGCGCCTCTCCCGTGGACGCGGATGTTCCAGAGGTCGGCTTCGCGGAGCGGAAGGAGGTGTCGGGTGAGTTTGTGAGTTTGCGTTTGTGATGTCGGTGCAAGGATTTTGTGACTTTAGAAAGAGGAGGTGAAAAAACTATGACACCAAGGAAGACACAAAACTGGGCAGTTACACTGATGTTAGTGTCCTTTCTGTGCTCCCCAGTGTCAAACTTATTTTTCAAACAATAACAAGCTCTAATGCTTCTTTAAAGGAACACCGATGACGCATTTACACGTGCCGCATGCCTGTGTTTGTACAGATCTGCAACAAACGTCTTTAGGACGTCCTAATATCCCAGGGATGTCCTGTGGACGTTCACAGGACATTTGTGCTGCTTGGGTAGGTATCCCAGGGTGAAATTCTAAATCTCGCAGCAATATTTAAGGGGAGACACTGCCCAGAAAAAAAAATTTCTGCAAAAAAAGTTGATTTTGAAAAATGACATATTTACATCCACCAACATCTAGAGAGTATTCCCAAAAAGTTTAATGAATTTTCACTGCATAGTTAATTTTTTATAAACAATTTTCTGTCCAGCAAAGCTAAAGAAAAGGTAGGGTTTGGAGCACTTTGAACGCATTTTTCTCCATTCCACTTTTTGGTATAAATTCCATTTTAGTCAATCTATCGTTTGATAATGGCAAAACAGGGAAGGCTCATTCTTCCCTTTTCTTGACTGAAATTTAATAAGGAATGCGGCTATGGAACTTTTTTGTCACTTTACGAATGTCTTTTATAAAAATGTTGACATTTTGTCGAAGACACAGAAGACCAAAAAGTTGACCAATTTTTCAGAAGAGAAAATTTATAGAAATAAATTACTTCTTAGAAAAAACGTTCAATAGCCGCACCCTCTAGGCATTCTGCTACATATCTAGCGAATAAAAATCTCGGATATCGTGATAGTTTTCTGACGATAGATTAACTAAACAATGTAGGCGTGTTGCTGATAGAAGCTACTCTAATTTCCTTCTCATTTAACCGACAGACCTGAAATTTTGTTATACACCCTCTAGCATGACCACCAGCCTACCCTGTAAATTTCATTCATTTTAAGACAAGGGTTCAAAAGTCGACCCCCCTAGGGGGTGTGTCCCCTTAAAGAGACATTTTTGGAGAGCAAAGACAAACAAAAAATGTGGATGTATGCAGATTGAGTGGAGAAAGGATTACTGGTCATGTCCTTCTATCAGATGCCTTCAACATGTTGAAAACTGATCCAAAGCCAGAGGTTTCAGCATGTATTTACACCTAACAAAATTATTAGGTCTTCAGGGCTAGAAAGCAGGAAAATGTTTTTCCACTTTGCAAGTTACTGTTTCAAGCACATCTTTATTGCTCTTGATACTGTAACTAAATTTTTTTTTTATTGATGCCATCACTTACTTATCGATGTGATGAATTGTCTCAGCATAACATTTGCTTGACAAATGACTAAACAATTTGAAATCTTTACGCAGTGCTAGCATGCTAGTACACACAGAGCACGACTCAGCATGAACACACAATTGCCCGCTTTCAACATATTTTTGCAGCGGGAAGGCTTCCATCGAGACAATAACTACCCGGTACGCTACTGTGATTATATCTGGCACAAATGTGGTCTGTAAAATTGGGTGTCCAAGGCTAACATGTGCGAGTATATTAAAAAAAAGTGCCAATGCATTTTCACATACTACCGTAAAATTCCGAGCGAACGCCCACCCAAAATGAAGAGATAAATGGTGAAAAACATGGGGTGGGCTATCTTTGGGGATGCCCCAGCAAAATTTTATCAGAAATAATGATAAGAACCGGGGCACCCGCTACAAACCGCGTGACGCGGGAACTGATACTGCAGATCACGGACACGGCGAATTCGCGTTTCACGATTCGATAAACACGCCGGAATTCACTACGAACTCCTGTGTCACGGGAAAGGATACCGCAGGTTGCAGACGCAGCAGATTCGCGCGTTTCACAGCGCGATGGACCCGCGGAAACCCGCCGAGAACTCGCATCTCACGGGAACGGATACCGCGGAAACCGATATTGCGTGCGCAGATCGCGGACGAAAACGCGGGAATCCACTGCAAACCCGCATGTCACGGAATAGTCACGGCCGCAGCAGAATCGCATTTCACGATGCAATAATACACGCGGAACAACTCGCGCGTGTTACAGCTAGGAATCTATATCGCAGGCAAAAACACGGGAATCCGCTAAAAACTCGGGAACGGATAGCGCAGATCGCAAACACAGCAGATTTGCATTTCACGCATTTCACGCGCGCAGATCGCAGACAAAAACGCGGGACCGCAGATCGCGCCGTTGACACGCGATTCCCGTCGGACATCGCGTGACGTCCGGCGGGAATCGGGGGGAGGGCGATGTATCGGAATACCGTTCCCAACAGATGTTGGACAAAATGAGGGGGGTGGGCGATCCTTCAAACGTGGGCGTTCGCTCGGAATTTTACGGTATGTTCATGCGCAAAACTAACGAAAGAATGTTAGAACTTTGGGAAAACTAAATTTGAGCAATGGGGCCAGACAGAAACACAGCCTTATCCACTTGTTTACCTTCACATATCATAAAAGAAATTCAGCTGTCCACATTAATAAGGAACACAAATTTTTAATACTTTTGCAATTTGCAAACTTGGCAATCAGATTTACGAATTTGACAGATCTCGAACGTAGTTGGGAAATGTAAACTGCCATTACGTAGCCACGCCACCGAAGCATATTTTGTCGGGTTGCGTCTCTCCCAGGCGCGGGTTTTAACATTCTCCGCACATGTGGGGGGTTCCAGACTTTGGCGGGGTCGCAGCTGTGACCACATTGTGAAAAAAACTAAAAGAGCCGACGTCTTTTTTTTTTTTTTTTTTCCGGGACGTGTTACGCTAGTGGCCCAGATGCCTAGTTTTATGCGAGATTGGCTTTGCTAGGGCGGGATTGAGTTTTTGAAGTTCTACGGGCAGGTGTTGCAGGAACATGCTGCTTTGCACTTTGAGAAACCCCTCTGTCGTAAATACTGGCACGGGAAAGAGACAGGTATAGTAAAGCAAGTTGTGAGCGTGCATTTGCTGGCATTAAAGGTGGACTGATATGGAGGTTGAAGTAGTAGTGAAGATTTCCCCAGAAATGTTTAGTCCTCTGTTGAGAGGTTCTACAATTCAGGCGAGCGACTTGGAACATAGGGTAGTTTGTAACAAACTTCTATTCTATTATGTGTACTCCAGCAGATGGCAAGACATATTTTTTCGATAGGATTAGTTTAAGTTTTACGTCGCTGCAGCGTTGAGAACAGCCCCTGGTGACCCGGCTATGCTGTGAGCAGATTTCCTGGGAACAAGTAGCTCTGGAGCAATGCGCTGCGACAGACTGGCAGAACGGTTCAAGTGTCGATCTTGCATGTGCTCTTTACAACCCTAGGAAAACTTCAGCGTAACCGAAATAACAGCTTGGTTTCGTGCCACATAATCGAGCTCCACAAAGTAATTGTTTATGTGGAGCTATATTGACTTGTCGTTTAAATGTCTGATGTAATTCTCCATTTTGTCCGGTGGAATTTATGGGTTGAAATCCGGACGTGACCAACTCTGAGGTGCAGTGGTATTTTCAAAACAGGATCTTGGCAGGTTCTTGTTTTTTACACTGTTATTGCTCGGTACAAAGGGTTAAGCTAGAGGCACTCCGTTCACCGATCTGCTAATGGGTGCCGCGCCATCTTGGCGCTCGGTGCAGAGCAGACGCAGCCGTTGATTATCACAATTAAAAGATGCAACTTCCTCAGCCTTAGACACTTGTGCTAGGAAGCTCAGGTGACAATGTTTCGCCCTGTCTCGAACTGTTTTAACATTTCTGGGAGACGGAGAAAGCATTTCCTGCGATTTCAGGTAAAGCTTCAAGTAACTGGCAACCAAGACACTGAGGTGTAGCTTAGGTATTTAGTGGCTCTAGGTTATGCCATCAATCTAATCCTCCAAACCCATTGTGCTCGACCTTCCATTTATATCCTTGTTTCTTCCAGATGACGATGAAGATATTCAGAAAGTCATTGCCATTGTTTATCGGATTCGGAGTGTGATTGTTTAAAAATGATTGTTTCTGAAAATAATTTTGTAAAGAGGAAGTCAAAAATACTCCTGTAAGGTACCATATGCATAGGCTAAGGTCTGACCAAGTGCTTGTCACTCATTTATTTTAACCCCTTTAAAAAAACATTTTCTCGATTTTGTTGCAATTTTACTTTCATATTTTCCGGTAAATTTCCGGCAATTGTATCTACCATAATTTCCGGTCTTATATACTGATTTTTACTTAGAAACTTGAGAAAAGTTGGGGGTGCGTCTTATACAACAATGCGTCACATACATAAGACACACTTTTTTTCCACAATTTTCGGCGGTGCGTCTTATATACTAATTTTTACTTAGAAACTTGCAAAAAATGGGAAGTGCGTCTTATACACAGGTGCGTCTTATACACTGGAAAATACGGTAGTTGCAACGGAAACCAATATACTTTTGTTTTATTTGTCCACATAATTTTGAAAATTAACTCCCGGGAGCCTTGGAGTGTTGGCCGACATTTCGTCGGGAGACTTAGCTTATGGTCTATCTGATTTACAAGTTACATCAGAAACGTAACTTGGTTTCATTTGCAGTCACCGAAATTTTCTTGGTAATTTTGGAAGTATTTACCAAAACTTTGACTAGCGTAGAATACCGCACATCCGCCCTTTCCACATTTAGTGCCCATTCCCAAATTTCTAAGATCTGAGAAAATATGCACAGTAGATTGATGTGTAAAATTGATGACCGGACAAGCGCCCATCCCCCATTTTTTCGCGATTAACTCTAAATTTTGAGTGGGTGCTTGTCTGGTATTTTACGGTAATTACAGTGACTTACCACTTGTTTTCTTTTTCGGTATTTTGGGCGCGTTGAGGAGAGGTGGATCGGCTTCGCCTTCATGTTGAAGTGGAAAGAGCGAATGACCATCTTGCTGATGTCGAAAAAGCAAATGGTCATTCCGTGAGGTCATGGACTTTGCGCGCAGAATTTCAAATAAATCTCTAGCCGTCAATATTACTTTTTTTTTTTTTTCGCGTAAAATTTATTTTTTGACACGCGTGTCCCAATTAAATTGTTTAAAGAAAAAAACATTTTTTTTTTCTTTTCAGGGGTCCTTTATAAGTACAGTCATGTCTCGTTAATATGGACACCTTCGTTCCCCTCTAAAAATTGCCCGCAATGCGAGTCGTCCGTAATAATGAGGCAAAAGTGCAAGTATTTACCCAGTCCGTTCCTTATAATGTTGTCCATATTGTGGGGTGTTCATACTAACAAGACATGACTGTGCCTTTAGCCTTTTGACGGTTGTTGCCGCTCATGTATGGCGGCGATTACACATTTGAAATTGAAAGTGCCCGCCCAAATGCGAAATCACGCACACCGAAGGGGGTGCTGCTATTCGTTTTGTCTTTGGTGAGCCATAAACGTTATGTTCGCACAGTGTTTCACTTCGCTGAGGCTGTTTATAATTTTAAAACTAGACTCTTCGCGCACGTGATATGTGTGAGATGGTCGCTTTGCGTGTCGACCGCTCCCACGATGGTGGCATTCGGAGTGCCGGCTCTTTAATTCAGACTTTTCACGCTTGTTAGAGTTTCATTCCAAAAAATGAGAGGTTGTCAGCCGATGCAGAAGCTTTGTGAAGTACCCCTGGTTCAGAATCGGAGACTGCCGGAATGTCGCAGAAGTGGACGCGCCAAAGTGAAACCGAACGGAAGAAAGACAATATTTCCCCCTCAACATTCCCTTTTTGATGCTTCTCAACCTGAACTGCTTGCAAGCACTATACATCCTCGAGTTAAATAATAAAAAAAAAAGAACAACTGTACATTGACTTTTTTTTTTGTACTACCCGTTGTAAACAAAACCCACCCACTAAAAGATATTTATTTAAAAAAAAAAAACGATAGTGAAAGGGTTAACGAGACAATTGATTACTTTACAGCCCCGATTGTGTCACACTTCTTTGCACAGATAAAGCACAAGGCGAGGAGCACAAGGGGTCGGGCGACCATGTCAGCATCAACAATGAACATCTGGGAAATTTCGACGAGACGGAAAATTGTTTTCTCAGGGTCACAGGCATGACTTGCTCGTCCTGCGTTTCGGCCATCGAGCGGCAACTCATCAGTGTCAAAGGTGGGGTTCCTGACGCGCACCTTTCACCTTTGCTTGCCCAGCATAGCACGGGGGGACACGTGGGGAAGCATGGCTTACTTTACAACGACAGCTGTTGGTGGAAACCTCCCCGGGGAATTGTGTGGTTATCGCTTGCGAAAACTTTTGGTGCACCGAAAAGCAACGAGCATGTGTTGGAGGCGGGGCGTTCGAAAGAAGCGCCCTGCCGGTCTCACTTTGACACTGGCTGTCGCCAACACCCCGTTGCGCCGGCGCATGCGCACGGCCGTCCGAGCAGACAAACTTGCACGCCTTGTGGCTGGACCTCGGAACGTTTGTAGCAGGTCTGGAGGCTGTGACATTCGGTTACGGCTCGCCGAGGCAGTTCGTCGTAGACGAAACACGGATCGGGCATGGGAGCGGAATCGAGAACGGAAGCAAAAATGGCAAGAAAAGCCTTAGGAATCATGCCTAGGAGGACGTGTGAAAACGACAATGTTGCCGAAACGATAGCGAATTATCAGAGTGCCAAGCTGCTGTCGATGTAACGCACGTTGCGCGATAGCGTAAATGCCTTCGGATTATTTCTTTGAGCAGGCTTGGTAACCACAAATATTGATTCAACCTGTGTAGCAATGCGTTTGCTACCTCTCTCATGATTTAAGTGGGAGGCAGAGTTGCGTGATCATCGGGAATTCACGTGGCCACGTGACCTTGCGTCGCATGACAGCATGACACATTGTCTTGTGACGCCGCGATGTCATCGAGGCACGAATATTGATTCAACCTATGTAGCTATGTGTTTGCTATGTTCTTTACGATTTAAGTGGGAGACAAACTCGCATACCTTCACAGTGTCACTGGACCATCAGGAAAGCTTGTGCCATGACATCCTCGAGGCTACATGCCTGATGCAAGCATGGAAGCACCAAGAGCTGACCCTGGAATGATGTGTATTTGAAAGCTAAGCTGGTCTCAAAGGGGCGCTAATCGTGGTAAACTTTCACCTGAATCTGGACGGATGTTCTAGTAGTGTTGGCGTGCCATCGTGTCCGTTTGCTCTCTGCAGGGGTGAAGTTTGCACTCGTGGCTCTGCTCCCCCAAAAGGCGGAGGTGAAGTACAACCCCGCGCTCGTCCAGCCGATCGCAACTCGTCGAACTCGTCAACAGCATGGGCTTTAATGCCTCCATCCTCAACGACCACAAGACCGTGCACGGGGAGGCCGAGTTTTTGGTACGCAAACCTCTGTGTGTCTGTTATTCCAACCATGTTTCCTTGAAATTGTACTCTGTTCACCCCTAAGCTTACGGCGTGGTGGACACCGCATTCTAGCTGGTCTAGTGATGTGGCTGTATTTTGCCACGTGATCACGCCCACACCACCGCGCAGAGAACGGGGTCAGGTGACGAATGAAAGGCGGTTGACCGGTCCGTTGAGCACATAGCTCCCACCGAACTGTCAGTTTAGGGGTGAACGGAGTAAAGTAACCGTTATTTTTTGAGTCTTGGTGATTTGCTATATCGTAATTTCGAGCCATAGAAGAAGTGGGATTTCATTTTGGGTCGACACTTTCTTTTACTACAGCTGGTGTTTTACTTCATGCAGAGTTGCTATAACAGGTTTCTACTCTACTATTAGGGGTTGCTTTGGCAATCGCCCATACTTGCATCTACTACCCCAGAGTAGAAGTTATTTTCGAGCTTGACCATAATCGAGTAGAGCCGAGTCGCATATTGGTGAAATACTACGAGCCAAGCGATTTCATCTTTCTGCTTAGTTTGTGTGGTGTTACTGGTGGGATTCGTGAGCTTGCGATCACGCGACACCTAATGTAGTCATGTGACCACTGTAGGAGTCATGTCATCTACCAGTTATGTGATCATGTAAACGAATCAATTTTTGAAAACTTTGTTACTTGAGTAATATTGCAGAGAATGGATGTTGTGAATATATTACCCCACGGTAAGAAATGCATAGTAGCAAACCACTCCTAATTGCGAAAGTATGTGCCCACGGAATATTCCCGAAACCCACACTACATAAAATTCGTGAAATATTGAGTCTGCGAAAATTTAAGCCGTTCACAGTAGTTACATGACCTTGACTGCTGTAGGTGTCATGTAGTCGTCCAGAGTTACGTGATTGTGTTCCCTGATCACGTTGTGGCATTGTGGCATCGCGTGATCACATTGTCACATGACACCATGACGCCATAGTGTCGTGTGATGTGACATCACATCACGCGACCGCTGTCTGCTAAATTTAGTGGGAAAAGCATTTTCTGTATCTCCGACTTCTTTTTTATCACCCTAGTCAATGTGTTGATCTGATGAAGAATCAGCTTGAACTTACAGAAACTAACGAAGAAAGGACGGAACAGGACAACAAAGCTGTCATTTCAGCTGTTCGGTCCTGGTTCGTCCTCTCTTCGTTCATCTCCATAAGTTCAAACGGACCGTTTATCAAAATATTTACCAACTAGCTCGACTAAAGTGCGTATGCCAATCTGACAGAAAAGCAGACGACAAGTCCGCCGAATCGAAATGCCCTTTGCAGCGGCCTCTGGGATTCATTTGCTTGAAATCTGCTAGCCGGCAAGTGCATTGCTCGAAAATGGTGACGGCAGTGTTCTGGTAACTCTCTCAGAAACCTACCTCGACGGTTTGTTTCCCACCCAGATCCGGGGCATGACGTGCTCGTCATGTGTCCACGCGATCGAGTCCAACGTGTCCAAGCTGCCGGGAGTCGCAAGCGCATCGGTGAGCCTCGGGACGCAGAAGGGACGCTTCCTCTTTGACCCCGAGAGGACGGGACCACGACAGATTCTTGACAAGATCCACGTGAGTCTTTGTTGTGTATAGTGAACTGTTAGCAGCTGGAGTTTGAGGTTGTGGAAACTTTGTTTTTGATGACACTGAATCCTTTGATTTTACACCTGCATTAGTTTGATCGAAATGTGAGTGTAAGCTGAAGCTTAGAGATAGAACTTGGAAAGGAACCTCCTGGGGGCCTCAGATTTGCTGCCAACATTTCACAATGACAATATTTCTGAAGGATTCCTGAAGTGTTCCTGAACTGTTCACCTTCTCGGAGCCTCAGAGTGGCTGCCAACATTTTGCTATGACAACAAATTTTTGAAGAATTCCTGAAGCGCTCCTGAAATGTTCCCCTCCTGGCAGCCTCAGAAAACCTGCCAACATTTCGCTATGACAAAAAATTCCTGAAGAATTCTTGAAGTGTTCCTGAAGTGTTCACCTCCTGGGAGCCTCAAGTGGCGGCACACATTTTGCTTTGACAAAATATTCCTGAAGAATTTCTCAAGTGTTCCTGAAGTGTTCACCTCCTGGGAGCCTCAAGTGGCTGCCAACATTTCCCTATGGCAGAAAGTTCCTGAAGAATTTCTGAAGTTTCCCTGAAGAGTTTCTGGAGTTTTTAGATTCCTGGAGAATTCCTGAATTCTTTGGATTCCTGAAGAAGCCAGGAAGTAGCCTCTTCAGGAATCTGAAAAGCCAAGTTTCTATGCTGGACCTCTTAGCATAAATTTGGCTACTGCTTTGTCGTCCCTAAAAGATGTTTTTTTGTTTTTTTAACACTAGCTTTATTATAAAATATCCAAGACTCAAAATTTGACAAAAGCTGAGAGTAAAACAAAAAGAATTGGTAGAGCTTGTTTATTTTTCTAGTCCAAACAGCAATACCAATCCTGGTGGCTAGTGAAAACCTTCCAGATGAAGTGAAAATGTTTTTTGTTTTGTTTGTCAAAAAAATATACCAAAAACTCAAGTTGCATTATTCATATGAATCTCTCACAAATTCGAAGTTAATGATTTAGAAATAGTTTTTGTTTGCACGATTCGTTTATCACATCTCAAAACCCTTGGAAGTTTATAAGAAAGGAAACCTTTCTTATAAGCGTGCCTCTTCTTTTCCGGCGAGACTGACTACGAGCTTATCAGCTGCGCAAACGTGACCCTAACGGCATTGTAAAAATGGTCCTCAGATAATGCGCTAAACATCAATGCGAGTAAGAGGAAGGCAATCATCTTTCGGCCTAAAAACAAAAATGTTTCTACAACTAAGACCCTTGTCCTAAATGCAAAGTAAATATTTTCGCGATTCTAATCACCCCCCCGATTCTAAGCACCCCCCCTACTTTCAAACATAAACACCTGAAAAAAAGTTTGCCATGCGAATGTAAGCATGTTCCGAATCTAAACACCCCCTCTCTCTTTGAACATCGCGGGTGTGAAAAAAAGGGGGTGCTTAGAATCGAGTAAATACAGTAGATATTGTAAATAATTTTAAGAGTCTAGGTGTAATTTTCAATCGGTACTTATCTTGGGAAAATCATGTAAATGATTTACGCACTAGATTGTCAAAGGTCATTGGACTAGTCTCTCGTAACCGTTTTATTCTACCGAGAAATGTTAAGCTTCTTTTATACCAGACTTTATTTCTTTCTCACCTGAATTATTGTTATCTACTTTGTATTTTTTTTTTTTTTATCTCCAGAGTCTCGGCTTTGACGCTTCCCCGTTCACGGACCACAAAATAGATGCCAGCTATCTGTGTCAAAAGGAAGAAGTAAAAAAGTGAGTACACAAACCAGTCACTGCCTATCCCCGTTAACATACTTCATCCAAGATGTTACAGGGCAACATTTTGGTGAACATAGTTTGACCCGAATTGGTGGCATGTTTTTCTGCCTGAGAGTGGTCTGTAAACCTCGTGCCGTGCTCTCATGGTTTACTCGTGAGGCAGCTTGTATCCTGCACGTTTTCATACCGGTAGTTACGTCTCTGCCTTCCAGATGGCGCAACTCGTTCCTGTTTTCGCTGGTGTTCGGTGTCCCCTCCATGCTGCTCATGATGTACTACATGGCAGAGCGCATGATCACGAAGCAGCACAACCAGTGCTGCATGTTGCCCGGGCTCTCCTCCGAGAACTTCTTCCTCTTCCTCCTCGCCACTCCCGTTCAGGTGGGTTCCGATTGGCCCGTGGCTTGCGGAGCTTGATCGATCGTGATATATGCGAGAATGAAAGTTAGAAATTATAGTGACTTGCGTTTGGTAACACTTTGGTGTTTCATGTGCTTTGAGCATGCAGGGGCAGCAAGGTTACGATTAAAGGCAACGAGCACTTGCTATAGGTTTGGCATCTGAAAGAGACTGCTCTGCCATTGCCGCAAGAGGTATATTTGCAATATAATAATAAGAATCATACACAATATGATTTCTCTTTAGTGAGAGTCAATTGTCTTAAACCTACTAGAGGTATGCCTGGAGTGTAGTAATAATAGTATTAATTATAATTGCTTTTAGTGCAGGCCACCAGCCTGAGGACTTGGATCATACGACATAAATGTTTTTATTGACCCCATTTTCATTCATGGATGAGAATGTTTCATTGGCCTAATGTTTTCTTTTTTATTTATTTCTTCGTAATCTGCATAGAGAGAGGTACCACGGAGGTTCTGCGACAATTACTGAGCGAATTTTCACCATGTATAAGCACCCCAGCAGCACCAAGTGAACAACCTGCCTAGGGCTTAAATGGCTCATGCAATTACAACTGCTATGTCATTCTGGTAGTGTTGTTGCGCAGATATTAGAATTTTTGAACAGTAGTTAAGAATAATACGCTACCCGACATTCGCTTTGAGATGAACTGCGATATTCACACTTTTTTTAAGTGTTGATCGCGGCAGGTGAGTCCTGTTGAGTGCGTTTCTCATTGAACACCTGTGCACTGCGGGGAAGCAATGCCCGCGGAGCTCATGGTCTCCACGAGTATTGTTTCCCCGCAGGGCACAGATGCTCGGTGAGAGGCAGACTCAACGGGGATAACCCGCCTCGATTATGCAAAGGTATCTGTTACGCAGCGATATCTTGACAACCCGAGCTCGTAATTCGTGCTTTTCTCCCTTTTTTCTTCAAATTTTTAATTGGAATAAAATTTGCGTAGCAAGCAGATTTATAAAACCCCTTGATTGGGAAAGCCGCAACAAATCTGTCCTTCGCATGGAACAAAATATAGTTCTATTAAAGAAACACTGACACCCCCACTAATTATATTTTTTATTTTTTGCCAAGTTATTTATTATGGTGTCAGAAGACTACCCAATCACTATTTTGCTACAGTGTCGCATATATTTTTAATAAAGTAAAAAAACGCAACTGCTCGAAACTGAAACTGGACTGGAGAGGAAGAAGAAATAGAGAAAAGAGAATTGGCAAAAGTCATGTGGCTGTGCAATTTTTTTTTTTTTTTTTTTTTTTTTTTCAGTGAACGTTTTTGCAGTTTTTTGGAAGCTACAAAAAATGGGTATCATGTTTCTTTTCTATTTTGAATATTGTCACGAATGACCAGTGATGAGGCGGCAAATGACTGAGTGAACTGAACGTTTAATGGGACGAACTTGTGCCCAAAAATAAAAAGAGAAAGAAAGATAACAACAGAGCGTCGCGGGTGTCGAAGGCGGCGAAGCAGCAGGATCGAACGCTGAGGCGAAACTGACCGCGGCTCGCCACGCGGAGCCCCTTATGTACATGCGTGAGGTTCTGGAAGATTCGGCGTAGAAGGTTCTGCGTGTAGAACATTCCGACCTCGAACAAGCAACACGGTTCTCGAATTTACCAGAACTTCGTCAGAGTCAGAGTCAACAAAAATGCTTGCCCGCGGCCAGGAATCGAACCCTAGCTTTCTGCGTGGAAGGCACGTGCGCTAACCGTTAGTCCACGAGCGCGCTGCCTGCTTGGTCAGCTGCGCTCGCGGCAATATTGAGTGTGCCTCTGATTACCCAGGACTTCAATAATATTTGATGGTTGTGTCTAAACCATGGAAAACGGCACGTGACCACGGAGAAAGGAGTGAGCGCGACTCAAACTAGCCAGTTCTCGATCGGCAGTTTTTGGGCAGAAAGAAAACAACTTTAGAGCTGCAAATTGTTTTCTGGGTAGTCAGGTTTTCATATGTCATTTACAAATAAAAACCTTGGCAAGGAAAAATACCTTGTCAGGTGTCCCTTTAAATTCAGTTATATTAAAATTAACTGAGCTAAGAAGTGGTCAGGCAAAAGTTTGGGAACAACCTTCACGAGTTAGCTGAATTTTCATTTAAAGGACACATGTAAAGGAAAAAAAAACTTTTTTTTTAAACATCCTAGATGGAAAAAGAATGTCATAAAACAAACTTACAATGAAGAAAAATATTTCTTAGAGCTATAGTTACGGCGCGAAACGAATTTGTAGTTGGTGCCCGCGGGAGCCGCCGCTGGTCACTTGGTAGACCTGTGCGCCGCCGGTTGAACGCATTTCTCTTTGGTGCGCCGCCGTTGTCAATTTCTGTCCAGCGCACAGGCCTATCACGTGGTGCTTGCGCTCTTTCAGGAGCTTCCTTTGGGCTCTAAAAGTGGCTTATTAGGTAATCTCTGTTTTTGTTGCACTTCAAACGAAGATGAATAAGTAACTTTAGTGACCATAGGAAGCTTCTGAAAGAGCGCAAGCACCACGTGATAAATAGTGGCCGGTCATATGATAAATAGCGGCCACTTTTCCGTTTCCACTTTTCAGGCGTCAACTAAATACTTTGTTTTGCGCCGTAAAAATAGCTCTAAAAAATTTTCTTGTTCGTTTTAACTTGTTCGTTTTATGGCTTCCTTCTCCCATACAGGCTGTTTAAAAAAAAAAAATGTTTTTTTCCCTTTGCATGCGTCCTTTAAGCATGGCGCACGATAGTGAAAGGCTAGGACAAACTATTTGATGTTCGATTAGAAAATATCTGGCCAAGACTACGATTCGCTTCTAATTCACTTTGAGCTCGAAGTCCACTATTCGCACATGCCTACGGGGGATTCCACGAGAGATCGAACTTGTCTGGCTTTTTTATATGTGATGTGCGCACAAATGAATCGCACGAAACGGAACTTTTTGTCTCGAAATCGTGTTTTTAATAGGGGAAAAAGATGTTTCAAGATTGCGCGACGGCCCCGCTCCTACTGTGGACTGCATTAGTTGCCAACTTTGCGGTCCTGTGGAAGGCAGGCAAAGAGTAGTACGCCAAAAATGTTTCCTGTTTCATGTAACACACCAAAGTGTAAGTCAACTGCATGCAGATATTATGTGCTTTATGAATTAAAAAAATATATAGAAAAATCATAACTTTAGACCAGGTGCAATCAAACACACTAACTTTCACGTCTTCTACCTCAATATGTATGGCATTAGCGAGTTCGAAAGCTACACATAATATAGGCCAGGGCATCTAAATTATTCCTGCAAAATATGAACTTCTGATAAAAATATAAATATAAAAAAATATTTAAAAAAAAAACATTTTCAAAAAAATACTTATATTGAAAAAATGAAATAAAAAAAAAACCCGGTCTCGATTTTATTAAAACTCTGGGGTACAACTCTCCTTGGGCCAGGCAAAAAGAAAGTGCAAAAACATGTTGCATCATTTGCTTGGTACAAAAGTTGTGACCGGTCAAAGTGGCGGTTGCAAAGCGTCTTGACTCCGGCGTTGTTCGTTTCTCCCCGCTGCTAATATCTTTTTTTTCTTCTTTTTGTTTCTTGGAAAAAGCAAAATTTTTTTTTTTGCCACAAATAAAAAAATTTATATGTTGTAGCTTGCTGCGCGACTCAAACTGGCTAGTTTGAGTCGCGCTCACTCCTTTCTCCGTGGTCATGTGGTCAACTGTGTGGACATGTGGTCTCCGTGGTCAACTGCCACTTTGACCGGTCACAATTTTTGTACCAAGCAAATGATGCAACATGTTTTGCACTTTCTTTTTGCCTGGCCTAAGGAGAGCTGTACCCGAGTTTTAATAAAATTGAGACCGTTTTTTCTTTTTTTTTTTGTTTCTTCAATATGGGTATTTTTTTTTAAATGTGTTTTTTCAAAATATTTTTTTTGTGTTTATATTTTTATCGGAAGTTCATAGTTTGCAGGGATAATTTAGATGCCCTGGCCTATATTATGTGTAGCTTTCGAGCTCGTTAATGCCATGCATATTGAGGTAGAAGACGTGAAAGTTAGTGTGTTTGTTGCACCTGGTCTAAAGTTATGAATTTTTTAAATATTTTTTTAATTCATAAAGCACATATTTGCATGCACTTTACACTTTAGTGTGTTACATGAAACAGGAAACATTTTTGGCGTACTACTCTTTGCCTGCCTTCCACAGGACTGCAAAGTTGGCAACTAATGCAGTCCGCAGTAGGGGCGGGGCCGTTGCGCAATCTTGAAACATTTTTTTTTCTCGTAGTGAAAACGCTGTTTCGAGACAAAAAGTTCCGTTTCGTGCGATTCATTTGTGTGCACATCACATATAAAAAAAAAAAAAAAGAAACAGAAAAATAAAAATGTTGAGTGTACCTGCAAGTTCGATCTCTCGTGGAATCGCCCCTTCTAGCTTAGGATGTCATTACTTCCCACTAGGGCCTCAATACTGATCTTCAGTGTCGGGGCTGGTTCACACACGGGCACACTGGTTTCGTTCTTTGGGCGACTCTGAAACACTATTGATCTCCACATAACTAGACCGAAGGTTTCGCAGTATTCGCGAGATGAAATTTGTGCGTCACCCACGAGGAACTGTCACTTCTAACGTAGCCAGAATTAATTCAAGCTCGCAGTGAAAAGGTGATGCATAAAAAAAAAAGATAAAAATGTACACGCGGGTTGGAAGTGTTGCAGGTCGGCCCAACAGATGGCACCAGCGAGTTCTCTCATTGACTCGTCACTTCCTAACGCCTTCACTGTCTTTCTCGGTCACTCCTCGCAGTTCATTGGCGGCCGCTACTTCTACGTACAAGCCTGGAAGGCCCTGTCGCACCGGGTGGCCAACATGGACGTGCTCATAATGTTAGCCACCAACGTCTCCTACTTCTACAGCGTCATCATCATCATCTACTTTATCGTGGATGGCGCGGACCACAGCCCCAAGACCTTCTTTGAGACGCCGCCCATGCTCCTCATGTTCATCTCACTCGGACGCTGGCTGGAGCACATTGCCAAGGTCTGTTGTCGGAAGTCTGATCGGTTGCTTAGTGGTCGGCGGCATGGTGCCTGGAGCATGTCTCCGACGCGTGTTTTCTAGATACCTGAGTACCTAGTCAGTCTGTAGTATAATTTGTAGTTATAGAAATTAAATCTTCGCTGTGTCAGTGTTTCTTATATTTCGTACTCAAGAGGGTCCGGTAAACGACTTAATTGTTTCTGAGAACCTATCTTTTTATGAATTTTGTGAAATGCAGAATATTGTAAAAAAATTTATCACGCACATATGTCACCTCGTAGCATCATATACATCGCGTATCGCTCTAAAACGGAAAATGTGTTTGTAAAATATTTCTGCAACCCAGACTTAACGAAAATTCGCAAAGCGAGGCTATTTCTTTCAACTTTCTGTGGGTGGAAGGGAAAGACTGAATGTTTGAACGGTTAAAGCAGGGGACGTTAACGAGACACGACTGTCACCGTCACAGCAGCATGATTGTTCGATTCGGTGCGGACAAGTTAGACAATGTTAAGGATTCGAAGGGCAAGTCTGTGATGCTGAGGCGCGTTCCTCGTTTGGCACGCAGGGCAAGACGTCGGCTGCCCTGGCCAAGCTGATATCGCTGCAGGCCACGGAAGCAGCCCTGGTGCAAGTGGACGGCGAGTTCAACATCATCTCGGAGAAGTACATCAACGTGGAGCTGGTGCAGAGGGGAGACATCATGAAGGCACGTGTCAGGCTCCAAAGTCTGAAAATCTCGGTTGTGTGAGGCCGCGTTTGAAATGGTGCTCTCTTAACCCTTTCACTGCCGGGTTTTTTTCCGACTGCTCCTCACCCCCTGCCGGGTTTTTTTCTTCAGCGGCACGGGCTCTTCCTCACTGTCGTCGCTGGACAAGTCACTTAGCTGAGCTGCATCATCGCTCTGACTCTCATCTCAGTCAGAATTCATGAACAGTTCCTGAATTTCCTCGTCCGTCAAAGCGCGGACGCACGTGGCACGCTTACTCGCCATGCCGGCGCTGTGCCGCGCTGCTGAGACAACGACGAAGCAACGCGGATGTAAAAACATGTGCTCCATCTGTTGTCTAAAATTTAACCTATACGTTACATGTGTTTAGGTGACCTCTGCATAGATGGCGCAACATGCCCACATTATTTTTTTCGCACGAGTTGTCTCGGGAGTGGCAGGGAGTGAGTTTAAAAGGCAACACGAGTATACTCGGGAGTAGCAGGGGGTGTGCATGGGTGGTGTCCCGAGTTATCTCGGGAGTGGCACTGAAAGGGTTAATGCAGAATGCATTTTAGCGGAAGCGAAGTTGAAATTTGGTGTCGCATTGCCATAGCCATACTGCGCTGGCGTCAGTTAAACTCGCAGGGTTACCGTCCTGCTACATTTGGCGGAATAGGCTCTGGGCAGCGTTCTAGAGAGCGCCACCGTCGGTTGGTCATCAGCGCCACCGTGGCCAAAGGAGGCAATACTGGGACGGCTAAAATCGGCAGCGCCGCCGGCATACCCTTGCGAGATTGCGTTATTACTAATTCCGAGCGTTGTGTTCTCGCGCGTTACACTACCGACTGTTTTAAGAATCTATCAAAGGTTAAATATATAAATGTGCATCCGTGTGTGGTTGTGTCGTTCTAGCATTAGGGAGTTTTAGTATGCGTAGGTGCCTTCCTCGATAGGTAGAGACGACCGGAAACGGGATCTAGCAGAACAAAATTTAACATCAAAATATTACGGCCAAATATTAGTAAAAGCAAATAAACAAAAACAGTTTTTTTTTACGTTGTTTGCGCGCGTTTCAAGATAACAAAAGCGAAGACTTCGTCGAGCTTCCCTTCTCTACAAAAGTGCCCTGCAAAAGCGGAACTAAAAATGCACCCCCCCCCCTCCCTCTCATCCTTACCCACCCTTTTTTTTTTTTCCCCAGCGAACTCTTCCCGCATGAATAGCTGACCTCATTTTTGTGATCAGCTTGTTCCCAGACCTCTCGTTGCCGTGTGAAAGACGATTGTGGAGTCCGAGGAATGTGTTTTTCGTTCAAGCTAGTTGTAGTTTAGACGGTGTCGTACGCAGTTGTTCGGCGCAAGCTGATGCTCGTTCTCGTCGATTGAATATGCTGTTCACTTTTACATAGAACAGAAATAAACGCCACATGGATAACCTTTTCTCGCGGGGTGAGTGAATTTTTTTATTATTTCTTGGGTAGACTTTTTTCGCAGCAAGGATGAAGTTAGGACCGCATAGACACAGGTCGAAATAGAGCAACCATCTTGGGTAGCTACGCGATCATGCTAAAGGCGCAAACGACAGTTCGTTCTGCAATCGGCGAAGCGGAGAAAACTCTCACTTCGGTTTTCAGTAACTACGATAAAACGTCCACAAAACGTCGTTCAATCAAGATATGTCCGTGGAGCAGAGAGCAGTGAGAGTGTCAGAGGACTGATCTGATTCTAGAGTCATCGCATAGAATTCAAAGACAACGCCGGGCTTCGAGCGCATTAATTCCAAATATCGAGTCAAATAGCGCATTTAGAAATGCATCTCAAGTCAGGCAATGTGAACGGAATGCTTATTTTGCACGCTTTATGGCATTTATTCATCTCCGACGGCGTTGCATTTTTCGCGGTTTCGACGGAAGGCTGCGGAGCTTCACGTCTGCCAAGCTTCCAGGGTTGCGACAGTCCGGTACGCAACAGTGCCTACAGCTTCGGCGTGTGCTCTTCTGCGACATCCGATAGCAATGTTAAGAATAAAAGACCAAAGCATGAATGAATCAACACCTTAAAATTGATGCGTGAACAGCCCCACGAGCAAGCAGGCTGGCGAAAGGGCCTTCTCAGTGTTGCAAATATTTTGAGCTAGATGGCGCAACGTGTCGCACCAAACTTGACTGCCCGGAGGGTATACTACTATCGGTTATGTGGTCATGCAGTTGGTGCCACTGTGCATCACACAAATGCCACTACAAGTCATGTGACCACGTAACGTGTGTTGTGACAAACTCCTTCTGTTGGTTTGAAGCGATCCAAAAGTTCTTCATGCTTGTGCCTTTCGTGAGGGTATGCGTGCTTGCACGCGCAAGATATTAACAAAAAAAGCTTTCCCAAACCACTCTAAGTCCATCAAGAGAATTTCCTATCATGTCATGTGATGTCACGTTGCCCCATCGTGGTGTCACACGACTCCTGTGAAGTCATGGTGTCACGGTGTGAGCAGTGTTGTTAGATCTAGCATTGTTGAGTGCCGAGTCACGGCCACTTGCGTCGAGTGTCAAGTAACGGGACCTCACACCACGTTACGTGACACGGCGTCCCATGACACCATGACTCAACACCGTGATCTTGCGCTGCTCAGGTCCACGTATATATGGCTAATGCATTCTGCATACGATACGTTAGGGCGGTAGATAAATGGAGCGCCCTAATTTCTAAAAGATTGCTATATTTTAGCGAGTGCAGCATATATGTTAACTTTCTCCTGTCTTCTTTATTTTCCCACCTCAGGTGATCCCAGGTGAGAAGATCCCTGTGGATGGCCGGGTCTGCTTCGGCAGCTCGATGGTGGACGAGGCGCTGATCACGGGGGAGTCGCTGCCGGTGCCCAAGAAGGTGGGCTCGCAAGTGATTGGCGGTTCCATCAACACCAACGGGGTGCTCCTCGTGGTGGCCACCCACGTGGGCAAGGACACCACCCTGGCGCAGATCGTCAAGCTCGTCGAGGAGGCGCAGACCTCCAAGGTGTGTCGTCGTCCCGCCGTCTTTCTGAAAAGCAGAATGCTCTGATGAGCTGGTTTCTAAGCATGGAGCGTCCCGAAATGTTGTTACGAGAGCATGTCACGGCCACCTCATGATCTAAACCCCGAGACGCGAAAAGATAAAATAACGGACGAGATGACATTATTTTATTACTCCGCGTCTCGGTGTTTTAGAGTGTGATGTTTCTTAAGCAGTTCGCCTGCATACTTTCACTTCTAGCATGGCCAGCTTTCTTTACAAGAAGCACTCTGTCCCCCACCAGGAATCGAAGCTGTAGTTTTTTGATCACACAACCATTATTTATTTCTTTATTTAGATATATATATATATATATATATATATATATATATATATATATATATATATATATATATATATATATACCTTGAAGGCCCTACACAGGGGATGGGCTGCTGAAAATTTCGATTGTGAAAAAGGTAACAAATGCATATAAGAACGACCAACGTTATACACTCAAGAATGATATACCTTATTAAACGAAACAACTATCGTGGAGTTGTTTGGTTTTGTATTCATGCAATGTAAAAATATTCCCGTTAATCGGAACTCAAATTCTCGCGCCTCCGGGTAAACGGAACTGAAAACGAAACCAAGTCGCCGACATATTTTTCGCTATCGCAGAAAAGAAAAATATTTCTTGAGTAATAAAACAGTATTATAAATGTTCTTAATATTTACTAGCTTTATTGCCCAAAATTAGCATGTATGCATGTTTTTTGGGAGTTTTCTTTTCTCATTTTTACGCATAGGTGGCTATGTTTGGTAGGCTTGGCTCAACAGGGCTCCTGCTCGCATCTTGAGTTTAGTGTCCTACTTTCTGCGATGGCGGCCACGAAGCGAAAACACCATGCGCTCACCTTAGAAAAAAAGATTGAAGTCAATAATGATTTTGATAGCGGTTGCTTCACGAAAACGGCGCTTGCAACGAAGTATGCTATTCCTAAAGGTAGCCTGACAAGGATTCTTCACGACAAGGAAAGGCTGCGGAGTGCGTTCAGCAGTACGCAATCTGGACCAAAGAGGATGAGGTTGCGACTCCCTAAACACGAAGAGCTTGAGAAGTGCTTGCCGTTGTGGCTAAGAAGAGCCCGGAGTGAGAACCGTCCCGTCATTGGACCCATAATGTGAATATACAAAAGCAGCAATTTGGTGTTTTTGTTCATTATTTTGCCTTCTACATTCACTTGCTGCTATTTACAAATTGTGCACTTGTGGAAACAGCATTTAAGCTGGGATTCAACATTTTTAGTGTACCTACACTACATACTCTCAGTAAATGAAACTCCTGATAAATGGAACAGATTTTCCTGGTCCCTTCAGGTTCCGTTTATCGAGATTGTACCGTATTCGCTTAGCAGCTCTCTAAAAGTATCAAAATTGTTATCCGTAAATATTTGGTCGGCCAAAGAGTTTGCATAAGAGATGTGTATGTATTTTTGCGGTGTAACATGACATGATGCGACAGCTTCGTGTCCCGTGACATCACATGACACGCTGACAATGTCACAGGATGACCATCCACTGAATTAGTGTTTTGTATGTTTCTCGCTTTATACTGTATTGTCCGGACTATAGCCTGCACCCAGTGTATGGTTGTCTGCAAGGGCAAATTTGTGGTAAAAAATAGAAGTTCTTGCTCAGATGGTCCGCACCTGGTGCTTAGTTGACTTGAAAATCTTCTCATACACGGCACACCTTGACAAATGTCTGCTTTCTTAGCTCACAAAGGAGCTTGTATAATACATAACTCATCATTAACATACTCTTTCATTTACAAAATCCGTTGCATCTCGTCATAATGAACAATCTTGAAAAATCAAATTCCTGTATAGTCTGCCCCGCATAAAATTTTAACTTTCAAACATGTGTAGTTTGTGGCCTATAGACCGTTCCACTAGGAAGAGCGGAGAGAAAAAAAATTCCCTCCCCCTCTCACCCAGTGTGTCGTCTGCTCCGCCGAGTGGGCTGTACCTAACATCTGGCTGAATTCAAACTCTGTCTAAAATCGCGTCCTGTTGGAAATTGCAAGCACAGATAGACGGATATTCATATGCAAGTTATCATGTAATGCTGTGCTCGATAAAAGGACTAACCGGGTTCAATTGCGCTGTTACCTGTGTGCAAATAAAAAAAAATAAGAAATGGGAAAGGTGTCTTCGGCGAAAAATAAATCCGGTTGCTGTAGCTTTTTTTGCTATACAAAGTTTGTACTGGTGTAGGCCTTTAGCAACAATGAGTGGAAGTCTAGAATAATAAATAAAAGCATGCTCTCCTGACGCAATAGATGCAGTGGTTGAGGGTAGTACTGCTGGCTGATTCCACTGCTATTGAAGTAACGGAACAAAGATACGCTAGTTGATCATTTACTGAAATAAAACAACAGAGCGCTATAGGCTGATTTTGGATTAGCCATAACTATTCTAAGAACGCGAACCACTTCGCAACGGCAGCCACGAGCGAGAGTCTGATGTTCGGTACAGCCCGCCGGTGCAGCCCAAAGATGGAGAACGGCAACCTCCCTGTTTGTCGTCTGCTAGCGGAGTCGGGCGCGTGCCCTCTCTCCTTTTACCCCGCCGAACCTGCTGAACTTCCCGGATGTGTGGAGAAGGCGCTGCGGTCCAACAAAATGGTGCCGCCTTGAGAGCGCTAAATGGAATGGACTATAGTCCAGAAAATACGGTACATAGGATCAAGGTTTTTGTTGGTGGATCTTTTCTAAGATACACCACAACTGCTTTGATTACCCCCCTCCCCTCCCGAAGTAAAACATTCATCTAGTTGGAGCATTGTTTCAGAAGACCTGAGCCATTAATTGATGCATTGCTCCATGTAAAACATTCCCTAGTGTAAGTATTATCGTTTTCAAGGCCCACAAGCTTCTCTTCTGTTATACTGTATTGGGGCTGCGATTGTAAGGGGTTTCTCGCCTATCAACGAAGAAGGCGTTCCCCGAGACCGAAGAGTTTGAGGGCCCCCATTTCGACTTGTACGATTGCCACAGTCTACAGCGTGGCTTCTCAAACCGGATTCCTAAGAACTCGGGTGTTCCCCAGACTACGCTCGTGGGTTCCTCGGGGTCCCAAATTTTCCCGGTCGTCTCTGCCCCCAAGTGAAGTATTTTCCGAGTTTAATTTCTGGTTTAGCGCATGTGAGCCACCCACTAATGCATGCACGACTAGGAGCCAAACAGTATCTCTAATCACTGACAGAGTGAGATCAGCGGGGTGCACCTATCGAATGCCCGACCTCCGGCACGCTAACCGTGCCTTCCGCTGTGCTTTGACTACGTGGACTCGCTCGAGGATTGCGAGACGCTGCAGCAGAGTGGAAGGTGTGGAGCGTGTGCTGGAGGCAGGATAACTGAAGCTGCTCCCAGCCGTCCTCACCTAGTCAGCGACTACAATATGTGCATTATGGTTTACAAGGTCTTTAGGCTTCTGCACTGCTTTACGGCACCATCGCCAAGATCAGTAGAGGTTCCTCCGCTGCCATTCGAGGCAGGTAGGGGTTTCTTATGATTGAAAGTGTGAGAACTCCCGGTTTACAGGATAAATGGGTCTTGTACGGGTGTTTTTCTGTGTGCGAATCAATTGTGACCGTTTTCCAGGCGCCCATTCAGCAGTTGGCGGACCGGTTGGCCGGCTACTTTGTGCCTGGCGTGGTTCTCGTGTCGCTGCTCACGCTGGGCATCTGGGTCCTCGTGGGATTCCACAACGTGGACAACATCACCGCTTTCTTCCCGAGACAGGTACGGAGGTGCTTTGATTCCTCGGAGGTATTCGGTTGGTCGACGTATTTGTGGTCTGCCAGAGGGTGCTAGCAACGAAACGTAGCTAGGGTGCTGGATAAAATTCTATGCGGAGAGCAAGTCGTCTGCTTCTTGCGCAGGAGTTGCAGTGACGTCAGAACGATGCCAGGTTCTGATTGGCTTTGATTGAAAGGATAGTGGGTAGACCTCAATGCTAGATAGATGCCTTGAGGTCTACTAGATCACAGAAAGTATAAAACATAGAGAGGACGAAACACAGACGACTACATGTAGTCTGTGTTTCGTCCTCTCTATGTTTTATACTTTCTGTGATCTAGTACATCTTACCAACACGCTCGTTAGGAATATAATCTTGAGGTCTACTCACTATTTTTTTTTCGATCAACCAATAAGACCTTGGCATTCTGACGTCTTCGCAACCCCCGTGCAAAAAGCAGACTAAATTGCACTGTGCACTGACTTCGCAAGTGTCGCCAAGCTGGTGCATGACGGGACATGTTTGAGTCAAAAAAATGGCGAAGCGTCGCCACAAATGTGCCGTGTTGTCGGCGGCGCGGCACCTGCAGTGAGTAGACCAATAGGAATGTGCGTGTTTGCACGTCAAGTGCGCCGCAAGCGAAAAATAGCAGTGCTTCACCAGCACCGACTAGGAGTGCTTATAATGCAATTAAATGCAAAGGTGCAAGCGAGCTGGACGAGAATGAGGAAAATAATCCCTGGAGAAGGGGAACAAGAGGGACGAAGGACAAACACTCATGGTCGTGGTACGGTCGATCAATGGTGGTATTTGGGCAAGCTAAAATATCCAGCGCTTTAGTTTTACCGGCATCATTGCTCATAGATTGGCTCAGTGGTGGAGGTTCGCTTAATTCCAGAGGGGCCCTTCGGCTTGTCGCCTTTCACCTGTCGTCTTTTATATGTCACCTTCCGTGTGTCACCTTCCACGTGTCACCTTTCACGTGTCACCTTTCGCGTGTCACCTCCTGCATGTCACCTTCCGCGTGTTACCGTATTTGCACGAATATAACGCGACCATGAATATAACGCAAGGGCAGGTTTTGATGCCCTCAAAAAAACATAATAAATATTATTACTATTATAACGCGAGCCGAGGCCGCGTCAATTTCTCGCACTCTGAGGCATTAGGTGACGTGAAGGTTTTCAGCATCCTAAAAAACGCCACGCCTTGCATTGGGGGCATAGCAGAAGTGAAAAGTCAATGGAAATAGAAGAGATAACAGTTTATGTTTTGACTGCACTCATCCTGACTGCTCAGGTCCTTCCGTTTACAATCCACTTGGCAACTATACAGATAAGCAGCAGCATGGCACTGCTTGTCTGGTAGTTCCTTTTTCTTCAGCCTGAGCTCCTCGGCAGCCCACAATCCAAGCAAGGCACAAAGCAGAAGCACCAACACACAAGCACTAAACCACTCTGGAGCAGAAACTAAAAAATGAGCAGGCAGAAAAAAGACTGCTGAATCCGATACACGATCACACTTCTTGTCCTGGTCCCTCTGCATAAACAAACACCTCGTGCTTCACGATTACGTAGGGGTCGGTGGTCTTGTCTTGGCTTGTGTCGCCTTGACTTGGCCTGGCTTGGCTTGGCTCGAATCGGCCAGTGCCCGCATTCCCGCATGGCCGCGCGCTGAGTTTCTGCTGCAGCGTGCGGGCGTTGTACAAACACAAAAGCAATAAAAATGTTTTTTTTTTATGTTTTCTATTCGCCCCTTCGCGTGGCCCATTAGCTAATAAACTTCCTTCCACACCCCCACTTCTTTTCCCACCGGATCTCCTGCATTGAGCAGGAGGGATGGCTTTCTCCTCTGGCTTTCTCCAGACTCGCGCACCTCGTGGCTGAACTCAATTCCGAATATAACGCGAAGTGCGTTTTGGAGCTTGTAATTCCGAAAAAAACTCGCGTTATATTCGTGCAAATACGGTATCTTGTGTCACCCACGTCCCACCGTTCACGTGTCGCCTTCCACGTGTCACCTTCTGCGAGTCAGCCTCGTTTGTCTGTTTCCCGCAGGACCACCACTCGTCGGACAGCGAGCTCATCTTCCAGTTTGCGTTCCAGTGCGCCCTGACGGTGCTCTCCATCGCCTGCCCCTGCTCTCTGGGGCTGGCCACACCGACGGCGGTAATGGTGGGCACGGGGGTTGGCGCCAGCCTCGGGATCCTCATCAAGGGCGGGGAGCCACTCGAACTGCTGCACAAGGTGACCGCATGCCCCGTGCATTTTTTTTTTTCCAAGAGCCCTACAAAGAGAAGGTTGTTAGCAAGAGCCGGCAGTTACTTTAAACCAGTAAACTGAAGGTGTCGACGGGAAACGTTTTTGAATGTTCTGCATGCGGCGCAGCTTGAGGGAAAATTCATTGGCTCTCTCTGGGAGTTTGTTGCGGTAGCGTAGACGCTCATCGTGAGTAGTATGTCGAAGTGTACCGTATTTTCCGGTCTATAAGTCGCACCTTTCAGGGGTGTGACATCTGCGCCAATTGCGCCATTTTGATACAAACCCAATTTTCTGCGCCTAGTTGCGCCAAAAACGCAAAATCGCTCGAAATTGCGCCACACTGCGCCGAAGTAACTCAAAAACTAAAACAAAATGTTTGCGGCGACGCTAGATTTAGCGGGAAACGAGAGCTTGGTTGGTAACATTCAATCTCGTTGTAGTAAAGTACACGGCATGGGTACAGGGTGGCGCATGCAACCAGCCGGATTCGAAGATTTCAGCTGTAGTACCTTTCTATACCTATGATACGTGGTCTTTTCCCGATTTTCCTAGTTTCCGCTGTCATTTGTGACTGCATGCTAACGGGGCGCTGTCACGTGGTCTCGCTGTCTGGCCGCGGGAGGTATGACGCACAGGCTATCAAGATGAGCAAACCTAAGTATTTCTTTCGTTTTGAGAGTAAATCTTTTCTTAAAAGTGCTATTGAGCGCCTCCATTGCGTAATTGTTCATTCGTGTCCGTAATCTCGTCAAAATGGATGGCGCCGTCGCCGCGAGTACTTTCGGTTATCCCACACGTGCTTCCAGTGCGTGAGCAATCGAATGAATCGGTCATACACCCGTATTTAGCGTGCATGTGGTGCTCATAGGTTTTTCTACCAATTCACTATTTACCTTGTGACTCACTTTTGTGGGGAGTTTTTTTCTATCTGTGCGTGCTTTCTACGAGCGTCCGATCGATGTCTGGTTATAAACCGTGCTTCCCTGTTCATGCTCTCGAATCACCGCTTTAAAAAGGTTTCGCACTACAATTGCGCTTTGGCACCACTTCGTATAAGCTATAAGCGTATAACCTGGTGCCCACCTAACTTTGCAGCAAGCCTGTGTTTCCTGTCCTCATCTATATGCGCATAAAACTCGTGTTTGCCTTTTCCATTTTTTTCTTTTATATTTTATCTCGGTACGTAACGGCGCTGATGACTTATTGGAACCAGGGTGGACAAAAATAATGATTAAAAAAGAAAAATCTGATTTATGTTATTTATATCAGATTTTTATGATTTAAATTTCTGATAAGCTGCTCTAACACTTTCTGCTCCTAATCTTCTCAAAACTGTAGACTTTTGTACATCGAAGTTGCTCCAAAATTTATAAAACTGCTGCTCCAAAGTGATAATTTTGGGCTCCTAAGCTGCTCCAAAATCCAGATTTTTCTGCTCCAAAAATTGCTCCAAAACTTGTTTCCCCTGTCGCACCCCTGACCTTTGTATAAGTCGCACCCCCCTAAAAATGGTTGTTTTCATGAAAAAGTTGGTATACAAGTCGCACCTTTGTATAAGTCACACTTTTTGTACAGTCGGTGCGGCATTGCTAATCCCGTGTTATGTGTATTGTGATCGCGACACATACGGAAGCGGTAGCCAATTTCGCCAATGAATCAAACGAGAAAAATAACTGGCGCGACAAATGCGGTTCGATACGCCGGCACTCGCGTCTACAAGCCACCGATGTTGCCGGGCGCGGATTATGAGGGAAAACCGACCCTCGGTAACCGAAGGCTACGTCTGACGGAATCAGACACGTTACGATGTAGCAGTACAATAAATATACTATCGAAAATAAGACACGAGTAGATGCATGTTAAAAACAATTAAAAACAGACCCACCTGCGGTCGAACTATGCGATGTCAACTGTGCTCCGGTTTATTGTATTCATTCCGTTCGTTAGGGTTAAACAAAACCATCAAAATCCTCTTCCTCCGAGTCGGTAAGAAATGGTTCAGCGATCTCGGGGTCTAGCGTGGTTGGTGTGTCTTCAACGTCGTCCTCCGAGTCACTGCTGATGCTTGCTTCGTCAGCGTCGCTCCCAGGCACAGACTCAATGAGGCCGGCTTTCTTGAAGCTGGCTACCACCGTGCCCACGGAAACTGAATTCCAAGCCTCTTCGACCCATTTGGCCACCTCGCCAAAAGACGGGTGTCTCATGCGTCCCGTTTTGGTGAAGCTATGGTCTCCGTCCGTCATCCACGTCTCCCATATACTAGTGATGGAACCGAATCTGCCGAACTTCAGATTCGGCAAAGTTCGGCAAATGCCGAACTTTTGAAGCAAAGTTCGGCAAAGATTCGGCAAAAATTCGGCAATCCATGACTCCGTCGCGAGGACGCGACGGAGTCATGGATTGCAAATGGACGCCGCGAAGTCGTGCGGTTACCATCGTGGAGTGTAGTACAACCAGCGGTTACGACGCAATGTGGAGTAGGCAACACGGTAACTGTGCGTTTGTGAGCGAGTGTGGTTCTCCGATATTTTCTGCCTCAAGAATAGAAGATGGACCAGTAATTTACGCAGTCGACTGCACAAATGACAAATGATGCGGTGCATTCTGAAACATTGAAACATAGGCCGGCAATTACTTTAAAGCACTCCTCGCAATTATAACAATTCTGTTTTCGGCTCAGGAGTAGTGTGTTCCAAAACAAAATAATATTGCTTTTTCAATTATTGTTATTTCGCGATTTCCCTGTACCTGCATAAAACTAAACACAAAACTATAATGCTCGACATTGCACATTTGACATTCCTAACTCTCCCTATCTTCCGAAACATTTGTGTGTGTCCTAATACCAGAAAGTGGCATTTTAAAGGTTAAAAACGAGACGTTACGAATATGGGACGCACACTTTCATGCAAAGCTGACGTCAAGTGACTCAAATCGAAAAACATGCATATTTACAATATTATTATTATTCTCTTCTGGTGAAGGCTCAGCAACCGTTGCATTCAGTTTTCGCGCACAAAACGGTGACTTCCAGAGAAAGCAAGAACGCAGCGTTATTGCCTTCATTTTAACAATGTACACACACATGCAGGCTTGCGCTGATGCATGATGCCTCAAAACCGAAACTCTCGTAGCGTGATTCGCCACGCTCGCTTCTACCCAACCTCGTTGTCACGCCACTTCTGCAAGGAGTCAATAAAATCGCCAGTAAACACACAAAAACGACACCAATACAATTATCTTGTAGAATATCACCTTATTCAGTAATAACTATGTCAATATGCATTAGATGTTGCATAAACGTTGAGAAAAAAGAAACATAAAACCCTTTTTCGCCAGAAAAAACGAAATATCAACGTTAAGTCTGGTAACAATGTATTTTTGCCGAATCTTTGCCGAATCTTTAGAAAAGTTCGGCAAAAGTTCGGCTTTGCCGAATCCCGAGATTCGGCGTCAAACTTTCGATTCGGCAAAAGTTTCGGCCCATCACTACCATATACGTCTCAGAACAGCCCTGAAACTGCGGTTGACGTAAATGTCCAGTGGCTGAAGCATCTTGGTCATACCGCCTGGGATTATCGTTGGAATGCAGTTCTTGGATTTGATCTTTTTCTTAATCAAATCGGTTAAATGGGCCCTCATGCTGTCCATTACCAAAAGGCCCTTGTGTGTGTGAAAAAATCCACCAGGTCGCTGGGAAAAGCATCTGTCTAGCCACACACCCATCATTTCTTCATCCATCCACCCTTTGATGTTGCACTGTACGATGACTCCGGGCGGAAACGGATCCTTTGGCACTGTTTTTCTTTTGAATATTAGCATTGGCGGGAGTTTCGTCCCGTCGGCCCAGCAAGCCTGTACCACAGTAAAATGGGACTTCTCATGGCCGGTCGTCCGGACCGTAACGGTCTTCTCGCCTTTTTCGTTCACGCTCCTTCCCATAGGGATGTCAAATGTCAATGGAACTTCATCCATGTTCACAATGTTGCAAGCAGCTACATCGTGCTCCTGAATTTCCTTCAGCACGAATTCCCGAAAGCTGTCGAGCTTCTGCTGAAAATCATCCGGCAGTTTTTGGCACATTGTTGTTCGGGCCCTGATGGATAGGTGGTTGCGTCTCATGAAACGAAAACACCAAGACGGGCTGCCTGTAAAGTTGACCACGTTCATGTCTTTCGCAATTGTCACGGCTTTCAGGCGCACTTGTACTGTCGCAAGTCCCCGGCCTTCGGCTCGCTGTTCCAATATCCACGTACGAAGACGATCCTCAAGCTGCGGCCAGCGCGCCTTTTTACCACGATCAGCTTTCTTGGTTCCTTTCATTGAACGCAGCAAGTTCCCAGCTTTCCGCCAGTCCCTGACGATTTTTTCACTCAGCGTTGAATTCTCGCCCGGCAGCCCGGTTTCCATTTTCGGTGGCGTATGCGGCAACGCTAAGCTTGAACTTTGCTGTGTAGCTTTTTCGCGTCCTGGACGGTGCCATGTTGCTGCAGTGCTCGACACAGGTGAAAACACAGTAGGCACTTTCCGGAATGGCAGGGCACAAAGAAAGAAAAACAGATATGGCGACCGGAAGTTGACGCCGACCGGAAGTTGACGCCGGGAACTGCGGATGCGTGCGGATCCGTGCGGACTCCGAAAACGCTCGGCCTGCCGGAACTGAGAAAAGTTGTACGTCGAGGGTCGCGTTTCCTGATTCTTTTTGTTTAAAAAGAGTCGCGCGTCAGCGCTTGAGATGCAAGAGATTCCACCGTCGACGCATATAAGTCGCACCGCTGTATAAGACGCACCGCCAGAAATTTTTGAAAAAAAAACCGCGACTTATACACCGGAAAATACGGTAAGTTTAGGATTATGAATCCTGATCCTTGTTGCCTGACTTGCACTGCCTGCACCCTTAAAGCGGCTTTCTGAGATCCCCTTTTTATTGTCATAACTCAATCTACGAGCACTAAGCATCCTGAGAAACGCAAAATTACATTCACGTGCAGCCGATTTGCATAGTAAGAAATTTATAAAAGTTCCCGACGCTTGCCGTTGGCGCAGAACGACAGTTGGCACTACCGAACCTTGCTGATGAATATGGTCGAACGACAGACGGCGCTTGTCAGCCACTCGCAAGCGATGGGTTCCCGCTTGGATGAGCGGGACTGGTCGGCCGCTCTTTCACGTGGGAACCCATCGCTCAAGAGTTGCTGACAAGCGCCGTCCGTCGTTCGACCATATTCAGCAAGGTTCAATAGCGTCATCTGTCGTTCTGCGCAGACGGTAAGTGTCGGGATCCTTGATCACCATTTTAATACACAAATCAACCGTGCATGAATGTAATTTTTTTTTTTTTTTTTTTTTTAAGGATGCTTGAAGCTTGTAGATGAGTTATGACCACAAAACTAGGATCTCAGAAAGTACTTTAGTGCTTCTTTAACAGTGACCCAAACTTGCGAGAAAAACATGACTGCAGACGGGACTGTGGAGAAAGGGTCGTGGACTAAAGTGACTGGCTCTGCTTTTTTAGCGACACGCAATGAACTGCTTCTAGGTGAAATGCATTGTGTTCGACAAGACCGGCACCATCACCAACGGCGTTCCCGTGGTGACCCGCATCGCACTGTTTGTGGAGAACAACATCTGCTCACTCTCCAAGATGCTGGCTCTGGTGGGGACGGCGGAGGCGAACAGCGAGCATCCCATCGGCGTGGCCATCACCAAGTTTGTCAGGAAGGTAAGTCGATGATTGTGCAAGTTTCCTTGAAGTCCTCTGAAGTGAGATCGGGCCCTTTTCACTTGGCTGAAAGTTTGAATAATGGAATGCGAGCTTAATTCTTGAAGTTTTGCTGTGAACCCATTTTCACTACTCCCCGAGAAGTTTTTTTTGCCTCTGCGTGTGGACGCAACTTTTAACCTTCACCTTAACATTGATGATATTGACTAATATTCTGAAGTTGGTTTCCCAAGACTCGTCTTAAGCTGCCTTGTTTCTATCTGTCTCAACTCTTCCAATGTTGGTGCCATTAGCTGTCATTTCACAGTGCTAATGTACATCCTAACAATCATTCTGTACACCATGCGATGATACCAATGATAATGATTGTGATTTCTGACAAGGGTGGAGCCACCTGTCGTCACATCACAACACTAAATTCCTGGAGAGAGGTGATAGCACAGTCAAACGCCTTTATAATGAAGTCCGCTGGCAAAATTTTTCTTAGTACAGATGTCTTCGTTGTAGTGGTCGAGCTCGAAAAATCGATCGCACGAAACCGCATTTGTGGTATCCAGGGGCGGATTTAGAGGGGGGGTCCGGATGTCCTGACCCCCCTCTTGATTTCTGCATGTGTGAAATTTAGGGCGTGAAACGAGGGAGAGGGGGTTCCTAAACAAATGATACGCTGACCCGCAACCTGACCCCCCCCTCAGGAAATTCCTGCATCCGCCCCTGGTGGTATCGCATATTGACGTACCTCCACGACATTCGAGGTGTATTAAGTGCGAAACACATGCGCGTCAAAACTGTCCGATCCGACATGCGGACTGCCGGAACGACGTTCGGAGGCGAGGGTTTTCGACGCTCTCTGGTGCTACGAAAACCCTCTCCCGAACATCGTTCCGGCAGTTCGCACGTCGGATCGGACAGTTTTGACGGGCATGTGTCTCGCGCTTTAGGAAACAGTACGGCGTCAAATATAGTATGAGCAACATCAGAAACGAGGTTTTGAAAAGGAAACGGGGGGTGGCCGAGTCTGCTAGCGCATCGCAGCTCAGAGTGCGTGGGACGAAAGCTTATGCTGCAGTGTCCAGGCATCTTGGGATCGATTACCACTTTTTAGGGGCGAAGCTCCTTAGGGGCTAGCCATGTCCGTATGTCCGTCCGCCGTCCGCCGTAGGCCGGCGTCGGGTGCTCGTGCTTCTGCTCGTGAGATCATCACGTGCTCGTGTAGGGCAAAAAAAACATTGGAAAAAAAAAAGATGAAAAAAAAATTATGAAAAAAGAAAAAGAAGAAAAAAAAAAGAGTAGGTGGTTCTGAGATGCCATCCCATCTGTCTGCTTAAAAAAAGAAAAAAGAAAACCACACATTCTCCTACTGCCAGGAATGAAAAGGACCGAAAAGCTCGGCATGCAGCGCCTCAGCTTCTACGTAGACAGCAAGCTGCTCCGGAGACCAGGGCGCGAGAAGCTGCTGCACAGCGTCAAAAACGCCAAGCGGACCCGGAGTTGCAGAGCTCGGGAAGCGGCGGCAAAGCGTCAACGCCGACAGCAAGCAGCAATACCTATGACCAAAATCACTATCATCAGCACCACCCGAGCTTCTTTGTTTTCTCTCTAAATGAAAATTGTATTGGCACGTGTTCCCGTGCTTACCACTGCATGTTGCAATTTAAGGACACCAGGTTAGTTGTCGTACCGCCGGTACTGCCACTGGCAAAATTCGTCATCTACAGCCGAGACACCAGGCGCTCCTTGCTGCAGACTAATTTCGCGCTGTCCAAACTTCCACACAACAAACTTAACTGAAATTTCGAAATTACCAAACCACCGACATCGACCCCCAATCGCGCAGCGAATGAGAGGCGTTTGCCAACTGCGTAAATTAAGCCCTTTATAAATCGGGCGGCGGCTTGCACCGCCAATCAGGCTCTCGAAGCGGCTGCGCTGCTCTGCGGCGGCGGCACGGCAGAATCGGACATGTACTCGGCACGCGGCAGCTGCAGCGCGAGGACGGGGAGTGTCGCACAACCGCGCTGACCGAGCTCTTTTTCACATCTTTTAGGCACAAAGAAGGGGGGTGCGTTTCTTTCTGTACGACGGGCAATCTTTCTGCCGACGAAAACTGTTGCCGCTCTACCGGCTTCGCATCGCAATCGTTTTGGCGTTTCGGGTTGGGAAGACAGTGCGAACCCGTCTTGGAGCGGAGGGGCGCACGCTCACCGGCGTGGCTAAAAGAAAGTATGCATGAGCGCACGCGGGCATTCTGCAGCCATAAAGAGCCTGCATCACAGGGAGTTTACAACTGCTCGATCGGAGTCACGGGGGTTATGGGTCGCGTTTGCAGTACGTGCTGCTAGAAGGTTACGAACGCATTGATCGGTAGATCGTATGCGAGCGTGTCCGCCCGAGTCCGCCTTTCTGTCTGCTTTTCTCGCGGCGCGACAAAGGCAGCGCACGCGCACTTGCGGCCCATTGGGGGTCCATCATAAATTGGAAACGCTCCCCATGGTTTGAAATGAACCCTCTTCAATCCAGGCTCTCTACGCAGCAGGTTACAGTCTAAGCTCATTACAACAGATCTGGTTACAACAGACATTTCAATATAACATACCAAATTGTGAAGTTTCGTTGGTTTTCCTCCACTTACCATTGATTCAACTTCATATCTGCATACAACATACTACTCCTTTTACAACAGACCAAAATCGTGGTCAAAATCAAGGTCTGTTGTAACGAGCTTAGACTGTAGTCACGTAGCGCCATCTAGACACAAGGTTGCGCGCTAACAAATTATTTAGACTAAGGGTCTCCAAACTTTTCGGCTAAGGGACCGGATTAGCGATTTGTCGCAGTCTCTAGGAAGAAAAATGAAATTGCAAACGGAGAAAACTAAGGAAATAAACCCATAGTCCGTTTCAACTCAAGAAGGTAGGGCGAGGGTAAGACGGGCCGGGGAGGAGGAAGCAGACTGAACGCTAGAGAGAGAACGAGGTTTCCCCTCTCTTCTCCAGCGTTCTGTCTGCTTCCTCCTCCCCGGCCCATCTTACCCTCGCCCTACTGTCTTCAGTTGCAACAGACTATAGATAAATATTACGCGCCACTTGTGACCAAAAAAAGTTCACCAAGCATGAATCAAAGCGTATGGGAACTTTGGCATGTTCGCGCATGCAAAGGCTAATGAGAATGATAAAACTAATTCTGACAATATGCAATAGTTGCGACAGACGACACTAAGCGCAATGTACATGAGAACGCAATGGAATTTTAACATAGTTACACAGACGTGAAGCAGGGAGTAAGAACTGTAATGCTAGTGAGGACAATGTCCAATTAACAATACGGCGAGAGGACCCGTGTTGCGATGCAGGTTCTCTCGTTCTTTATAGTATCTTAGTTTGCGCATTCGGAGCGCAGCGCGGCGTTGTTTCTGTATGTGCACTTCTTTTTGCGCCACTAGCATCGGGTCTGCTGGAAGTGGGCTGAGGGCTGGACTTCACTGAAAAGACCGTGGTCAGCCGCGGGCCGGTCAGAACTGTTCCATGGGCGGGATCTGGCCCACATGCCGGGGTTTGAAGACCGCCAATTTAGACCCAAAGCCGAGAAAGGCGCGGTGCGGCGGCAGCGCGACGGCGGAGGACGCAGCGCAGCGGCAGAAAGGAGGCGGCGCAGCGGCGGTTTGAGTTGTCGCCGCTGCCGCAGTATTTCTGTTTTCTACGCGCAGCCACTCGAGAGCGACAGTTTCCGTAAAATCAATTACTTTTCACCGAGAAAATTTATAATACCAGTCATTTTTGCTTTGTAGTGCTGTGCAATTGCTTCGTGAAACAGAAACCTTTGTTAAGCAGGAATTCGTTGTAGTGGTCAGCGCTGGGACTTTTATTTTACTTCTTTAAACGGGCATTTTCGTAGTAGAGGCGTTCGTTATAAAGGCATTTGACTGTATAACTTTGATGCATCTGCTGTCGTATCACAACACTAAAGCACATTCTAACGATCATACTGTACACCATGTGACATTACTGATGTTGATGAAGACCGCGAGGGCTGACAAAGTGGTGCCGTCTGCTGTCACATTACAACACTAAATTCTCGGACTGAAGTCATGGTGCGATGATGATGATCTACAAGGTGACGCCATCCATTGTCGCATCGCAACACTAGAGTACCTCCTTTGCCTCGACCGCAGATCCTCGAAACAGAGACTCTGGGGAAGTGCGAGGACTTTGCGGCCGTTCCGGGCTGTGGCCTGCGTTGCCGCATCTCCGGAGTCGACGCGGTGCTCCAGAGGACCAAAGACACGGAGAGCTTGGTCACCAAGGGCCTACGACCCCCGTCGACGGGATACAGGGGCACCGGTTCCGGCACGGAAGAGGTCTTCATCGATCGTGTTACGCTGTTTCCCGAGAGGGGAGACGACGGCTCCACGCTGCAGCCACCTTCCTTGGTGCAAGTCGCCGACGGGTCGGGTAGGACCCGTTTCTCTGTCTGATCGAGCGCGTCAATCTTGTTGCTTACACAAGCATTGTGCCTGGTAGTGACCGCGTATGACGAGAAAACGCTGGCATACTGCCACCGTGCGTCGGGGGTAACCCTGGGACTCTTCCGAAAGTTGTATAACTAGACTGAAGGTTTTGCGGTGTTTGCGAGATCGAATCTACGTACCCTCTATAAGAAATGGTCGCTTTAAGGGGAGACACTCCCTGGGAGGGTCAACTTTTGAACCCTTGGCTTAAAGTTAATGAAATTTACAGGGTAGGCTGGTGGCCATGCTAGAGGGTGCATAACAAAAATTCAGGTCTGTTGGTTAAGTGGGAAGGAAATTAGGGCAGCTTCCATCAGCAACACCCCTCCATTGTTTAGTTAATCTATCGTCGGAAAACTATCACAATATTTAAGATTTTTATTCGCTAGATATGTAGCAGAATGCCTAGGAGGTGCGCCTATAGAAAAGTTTTTGTAAAAAGTCATTGATTTCTATCAATTTTCTCTTCTGCAAAATTGGTCAACTTTTTGGTCTTCTGTGTCTCCGACAAAATGTCAACATTTTTTATAAAAGACATCCGTAAAGTGACAAACAAACTCCATAGGCACATTCCTTATTAAATTTCAGTCAGGAAAAGTGAAGAACGAGCCTTCCCTGCATTGCCACTATCAAACGATAGATTGACCAAAAAGGAATTTACATCAAAAAGTGGAACGGAGAAAAATGTGTTCAAAGTGCTCCGAACCCTACCTTTTCTTTAGCTTTGGTGGACAGAAAATAATTTATAAAAAATTAACTATGCAGTGTAAACTAGTGAAAATTTCTGGGAATACTCTCTGGATGTAGAGGGATGTAAATATGTAATTTTTCAATATCAATGTTTTTTGCAGAATTTCTTTTTCTCTGGGCAGTGTCCCCCCTTAAACATTGTCGAAATTATTTCGGGCTCTCAATAAAAGAATGATGCATAAAAGATAGGAAATATACAGTCGCCAACCGATTTCTCAAACGCGGATAATTCGTACGTGATCAATCTTTCGGACCTAAAAGAGGAACGATGACCTACCCAGCAGAAATAGTGCATGTTCACGCCCAATGTTTAGAACGGTCCGAAAGTTCAATTTTTCGGACAAGGTCAGTGCGAGCGATCGGCAGGGAACACCACTGAGAAGCGGCCATTTTAGATTCAATGTTGGCTGCACATGGATTGGCTCGGTTTGGCAACAGCTACTTGAGTACTGCTAAGTCCTAGCACTAGGTGGCGCTATGCTACGACTTTTTTCGTTCTCTAGCTGCGCGTCATTAGTTATCACCATTGTTACCATTTTGCTTTGTTAATTTGCCATTCTGCAGTCGCGGACTTGCGCGTCTCATCTCGTCTTGGTGAGTTATGTTTTCGGACTACGCTGGCTTGGATGTCATAGCCTCATCCGTTCTTCCGCCGCTGCGAAGTGTCGCTAAGGAGCGCAGAAAGTACTTGAACATAACGCTAGAAAAGGAGGCCGCGATTCTCAAGCTAATAAAAAGTGGCCGAACGCAAGCGGAGGCGTAAATGAAGCAAGGCACTATTGACGGCTTTTTTAAACCCGTTAGATGTAATAAAGGCAGGTTTTCTTATCTGCTGATTTTTCGGACTGCTCTGTTATTCGGACATTTTATCGGTCCCTGCAAAGTCCGAAATATCGGTCGGCGACTGTTTACGCAGATCGGGAGCGTCGCACGGCTCTACCCAATAATCATTGTCAGTATGTCAGTGGGTTCTCCCGTCGTTCGCAGGAGACAGGCGATCGTCCGGCAACAGCGTCGTGCTGATCGGCAACCGGGAGTGGATGCACCGCAACGGCGTCGTCGTCAGCTCTCAGGTTGACGCCATCATGGAGCAGCACGAGGAGAAGGGGCAGACGGCCGTGCTCTGCACGATCGACGGTGAGGAAAACTGTTTCGCTTCATCAGTCGCGCCAATGACCGAGAAGGCACGTCGTCGGGGGGTCGCGCCACAACTGAGACTTGCTGACGTGTGGTCGGCGTACGAGTTGTGCATGTGTGAAGGGGCTCGCAGGCCGTCCGCCAGTGGCAGTCTTGCCACCAGTTGGTAGATCAATTGCTGGTACAGTAGGACCTCGTTGATACGTTTTCCGGGGGACCCGGGAAGCAAAACGTATGGCTCGGGAAAACGTAAGGAACGAAAACACTGTTGGGGGGGTGCTAGAGATGAGACTGACAGCAACTGTCACGAAACAATTTATTTTACGCAAACATTCGTAGGTGTGAACTCAAATCGACCCCAAAAAAGTTTGTAAACGTTCGTAGGTGTAAAATTAAATAAACATGCCGTAAAAGTTTGTATGCGTTATCTCAAATACATTCAGAAAGGTTTGTAAACATTCGTCGGTGCGAACTCGAATACGTTTGGAAAAAGTTCGTAATTTCCACCAGGTGCATTGGGCGACTAAACACGGGCAAGCGAGGAGTCCTGTGCTTGCAGAGGGGTGTTTGCCAATCTCCTCGTTGGTTCATCCTCGCGCAATCGTGCACGATGCTTGAGTACACCAAAGCCGCAAGAGAGGCCTCGCTGGGTGGCATGCTGTAGAACACGTGCAGGAGAGATGGCAGCGTGCTAGACGACTTTTGACTGAAGCTTCATTACACGGACCTGGAGGAATATATCAGAACCTGGTGTGCATCAGCTGAGTGAAGTTCTCGCAGCTTCTCTCGCATGCAGTGCGTGCAAAACCAAAAACCGCACGACCAACACGGACCAGTGAATGAACAGAAACAGAACATAGCACAATGACACACACCATCCTTGTGTTGCTCATTAAAAAAAAAGAATAATTGCAAGACTAAACATGTTTGAAATAAAAAATCCGCGAGTGAACAGGCGCTCGGCTTTTTCTGTTGACGCTTTTCACTGATTTTCGACGGGGGTTGACTGGAAAAGCGTTTTGTCTGGCAACGACACCTTTTTTTTTTTTGGCAAGCAAAGCGAAGATGGTGCATTGTTTCTTTTCATTTGTTCTGTCCATTCGCCGGTTTGCTTTGTTGCACGATTCTTGGTTCCGCACGTGAAAAAAGCTGCAGGAACTGTTTCCAGCTGATGCACCTGCAGGTTCCGACACTCCTCCAGGTCCATATCAAGAAGCTTCCGTCAATACCGTCTCGCGCGCCAGTGCTCTTTTCTGCACAACCATCCAACAAGACCTTTTTGCGCCCATGGTTTGTCAAAGCGTCGTGCGCGAGTGCATGGGGACGAGGACGTGGGCCGCTTTGCAAGCCCAGGACTCCGTCGCTTCTACCCCGACCCTCCTCGAGTAAGACCACACTTGTGTTATGCCTTAGGTTGGTAAAGGTAGTGGCACTTCGCGCTGAGCCTCTCGCAGTGTTCCACCTTCGCAGCACAAAACAATGGCACGCCGCAATATTTTTTCCTGTTAATGCTATAGCAATACGACCATAGCGACAAATGTTGGACTCGGACGATGGTGCCGCTGCGCATTTGTTAAGTGGTTTGGTCGGTCCTCGCTGTCCCTCGTCAACCCCCTCCGTGCGAGTGCACTTGGAGGCGGACGATCCGCGGACGTGTCGTCACGTGGTCTATCTGTCCGCAAATCGGTCCGTCATGTGAACCGACCGGCGTCGGTGGCGCTATGTCGGCAGCTTTTTTGACATAAGAACCGGGAAAGCAAACGCACTAAGCAGGAAATGTGTGTTCCTGTGGGAGCACGTTGGGACCGGCGCTTCTAAATGTGAAGCCCGTGAAGACGCAAAAACCGGGAACATATCAATGAGGTTCCGCTTAGTTCACCACGAGCTCGTTTGTCAATAACTATCTATCCATCTTTATTTTTCTTATTTGCATCTGTGCAAAATGGTAATCACGCATGTATAGTGAATTCTGACTTCGAAGCGAATAGTGAGTTTGGCCGAATATTTGCCCATTGAACGTCCTGTGGTAGTGGCGTAAAATATTTGCCGCGAAGAACCGAAAGTGTAGTTTGGTGAAAGATAAAATCAAGATTTCTTCGAATAAAACTCATTTTTATTTGTAAGTTTTTCTTAGTTTTACATCCGGGTACATAGTGAGAGTTTTGCACACACTTTGCTGCAGGCATCCTGGTGTGCATGCTGGCCGTGGCAGACACGGTGAAACCCGAGGCCCGCCTCACCGTCTACACCCTGAAGAAGATGGGCCGCGAAGTGATCCTGCTCACGGGAGACAACAAGAAGACTGCTGCCGCCGTCGCGCGAGAGGTGGGCGAGCGACCTTTCGGGAGCATTCTGCGGTTTACAGTTTCTCGTTCGGCAAGAGTCTAATGTCTCTATTGGTGTGTGGAAAAATGAGTGTTCATCGTGACGTATCCAATTTAGGAAGCTTGCGTCGGAGGTGAGGCAACTGAAACTCTTCCCCGTCGTTTTCGCTCTGTCTTTGGTCCGTACTGGTGCTCTCGTTTCTGTCGTCATCGCCGCCACGTTCCCAAAACACGTCGTCGGCGTTGCCCAACGAAATCTTGCACTTCACAAAGAACCGCGTCAACCGCTACTGCGGTCGCTCGGCAATTGTGTCTACATCTCGGGTGGGCACTGATTGCGCGCTTTCACGTTGTACGTTGCGAGCTTGACCTCTCTGGAAAGCGTTTTTTTGTTTGCGCTATTTTACCTCGTATGTGTTGGGATTCAAACTAGGATCACCGTTTACCCTAAAGTAATTTAGAACTGAGTGGAGTTGCACTTGGAGAATGAACTTTCAACCCTCGATCCCAGGTGGGCATCAAGCACGTGTACTCGGAAGTGCTGCCCTCGCACAAGGTGATGAAGATCCAGCAGCTTCAGGAGCAGGGGCGGCGTGTCGCCATGGTGGGCGACGGCGTCAACGACTCGCCGGCGCTGGCGCAGGCGGACATTGGCATCGCCATCGCCAACGGCACGGACGTGGCCGTGGAGGCGGCCGACGTGGTCCTCGTTCGGGTACGCCGTTCTCGTTGCTGGCCATGTGCATTTCGGCGTGCCCTGTGCGTTTTCAATGCGTAGCGTTTGTAGGGCCAACTCTTGGGGTTTTTGTGTTTGCACCTGGGATGTAGGCTCGATGGAGACGTCACACTTTTTCTGCCCTCGCTCATTCCAACCTGGAACACTGTAGTACCGTGTGATTGTGTGTCACTACTGCGTGGTGCACATTAAATACCCTAGGCCAGCAGTTGTACTGCACTGGCTATATTTCTCATTTAAGACGAGAGATGGATGAATGGATGAACAAATTGCGACTTGTTTGCCTTTTGCTCTCTTCAGTCCACACACAGCCCACATTGTCTCCTTCCGGAGGATACGTGCGTGGTCACATAATTTCTGCCCAACCCCCCCCCCCCCCCCCCTCCCCCCCCCCTGTCCCAGTGAATGGATGAATGCTAACGGCTGTACCCTTTATAACGGGCAATAGGGTGCGCCACCTAGCCTAGAAACTAAAAATGAGAAGTATGATTCCTCCCTTCATGCTACTGAGCCAATTTGCTTCCCCTATGCAATTTTGTAAATAGTACAGTATAAACTCATTACAACAGACCTGGTTACAACAGACATTTGGATGTAGCATACTGCTTTCTGAACATCGGTTAGTTTTCCTATCTGTACCATTGGTTCAACTTCGTATCTGCATGCAATGTACTCCTTTTCTGACAGGCTGAAATCTTGGTCACTATCAAGGTCTGTCTTGTCTTGGGTTCTGTGCTTTCGGATAAATCCCAACACTCTGAAAAACACGCGCCAGTAAAGCAGTAAAATCTCGGTCAATTAAGTTTGATCAGCGCACAGGGTCAGTGGTCCTGGGAAAATGCCACCGCAGTTATCTTTCAAATCTCGGACCATTTCTCAAGGGGTCTTACCGCTTATCTCATCAAGGTTCATTCAGGGCGACAGGTCATTGTACTTTCAGGCCACGACAAAACCCACTGATTTTGATTTCTAGTTTGGGCCATACTATTTGTGCCTCAGAGGAAGGAGAGGCTGTGTTTTTGTTACAGTGAAAGCTGTGGATCATAGAGATTGCATAAAATAGGGAAGAGGGGCGATTGAAACTTCTCTATTACATCCTTTACCACTGCACCTCGCGCGGCTATCGGGTAGGTGAATGGAATAGGATGGTGTGAATACGAGCTTCCCAGCGACTACCTTGAGGAGTCTATTGATTTGAAGGTCTCGACAGTTTATCAAAGCAACACTTGTGTACGACTTTTGACATGGGACAAATTAGTATTGCCAATGGCAATGGTACCATCGCCAAATCCAGCTGAAAAAATAATAATTGACACAAGCGCATTTAATTTTGTTTTTTATCTAGCATACATTTACACTCGGATAGAAAACAGTGCGAAATTAAACTCGGAATTTTGTAGAATTGAGAATCAAACGAATATAAACTCCGATAAACTCTGAATTTTCTGAAAGAAATAAACTTCGAAAAACACCCTCCGAATTTCACGAAAAATAATCTCAGACAACACGGAATCCTAGTTATAACCTATTTTAGTCATTATCACCAGGGGGTGTGGCATATCACCAGGATGACCCCCTTAAACGGTGTTGCCGCAGCCTAAAGGCAGATCATTGCTAGGCTGTCTAAACGCAACCAACTGATTTGCTTCTTTTTTTTTCTTTTGTCACAATGATTTTTGGTGTTTACAACGGTTGGTGTCTGACTGTGGTGTTGGAACGTTAACGATTTCTAAGAGAGGATCGTTTACATGACACTATTGTCACATCGCACTGATGTCGCATGACATTATGACGTTACATGACACTGTGACATCAGAAAGGACCTGTAAATGCTAGGCATTGAAAGTGCCTTTGGGACGTACCCGAAGAAATGGGCAGATCTTTATTTTAGGTAAATATGAATAGGAAAAGTGCTGCATTATTGCTAGCCTCCATCATGCAAGGGCAGATCATGCTGTCCTGACTTTTTTGTCCCTACAAGTGCTATAAATGATGGTGTGCTCTTCAGTCCAAGCTACTATTTGCACACCCCTTCCTCTTTTCTGGATTGATACAGCAGTGGGCAGAGGGAAACGGAACACACGAACACACAGCTAGGTGATAGTGCGTGGAATTTGCATGCCAGGGTGTTGACGAGCCTCACAAGGGAACCCTTTCGAGGGTTTTGTTTCTCACTGACAAGAGGCGACAGGAGGCGAGACAAACTAAAGCCCCCACATAAGCAAAAGTAATGACATTGTTTTAAAAATGCCGCCTGCTACCTTGAAACAGCCCGGGCGGTGCTATACTTAGTTTTAGCTGAAGTCCAGAAGCAGCCGACGCTATGCGGTAATGGGAGCAAACAAGGCAGCGTCGGAAGCTAAAGTTGCTGGGCATTTTTTGTTTAATGATTGGTTCAGCCACGACGATTGAACACGTACAAAAACATGGCGAATGCCATGATGGTGCACTTTTGACGCTGTCTGATTGGTGGTTCCATCAGCTTGTAGCGTCGGCTGCATCTGGACGCAATGTGAAAGGAAGTATGGGGAGTATTCACTGGCAGCCATAGCTGTGTGCACAACTGATGAGCGCACGCTGACAGCGAGGTTCCACAGTTCTCTTGCAACGTGCATTCCGCACCATCAGGATTGCCGCTTTTAGCAGTCTATTAATGTGAGCTCGCTCTGAGCATGCGCTCTAAACATCGCCCTCAAATATGGCGTCCAGTGAATATCCTCTATGGCATTGATGCATTTGTGTGAGAGAGAACGTGCTAGAAGAGTAGAGAAGAGGTGTCATTACTTTTTTCTTTGTCCACGTCTGTACTGCAAGGTTTTTTAGGCCATTATTTAACCAAAGCTAAAGAGTGTAAGTGTTAACTGTTTTGCAGAACTTTTGGTTTTTTAAATTGGAGTTTGACTGCCAGTAGTGTTTACCTAGCATTTAAGTGTGAAACAGAAAAGTTGCTCAATTCCAAAATTTGGGGGGGGGGGTTTGTATTCCTGCGACAGCGTGATGAATGCATTGGGCAGCAAAATAAACAGATAAAGATTCATTTCTTCTAACCTCCCTCTCAGAACGACCTGCTGGACGTGGTGGGAGCAATTGCGCTCTCCAAGGCAACAGTCCAGAAGATCCACCGCAACTTCTTCTTTGCAACCATCTACAACCTCGTCGGGATTCCCCTGGCAGCAGGTGAATAAAATTTAAAAGTTTGGACTTGGACAAGAGGCATTCTCACACTTCAAACTCCTTGGACTCGAGGAATGCCCATGGCTCTTTTCACCAATCATGCACACGCCATACTTTGTTCACCCCCAAGCTAACAGTGCGGCAACAGGTATGTGTTCGCTGGACCAGTCATACATCTACCTTTCATCATGTGATCACTCTTGCCCATGTCCATGTGTGAGGAGCGGGGTCAGGCGATGAAAGCGAGGTGATTGATTGTTTCAGCAAGCGTGTAGCTCTCACCAGGAGTGAACGGAGGATAGGGAGTGTTTTGCTATGTTCTAGTTATGCATGGATCGGATACACCAAACTAGCACTTAAATTGTTTCAGACTCGTCACTCAGGGGTAGGGGCGATTGGGAAGTGCTGTGACCTAAAGTTTGTTTTCAAACAAAGGCTTAGAAGCTTTTTTTGTCAAACAAAGGCTTAGAAGTTTTTTTTTGTCAAACAAAGGCTTAGAAGTTTGTTCTCAAGCAAAGGCAGGGCAGTGCTACAAAGTTGCCGGGCCCGTTTATGTGCAGGGGTGTTCATGCCGTTCGGTATCGTGCTGAAGCCTTGGATGGGTTCGGCTGCCATGGCCATGTCTTCGGTGTCGGTCGTCTGCTCCTCCCTCTTGCTCAGGAGGTGAGACTCTTTTTGCTTACATCTTTTTTGAAGACGAGTTCCCGTCTTGGTGCAATAGACCCTCTTTAAAAAAGGGTGCCATCCAGTGGCAGTCACGGAGAACTCCACAATGCTTCCGTGCAAGCAGCAGAAGCATACTACTCTGTTTCGTACTTCGTGTTTAACTCTGTCACAGCTACTAACACGAGCATGGGGTATGAGCCCGAGCATCCAGTGTCTTCATTTCCACAAGAACTCGTGCAAATCAAGCGCTAAATTTAAACATAGGCTCTTGCCAGCAGCATTGGCAGCGCTGTGTACTTTAGGTACGATACGGAGTATAAAAATGCCGCTTCCCCAGAATCGAGTGTATAGTAATTGTAAATTGAAGGCGGTGTTTATGTGCCAGTTTGCAGACTTGCAGAAATTGAATCGGTACTTGTTGTCTACTAGCTCTGTACCAGCATAGTCTTTCAGATTCGATTGTGTGCAGGCAGCTGTTCTATACCCCCCTTAGTACAATGGCCTTAAAGGACACATGCAAAGGAAAAAAACATTTTTTTTAAACAGTCTAGATGGAAAAAGAATGTTATAAAATAAATTTACAACGAAGAAAGAAAAATTTTAGAGCTATATTTACGGCGCAAAACGATTTTGTAGTTGGCGCTGGCAGGAGCCGCCGCTGGTCACGTGGTAGGCCCGCGCGCTACCGCGCTCCGTCGCCGGCGCCGCAAAGAACCCCGCTGCCGCACGCTGAGCGTAGTGCGAACGCCGCTTCAACGCGTTTCTCCACGCCGCCGTCGCCGCCGCCGCACAAGTTCGCCTGCTTCGGGGCGTCGCCGCCGTTATCTGACCGGCGCTCAGGTCTCTCACGTCTGCTTGCGCTTTTTCAGAAGCTTCCTTTGGGCTCTAAAAGTTATTCTTTGTTTTTTGTTGCACTTCGAACGAAGATGAATAAGTAACTTTTCGAGACCATAGGAAGCTTCCGAAAGATTGGCAAGTACCACGTGACAAATAAGGGCCAGTCACGTGATAAATATGGGTCACTTTTCCGCGGCGCCCGCGGGCGCCAACTGCAAATTTGTATAGCGCCGTGAATATAGCTGTAAAAAGTTTGATTTTTCGTTGTAAATTCGTTTTATGACTTCCTTTTCCCAAACCGGCTGTTTTAAAAAAAAGTTTTTTTTCTTTGCATGTGTCCTTAAGTCTTTGGTTTAATGCATCATTAAATTTATTGCAATGTCGCGGCAACATTGCACACATGGACAAAACAGTGTTGCCATCCTGGTTTCCGCACCTCCTTATCCTACACTCTTCCGCCCCCACACGCCACCTAAAATGGCTGCCAAGGTTCCGCAAGCCGACGCGGGCCTCGCTGGAGACGCAGCAGTACCATCAGGAGACGCAGCGGCAGAGCAGGATGTCAAGCTCGGACTACGACGACCTCTCGGTGCACTGCGGGTTGGACGACGCGCGGCCGCGCTCTTCCAGGTTCAAGGCCTCTCTGCTGGGCTCCAGCTTCACCGTGCTCTTCAGCAACCTCACCGGCTACAGGGCCGAGAAGACCAAGCAGGGGCACCTGTTGGCGAGGGACGACGACATCGTGGAGATCAGTTCCTTTCCGAACTGAGTCGCCCGCCGCGTCACCATCTTTTTGCATCGTCGTCGTTGCCGTTGAGGCTGGTATGCACATTTGCGTTTGTTTGTGACAAAGTGCGCCGTGATCGCTTGACACTGCTTGCGACGAGCGCACCACACCACAGCTCGGTAGGAGTAGAAGGCTCTGTTGCACGGTTAGGAAAAAAGAGGTGTCGTTGAGATTGTGTGAAGAACGTATTTGTTTCTGCTGGGCCACCCGCTTGTTGTCGTCGTCGTTTTGGGCCGTGGTCTTGCGGAAACAGTCTCGAAAATAAGTTTGGTTTTTCTTTGGCTGTTTGCATTTTTAAGCGGAATTGTCATAGAGGTGGGGAAGAAGATTTTGTGGAACAAAAGACTTAATGCATTTTCGGGACGGCGGCAACAAAGCCGCCGTCTTCCCGCATTTTTCATTGCGTCCTATGATAGCCCCTGCTTACGTTTCGTGCACAAGCAAACCTGTTGCCACTTTCCGAAACCGCCGTTTCCTGCCGAAACGTGCGTGTCTGTACTGTGTGTATAGAGGGTCTCTGTTCGGCGACGACACCTGTGTGTGTAAATGCACTGCCTTGTATGTAAGGGTGACACCAATGTATCTGGACACATGCTGTGCCGGAGCGTGTAAGCCCTGCATTTCCATTTTTATAATTGGTGATGTGTACCATGTATATGGAGGTCCAAATCTAGTGATTTTATAGCGTGCGAGTAGTACTATGTAGTAGTATTTTGAGTATATTAAATACCTAAGTGTTGTAATGGACCTCGTCGGTTCAGCAGGCCAAGCTTTTTATTGTCAGATGCAAAGATCATATGGTATAAGCATTTGTAAGATTTATGAAAGCTTTCCTTTTTCTGGCCTTGTTTAATTTTTTTCTTCAATGTTACGATTAGGTATATTATGTCAAAATTAAGCAAGAGTGGCAAATTGATTTGGAGATATACTTAAGCACACCCAGTAATCTTGATATAAACTGGGGTTGCTCGATTGTTAGTGGTCATGACCTGAATTTTTTTTTCTGAGAGAGGTTGGCTGATTTTGTGTGCTTCGATAACTCGCATACTCACGAAGTCTTCAACTTTCCCACCGTGCGGCTGCATTAACTATGTGCGCGCAATTCAACCGATTTTCGTGAATGCCGTGTGCTCTGCTACTACAAAATCTATTATAATTCTTACACGCGTTATGCAAGTGTGTTACGTGTCGGTTCTAGTGCTTGTGACTCATACCCGCAGGCAGTTTGAAGATGCCAGCCGAGTCCATGAACGATGGCCTAATTTCGAAGGCATTCCTTTATATCTTCAAAACACAATATACTTTCATCCACAAAACATTGTGCAAAATAATGAAATAATGCTTTTCTATAATGGCCAAGTGTACAAGCAGACTGCCAAGCTTAAAAGCGAGCCGTCTTCTCCAAGTAAAGGATGCTTTTGAAGTGGCTAGTTGCAATGAGTGAGGTCAGTTCGACCTGGTAGTCATCTTTGCCTGCTGCGGTGAATGACTGATGTCCCAGTAACTTCCAGGAGTAGTGTGCATTGCACAATGGTGAACTTGTATTCACTTAGCAAGCATATTCAATGTTTATTGCAATAGTGTGTGTTGTGAATAGTGGTGGGAACATTTTTACTGTTTTTTACCTCAACATTTTTTTTTATTTGCACTAATGATGTTTTCATGATTTAATTGTGTCTTGAACTGTTAAATGTTGTTATTTTTCAACTGGCACATGATGTTCTTTTGTTGAGATTATGTACACATGTAACTCATTTTTTGTATGTGCGGTTCATCGGGACTGTTTTTGTTTAAAGGTGCTTGTAGATTCAAACATCTATTTAGAGAGCAGGTTAAAAATGTGCATTGCTTGAAGAAGTTGGAGGTAGATAGGCACAATTTTGTTGAATGTTTAAATGTTTAGCCACCCAGGAAATGCTCTGTGCTGGCCACAGAATCAAGTTATCTGCCTGCGCACAATGTTTGATTGAATGCAGTGTCGTAAGGTAGGTGTGCTTTATCGCTACACTTAGATGGTGCATGACCCAAACTGTAGTGAAGATTGCCAGTCTAACTCTGGATTGGTGAGTTTCATTACAAAGGCCTGCTCTAGGCCAAACAAATATTGAATTCTGTGCTTGCGCTGGTTGGTCATGTGTGCATTGAAATGGTCTTTACTGCTCTTGTTGAGTTTGAGAAGGAAACTCTGGTGCAGAGTTGACGCTGTCAACATATTTTTCTTTATATTAATGTACTGGGTGCAATCGAGAAAGTGAAACCAGGTTTTCTGACCCGCATAAATAAACTAGGCATCCCAGAAAGCTGAAACTCCGTGAGAAAAGGGCGCTAGTGGTAGTGATAAGATGCAAAAGTTTGAGCATATGACGCTAGCTGGATCAAAAGATAAAAAAGAAAAACAAATTCTCTATGAGCCAACGTCCACCTAAGCCTAATTTGCATCATATATTCGAGGGGCGCCTGTAGCATTTATTTCAGTGAAAATCTTGTCAGTTAGAAAGACAATATTGTTTTCTTTCTTGCTGACAAGTTTTTTCATTGACATAATTGCTGCATGCACCCGCAATCTCAAATTTCAATTCGATGAATATTAGGCTTTGGTGGACATCAGCTCATAAAGAATTTTTCTTTTGTGTCTTTTGATCCAGGTAATGTCATGTGCTCAAACCTTCACATTTTATCACCACAGCACCACATTCTCACCGAGTTCCAGCTTTCTGCGATGCATAGTTAATTCATGCGGGCCAAAAACCCCGGTTTCATTTTCTAGATCTCACCCTTTGCACAAGGCAGGCTGTGCCAAGATGTATATTTTCTTTATAGTTTTCAGACCACTTCGAATGTTCCTGAAGCTGGTCTTTTTGCAATATATACCGGCATGTCATTCTTGAAACTCTACGACGTCCTGTCATAGTTTGAGTGGTAGGGCCACTTTATTTAATCAATATTAACTTTGGCATTCAAATATAAGGACTAATGTCCATGCAAAGCTTCACATCGGCTCACATTAATCAGAGTCCAAGGCAAAAGGCTGCAGGCACAAGATCGTGACTGTCTTGCTGTACCTGCCTGGATCTTCGAAGCTGAGAGGCACGTAGAAGGGAGGGGTGACTGATTTCTCAATGTGAATGGGGTTAGTACAATGCAGTGAGAACTTGCACTTTGTACAGCCTCTGCTGTGTAATCTATGAAGTGTGGGCTATTGTTTAATATTTACGAGCCAACGTAAAATTTGGCTCGTCTTTGGGTGTGCCAAACCGATTAGTCGTCCCCAAGATGCTCCAAAAAATGCTTTTGAGGGGAAGCAGACAGCTTGCTTGTGCGGTTTAGACAACTGTTACTTGATGACTGGGACCAAATTGTTTCAGCACTGCTTCTCATACTCGACCGTGACGTGTCTCCAGTGTATGACCATAGTGATATTTTTTGTGAAGCCAGTGAATACAGATGTATTGTAGTAAACTGTACTGGTGTGTCATTGCCTCGAAGCACCCTGCTTCGGGTGTCCGGAACTACCAAGATGGAGGCTGTCTGTCTGGTAGACGTCTTAGAAGGTGTTGTTCTGAGCTCTTCTAGTTTTTATAATGCTTTCTTGGCTTGTGTGATTTTTCGTTTGTTTTTATGCAAGCCGTGAAATAAGCTGCGTATGAAAAAGTAGCTGCTCGCTAGCACAGTCTAGATATTGTTGGAAGATTATGACACACCATATAGTAAGTATTCGATCCAGAGCTCTGTGGGAAAGAAAACTTATTAACCAAGAAGAGTTTTGTGAAGCCTCTTGCATCTCTTTTCACAGGTAGCCATATCTGCGCTAATGCATAAGGCACGTGCTTTTCGGAAGACTGGTGGTGGCAGCACATCAGCGAACTGAGCTATCGGGACGCCATACTTTTCTTTTTTGAACTCGCTTGTGGCTTTTTCTCGTGTTTGAACAACCAGCAATTCTTTGTCGGTACTTATGAGGACAGCATAGATTGTATTGGGTGGCAGAGATTTATACACACACCTCTAAACCTCCCAAGTAAAGTCCGACACCCCCTCCCGTGACTCTCGTATGCAAAGTATACAAAAATCTTTTGGAACCCACACGGACTTTTTTAAACCCCTCCCCAAAAATGGAGAATGCTGGCCCCCTTGAATTGGACAGCAGCTAGAGCCACCTACAGTTGGTTACAGGTTCGGGGGTAAGGTCACGTGACCTTACTCCTAAAGTGGAAAGAGGGTAGGAGCTTCCCCTGAACTCTGGTCATGTGAGCGCTGTCCGCCCATGAGACCTGGCAGCATGGGTGCGCAATGAATAAGAGCACAATACTTTGCTCCCCTTTGCCTCGGATGTGAAAACTCTTGCACAATGTTAAGTAAATAAAACTACTGCCGATTATAGACACCTGCATTTAGGTCGTTGATGGTAAAAGGGTCTACAGGTGCATACAGGACGTGGGACGGATTGCGCCCTTGCGCTTCAAACATTCTTTCAAGAAGTGGAAGTTTGTATACAGGGAAATTTCTTCAAGCTTAACAAATTTGTTTAAAAAAAAAAAAAACGTGAAAGCTAGACTTGTGCAGTTTGTGCAGGGACATGATATACACTAACTCAACTCTGTTACGTCACGGCGCGGTAGTAGCGTGTCGAGCGCTCTTCCGGTCTGGGGTTGTGAGCGGAAGTCTCCATGCGAGACGTGCATTCCTGCATTGCTTTGAAAGTAATCAGACCGAATCCTGCCTTCTTGTCAAAACACCGCAACTGGGGCTGTACCAAAAGAGTCGAGAAAGGTTTGAAGGTCAGTTTTCATGTGCTCGGTTCGTCCGAGAATGTGGATATATGCCGTGAAAAGGGAAAAATGGACACCGTTGGACTACGATTGCTACTTCAGGTTGAATTCCAGGATACTTGTGGTCATCAGATTTATTTGTTATTTTCCAACATGCACGCGGGGAAACCGTCAAGTTGTACGGACCACCTGCGGACTATGTTCAGTGCGTCTTCAAGTTCAAACGTCCACCTGATCAATCAAACTGTCGTCTGCTCTTTCAAAGTTGGTTGGTAAGCAGGCTCGATGAAAACAGTAGATACAAGGAGATGTTGATCATAGTTACCAAAGGCCATCACCGACTTGTTATTCATGATTCACAGTGGTCCGATTCTGCTTGCGATTTTTAGTATCGACGTCGACCATCTCGGCTACGGTTCACACTTTTGCAGCCCAAGAGACGTCGCAACTGAAAATTGCGAGCGGAATCTCGTCGTGCGAATCAGGTTTTAGCATCCATCCTGTGTCGTGCACGTGGGATGAATCGCCGCATGTCACATTATTCACGCAAATTTTCGCGGTATAATGAGCTGCGTTACATGTGCATTGCACCATAAACAATCTTTGCTTGGCATAACTGCCAAAAGAGGTTTACATCTCGAATTTGGATAAAACTTTATCTGAAACATGGTGCATAAAATTTTAGTACACGAGTGCATGCTCAATCGACAGCCCTCATCGTGGCAATTGATGCACATCATTACGATTCATGTCGATTGCATCAATTGCTATGATGAAAGGTGCCTGAAGCTTGGATTCATTGTGCTCAAATGGACCTTTTGTAAAAACATTGGTTCGAGAGTAAATGGTTCCAGTACCGTCCCTCTCTTCCTTCTGGCCGAGCAGAAAGGGAAGATGGTTTCTTTGTGTCGACTTCGGGGCAGAAGATAAGCCACGATGGGAACAAAGGCGCGCCTCAATGGGTGAACAGGATGTGGCTGACGTTTTGGGTGTGGAACGGGTGGGAGAGGCCTTGCGCGTGCATTGTTTGTCCATTGAGTACAGAATTCAGTTTCCCCTCAATATCCTGTGCAAGATGTGGCATCCCTAATCCCCAAGAGGACCTCTGGGAGGTCCGTGGGAGCTTCCAGGCTCATTCATTAGTGTTTCATTTGGGATGCTTATGGGAGGTTTGTGGGAGCTCCCAGGGACGTCCTTCTTATCCCAAAGGTGACATCCTTTGGGAATCCATGGGGAAAATGTGCGTTGTCTGGGTTCTTTCAAACAACACCAGGGCGCTGCCGCAACGCACGACGTTGTCCGGCGCCTGCTAGGGCCGTCAGGGCTAAACAATAAAGTTAACTGAAAAAAAGTTTTGGCCTTATCAGCGCTGATGGGAGGCAAAAAGTTTCCTAATAAGAAAGCATTTTTTTTTTCCCCTTCGAAGCGGCTTGTTTGGGGGCGTGCTTTTAGCAACCATGTGCCCCCTAATAAAGTAATCGGGAAATTTGAGGATATTACTCGCGCCCAACACTACTAAAACACTCAGTTGGGAAACTCACCCTCGAAACCTGGGCCGCTGGCGTCCACCGTGACAGAGCTAAATACGATAACAGCGCCACCTTTTAGCGACGAGTTGAAACATAAAAGTGCTTTACATAGCTACTGCGTGATGGCCCTGCGAGATAGCACCACCGGGCCTTGCAGCCGTGCAGTTCCCGGAGTAGACGCTGCGGGAGAAATGGCGGCGTTGCGATCGCCATTAGCTCGGCTCTCGAGTACGGATCGGAGCCACTTTTTTAAAGCAGGCTCTATGGCAGTTTCCCAACTGAGTGGTTCTAGTAACGTTGCTCTCGCCCGACTAGTTCTTTCAAATAGCACCAGGAGACTGCTACAACGCACGACGTTAGTGGAGTGTCAGACGCCTGGTAGGACCATTAGGGTTAAACGGGTTAAACAGTGAAGGTGGCCGAAAAACGTTTTGGCCTTATTAGATGCTGATAGGAGGCAAAGATTTTCCTGATAAGGAGGCGCTTTTTTTTTCGCTCCGAAGCGGCCTATTTGGGGGCGTCCTTTCACGCAACCAGCACACATAAAAAAAGTCCCCATTAGACCGCTAGATGATTGCTCTAATAAAATGTTCAATCAATACACCTTCATTAAATGACTATTGTCCTTATTTTAGAACATTACACGCGTGCGACTAGTTCTTTCGAACAACACCAGGGGACCTATGCAACGCATGACGTTACTCGTTAGTGAAGTGCCCGACGCCTGGCAGGGCAGGTTAAGTTGACCGAAAAAAGTTTTGGCCTTATCAGCGCTGATAGGAGGCAAAGATTTTCCCGATAAGGAGGCGCTTTTTTTCGGTCCGAAACGGCCTATTTGGGGGTGTGCTTTCACGCAACGAGCACACACAAAAAAAACGTCCCTATTAGACCGCTAGATGATCGCTCTAATAAAATAATCAATCAATGCACCTTAATTAAATGACTATTGTCCTTATTTTAGAACATTACACGCGTGCGACTAGTTCTTTCGAACAACACCAGGGGACCTATGCAACGCATGACGTTACTCGTTAGTGAAGTGCCCGACGCCTGGCAGGGCAGGTTAAGTTGACCGAAAAAAGTTTTGGCCTTATCAGCGCTGATAGGAGGCAAAGATTTTCCCGATAAGGAGGCGCTTTTTTTCGGTCCGAAACGGCCTATTTGGGGGTGTGCTTTCACGCAACGAGCACACATAAAAAAACGTCCCTATTATACCGATAGATGATCGCTCTAATAAAATAATCAATCAATGCACCTTAATTAAATGACTATTGTCCTTATTTTAGAACATTACACGCGTGCGACTAGTTCTTTCAAACAACACCAGGGGACCTATGCAACGCATGACGTTACTCGTTAGTGAAGTGCCCGACGCCTGGCAGGGCAGGTTAAGTTGACCGAAAAAAGTTTTGGCCTTATCAGCGCTGATAGGAGGCAAAGATTTTCCCGATAAGGAGGCGCTTTTTTTCGGTCCGAAACGGCCTATTTGGGGGTGTGCTTTCACGCAACGAGCACACATAAAAAAAACGTCCCTATTAGACCGCTAGATGATCGCTCTAATAAAATAATCAATCAATGCACCTTAATTAAATGACTATTGTCCTTATTTTAGGACATTACACGCGTGCGACTAGTTCTTTCAAACAACACCAGGGGACCTCTGAAACGCATGACGTTAGTGAAGTGCCCGACGCCTGGCAGGGCCGTGGTACACATCGCGACACTGTTAGCGCGAACACGACATTGGCGCATTTTCGCATTTTACTTCTAAATAGTATTAGCGAGTACGAAATTTTATCGCTTACATTATATAACTAAATGAGCTCTTTCCGTAGCAATAATAACTTGGATGCCATCCCTTGGTTTCAACGAGAAAAACTGGAAAAACCGGCGATTGCTTGTTCGCGCTAACAGTGTCGCGCTCTGTACACCATAGCCGTGGGTTAAACAGTGAAGTTGGCCGAAAAAAGTTTTGGCCTTATCAGCGCTGATAGGAGGCAAAGATTTTCCTGATAAGGAGGCGCTTTTCTTTCACTCCGAAGCGGCCTATTTGGGGGCGTGCTTTCACGCAACGTTGCGCGTCTGTTTTCCACAACGTTGGTTTTCTACGTGCCGCCGCGCCGCTATTCGCCGAGATCCGATCACGTGATGAGCCGGATCAAGTGCTGTGCAGGAAAGCAGACGTTGCACGCGCCCCTCCGTACGTTCACGTAGAGTAACTCTACGTTCCCCTGCTTTTGAGCGCGCCGCGCGCCTCGAACGCGCGACGCGAGGAACAGACTCCGCATGCCGTGCAGGAAAGCCGGCGCACCGAGGGTGGACGCGCACTCCCCTCTGCTGCGCTGTCCTCGGCGCCTCGCGCAACGCAGCAGAGGCTGGTTCACTATTCCTCCACGGGGTGCGGTGCCGCTGGGGTCGAGTTGTACGGTTTTTCAGAAAGCCGTAAAATGATGCGCGTGCCTTCTATCGCTCTGCAAGTTATTCATTTAGTGTTTTTCGATGATGCTCAGCAAGTTTCTAAATGAAACCAAGCCCTTAAACACAATATTAAAAAAGTTAGTTACGCAAAATTAATTAACAATCTAATTATCCCGGACTTTCCTGTATGCAGGGTGTTTCACGAAAGGTGGACAAATTTGATATTGCAAAAACTACGAGTGGCAATGAAAAAAAAAGCTTGTGTTGTTTTGGTCCTGGGCCAGGGGCCCATTTAGGAAAATTATTGAATTATTGAAGTCCGGGATAATTAGATTGTTAATTCTTCTTGCGTAATTAACCTTTTTAATATTGTGTTTAAGGGCATGGTTCCAAGTACAAAATTGCTCAGCGTAATCGAAAAACACCAAATCAACAAATCGCAGAACGATAGCAGACACGCGCAGCATTTTATCGCTTTCTGATAAACCACACAAATTCGACGGGTTTTTAAGTTTCGGTTTGCAATCTGAGCGCATCTCCGCCCCGACGGCACCGCGCCCCGTGGAGAAATAGTGCAACCAGCCTCTGCTGCGTTGCGCGAGGACAGCGCAGCTGAGGTTGGTTCCACTATCTCTCCACGGGGCGCGGTGCCGTGTTTAGGGCACGGTAGAGGGGGTGGAGGGGGCATGGCAAGTTTCGAACATCTGTTCATTGCTTTGCAGCCAATGAGAATGCGGCATTAGCATGAATGCCGAAGAATGAATCGCAAAGCAAAAAATCCTAACATAATAAGCCATACCCTGCATATAGTTACCATTGGCTTCATTTCATTAAAGACAGGCATTGTCACTGTCTACTGCCACCACCCACACTGCTCCAGCAAGAAGAGACAACAGATAAAGTTGAGCCACTCTCTCAGCTCCATCTTGAGGGAGGACGAAGCAGTGCCGACATTGACTAAGGCCACACGCTGCCGCGTCTCCAGCAAGAGTTAGTCACTTCCCGCAATACTTGGAGGATAAAATTGGAGACCATTGTGGTACCCTGCTCTGCAAGCGGAGCATTGTTCCACAGCAAAAACAGGCTAACCAACACCAAGGGGACGCAGAAACATGGAAGTAAAGAATGGCCATTCATTTATTAGCCAAGTTTGCCATTCCCGGCACATCAAAAACTCTTTGAGACAGATTTTTGTCACCAAAAAGGTGACGCAAACACTGCTTGGCAATGTCCTTTAGCAACATTTGGAATAGGAAAGCTGAAGACGCTACAATATCTATACATACAAAAAAACCGGCAGTTTACTAGCCCGACTCCTCGGAAAATTATAAAGCAATTCACGCCTTCTGCAAGTTTAAAACAGATAAAAGCCAGCCATCAGAGAGCAGCACAGATGGCCTGATATGAAAAATAAAACAGATTTCATGTCTCGGGCTTGTAAAGAGTCCAAAGCTGCCCAAATGAAAATGAACAACTGGCATGAACTGGTCATGTCATTGATTGAGTGACTCGAAATGTCATCGGTTTATTAGGAGGATTGCAAGCCACTACAAACAAAGCTGCTGTGGCCAATATTATCCCGCATAATAGTAATGCAGTATTGTGGCAACTCTCATATGATCAGTGGCAAAACACTTCAGTATTACGTAAGTACCACGGGCCAACAAAAGTCAGTGACAATGACAAAAGTGTTTCATTCCTTTTTGCGAGACCTACATGCAAGATATTGAATATTCAAGGTGTTGCATGGTTCACATGTAGTACATTCTTGAATGGTTCATGCCTGGTATTTATGCCATCTGGTTTCATCCATGATACTGATATTTATTTGAGCTCAGAAGAGCTATGGCCGATGCAGTATTATCCTGTAGATGAATCATTCATCATACATGAATCATGTAGCATACATGATTCATGTGCACTACATATGTGGCCCTTGCTTTTCAGACAGTGTGACCAATGTGTAGCATATGGTTCACATTAGACAGTATGCCGTTCATTTAGAGTGAAGACTTGGCTCACGTGGTCTTGTACATTAGACACGACATTAGATACGCCGACCAAAGTAAGAAAGCAACAATGCAAAAGTAACTTCTCACAAAAAGAACTGAAGGTTACATTCGTTTTCAACAATCATCGCATCAGACAATCAGCAAACACACAAGTATACCAGTATATCACTGTTTCAATTGGGCAAAATGTCCTTACCAGTTCTTCGCAATTGCACTAAATTTGGCCGACAACACATCAGCCCTTTAATTAGCATAGGACAGTGGAAAGTATGCCGATCTTGAAAACATGGTATTCAAAACATGTCCCCTTATTGTCTCAACCGAGTTCACAAATGAAGCGAGGTCAGTGTCATAGTGGAATGTGTTTAAAGACTTGCACGTCTTCTCTAAACAAGTGTGGTGCAAAGCTCGTTTAGTTACCGTGGCATAAATATTTCCACGAATCTAGGTCAGTGGATTATTTTGTGCTCTTCCACAATTTCTTATTTTTATTTGAGGCAATTAAAGAGACACTCTCGCCTAAACTAACGTGGGTTAGTGCAGACAGGTTGGCTGTATCTGCTGTCACAACCACAAACCTCGCAACGAATCTCCAGATCCATTTTTTTTTCCCCTCAAGAACTTTGCTAGCTGCCACACTTCACTAACTTCTACAAATGTAGAAATACAGGCCTTCACAACATACTTCGATCACATTGGGAGAGATCCCAGAGTACACTTGCACTCGAATACTGCCTTTGCACTCCCGCAGCCTTACGTTTCAAAGTGAGTCGGTCAGGAATGTGCATCAGCCAACGCAACGACACCAGAAAACGACACACACGCCCTCAAAACGCAACGAACGGAACCACCAGGAGCGGCGTAGAAATGCAGACGTCGACGGTTTCGCGTCGGTACGGGAATCTGTCTCCGACCCATGTGCCTACCGCATGTTTCAATGTGGTCTTTCGTCTGCTCCCGATTACACCGTTACACTGCAGCCCGTCGCGATGCTGGCCGTCAAACGGCAGGCACGGATGCGGCTGACAGTTGTTTTACCGTAGGTCGCTCTGCCGCCAGACAGCTCATGAAAGCGGCGACCCTCACCTTTTTCGCCGGTCCTTCTACGACAAGCTGCCAGGATAGCGACGGGCGACAGTGCGACGGGTCTACGACATTATTGAGTGGAAATCGAGGCCGCTTCAGAAGCGGTCTTTTGATCCCAGGGTCGTCAGTTCCGTGTCCTGCAGGTCCTGGAGCAGCTGGAGGTCGAGGAGCTTCTGTTGGTCCCTCAGGTGGGCGTAGTTGGCGGCCAGACACATGAGGTGCTTCACCAGCCCCAGGAGGGCCAGGAGGGCGGCGCCTCCGGCCAGCCAGAGGAGCAGCCCGCACTGTTCCACCCAGTCCTTGCAGAACTCCTTGCGGCGCACGTCGCACAGCTGCATCGCGGGCTTGCCGTTGGCTTCGTAGACGGGAAAGTCTCGCGGCAGCAGGAACTCTGCGAAAGCCAGAAGGTACGATGCTTTAGGGCTTGGGTTCGTATGGCTTCCTAGAGCACCCAAATTGTTTTCACCGTCCCTGCACCTAAAGAAAGCATTTTCCTAGTTTAAGCAGTTCTTTAGAAAGTTTGAGCCATTCATTGATGCGTAACTATGGGGCAAACGTTCAGGATGAGCATTTATCTTTACAAGACCTGCAGGCTCCTTCACCGCTCTATTGCATTAATGCCGAGACCAGGAGGAGTTCCTCGGCTGCCATTCAAGAAAGGCAGGCGTTCCTCGAGATAGAAAAGTTTGGAACCCCTCGTTTAGGAGGACGTTACGAAGAAGTTTGGCGGGTGAACGTTAGCGCACTGTGCGATGCCAAGGCGTATTGTGCGATGCACACAGGTATGGATAGGGTGACCAGACGTCTCATTTGGGTTGAGCGTATGAAAGGTGCATTTTGGCTGTTCCCTCATTCTGTCACAATGAAGCTCCATGTCCCATTTATAGGGGGTCACGCATAATTGCAAAACCAGCACGAAGCAAGCAAAAAGAAAACCAAAAGAATGTTGACGAGTTAGGCATATTTTTATAAAAATAAATGCACAATGAAAATGTTACTTGACATAAGAGGAAAATTTTAAGCTCTTTTTAAGCTTACTTTGCACAATACATGTTATCCGTAAAAAATGCATACAAGAAACTTTTTTTTTTAAATTGAGTTTTGCATGCCTTTTTTGGCAACATTTCCTCTATCTTAAAAATGTGGAAAAAGGATGCCCGAATTTCCAACAAGGAAACAAATGTGAGTTCTTACGTTAAGCCAAATCTTAACACAACTTCTCTTTCTGCCTTTGTCCTCCCCCAACCTACAATAGTCCTATTTTCTACTCTTGAGGATTACAGTCACACTAGAATTACATGCTTATGCACGTTACCCGAGGTCTATTGCAACCCCGTAAGCAGTTCCAAAAGTAGACAGGACCTCTCGGCGCTAATGGTAATTGGCCAAGTAGGCCTCGACACGTCAGGTCCCTACCTACAGTCGGTGATAAGCTAAGAATTCAGTAGAAGCTCCGCCTCCAAAATGTGCTTATTGCCTTTTGCCGGGCTCTGGCATCTGGATGAATTCTTTATCTGTCACCGACTCTAGGTTTGGTTGGACGTCCTTTCTAATAAATCTCTCCAGAAAAATGTGGCACCCCCCTGCTTGACGCATTGCGACGGTCCAATCTGCGGTGCATCTCATCATCATCATCATTTATTATTCCTTGAAGGCCCAGAGGGCAGTATACAAGGAAGTGAACACTTCAAAAAACGAACAAATAACACAACTATTTATCAACAAAAACACGCTGTAATCTAGTTATGGGTTAGAAAAAATGATCTAATGGCTGCAGAAAATTTTGTCAGATAAGGAAACAATTACATCAGGCAGTGAGTTCCAGTCGTCAATGGCCAATGGTAAAGTAGACATTTGGCGAGTGACGGTTGACGATGAAATCTGACGGAGTTTACAACAATGGCCGAGACGAGGGAAGATGCGGTAAGGAGGCGATAGCAAACTTTGTTTGAGATGACTGTTGTAATAAAAGATCCGATGAAGAAGAAAAAGACGAGACACCCTGCGGCGGTGAGAAAGAGCGTCAAGGTTAGCTGATTGGCGAAATCCTGATATGCTTGCGTAAGGGGAATAGTCGGAATAAATAAAACGGAGGGCTCTGCTTTGAACGGATTCCAGGTTGTTAGTTAGGTATGCCTGCCACGGTGACCATATGGAAGAAGCGAATTCTAGTTTAGTTCTGACCAAGGTAGTATAAGCTAGTTGTTTTACGGGGGATGTAGCTTGTCTGAGGTTACGGCGAAGAAATCGAAATCTGAGAGTGCGGTTAGCATCGGCGATGACAGATGTTATGTGAGTCTACAATAAATCCAGGAAGGGGAGGAGAAGTTGACTTTAGTTTAAGGGGGGACGCAAAGATTGAAAACAGAAAAATCACAAAAAAGTCATTTTTTAAAAAATTACTTTTTTGGATTGTATTTTCTATAAACTACCTCCTCTAATTATCAGCATCTAATTCACAGAGAAAATATGTTAAAAAAAATATTTACGAGGTCCCGGCAGCTTCCAAATCGCGCTAAAAATGCAAAACTGAGCCGGACTTTGGGCAATTCTCAGTCTCGTTTTGAAATGGAGCTTTTTGCCTTCTTTTTGCCGCCCTTCAAAACAGTGTCCTGCAGCATAGTTTTGGCGTGATCAGCGTTTTCCCACCTCTCGATTGCAAAGCAGTGAATGGACATAGAGCCCGCACAAGGGAGCGCGCGACTACTATTGGCCGCAACGTTTTTTTTTTTTTATCTCCTTCCGTTGCTATGGTTACCTTGCAGCCAAGGCGCGTCTCGCCAGTCTCACTGCCTCGCGTCGTTCGCTTGTTCCTGTACTTTGTCAACTCCATTTTGCATTTCGCCAGCATCTGAATGATCATTTGCTGCCCTTTGTTTTAGTAGTTTCGCATACTTTCCACACGTGTTTCGTTGCCTCAAAAGATGCAGGGAATGAATTAGGAGATGGCGCGCGCATTCGATGGCATGGCGACCATCGGAGGCAGCATCGCTGACCTGCCTCCGCGCAATGGGATACCGATGCTCATTGTGTTGCTGCTTCAGATTGGGATTCTTCTATCTATGCCATCGGCCACCCAAACCAAGTAAAGACAACAGTGGAAGAAAAATAATACATGTAAGGACACTTCCAGCTACTCCGCTGGTAAAGCCGTTTCACCTGGCGCAAACTTGCTTGCGATTTTCGTGATTTTCAGTTGCGACGTTGCTCGCTCGAGAAAAAACAAATGAATAAAAGCTGTGCATGGTGACTTATGTGCACGCATACCGTGTTCACAACCTCTTTGCCGCACGAGAATGAAAATCGCAAGCAGAATCGTGCCACATGTAATGGGCTCAATGCTGAAAATGTGTGTGCAACTTTGAACTGCCATTTTCTCAAAATGAATTTTTACGCTGGCATTGACACTTATCACAGCGATATTTCGGGAACAGTTTAACAAATTTGCATGCAGTTATTTTTTAATTCTGTTCATAAATAACTTTGTGATGGTGTGACAAGCAACATAAAATTCAATGAAGAGTAAAATATTTTCTGAAAGAAAATGAATTCAAAAGGGCTCTGTCATGCCCGGGGGTGCCTATCCGAATGCTTATAATAAATTTCACATTCCCACTATGCTTTTCTATTTCTCCAGGTCTGGGATAAAGGAAGCAAGTGAATCACACTGAAAAAGATCCCTAACTTAAAAATCCATGGGCAAAGCTTCATGAAACTTAGCAGTTACTCTGATACATGTGCTATGAATGTACCCTGAAAATTTCATACAGATAGCTCTAAAAATAAAGAAAGTTAAGGCTCAATGCCAGCCACCCACTTTAATACTTTGTTAATTCACAATGCAGAGACATCAGAAGGAAAGCGAAACAAAGTATGCGACGACCTCCTTCTGCGTATGCACCATTTTTTTTTTTGCACTTTCCAAGCTTCTAACGATGAAAGAGAATGAATTGTGCTGCCTCCAAGAAGCACGAAGCGTTCGAGTCGGCGCAAGCACACGCCCGAACAACCCCACGATTCCCCTCGCTGCGAGGCCTCTCGGGATACTCCAGGAAGGTACACCGTTACTTGAAACGTGCGTCGCGCGGCGAAAGCAAAAAAGCCGCGGTTACCTAGCTGCCTAAAGTCCAGGCACTGGTACTCCTGCTTGAGCTGGTTGCACATGCCTCCAACAAGAGTGACCGAGAGGGCGGCCGTCACCAGGAGCAGGGCGAGCGCCAGCCAGACTAGGAGCACCAAGTACGAGAGCACGATGAGCAGGCCGCACGAGAGCCGGCCTCCGACGCGGGCTCGAGCCCCTAGCCGCTCCCGCGTCGGTCCCGTGGTGAGAAAGCCCACCGCCACCAGGCACAACTCCAGGAGGCCCATGGCAACTGCCGTGCCGATCGCTGCCGCTTGCAGTTCTGCGGGCCTGCCGAGTTTGGCGAGGAGATCGGATTAGAACCGATTGGATTAGTGTGCTCGAGGTCTCTAGAAAATATAGTCGTTGACAAATTAAAAGCTCGGTAGAAGCTATACCTCCAGTATGTGCTTGCTGCCCTCAGCCAGGCTTTGGCTGTGCACGCAACGCGGAGCTATGGAAGGCAGAAAGCTCGCACTTGAGGCAGAGCGTCTACTGTGTTAACTTGTTATCGATTACAAGAAAGCAGGTTCGCGAGTGAAACACTACGGTCTGTTGCAGGTTAATGAATAAACATTTATTAGAAAAAGTTTCACCAAGAACTCTTGCATCGTCCGGGTTGGGGTACGGTGTGGTTTAGATGAAAAAGGCGAGACTTGCAGACTCAAAGCCCAGCAGGTTAAAGCAGTTAAAGGGACACTGACAACCCCCAAAATGTTTTTTCCTTCTTTGTCAGGCGATTCATTATGGTGTCGCAATATTGCAATAGCAATATTTTGCTACAGTCACATATTTATTTAATAAAGCCAAAAAACGCAACTGCTCGAAACCAAAACTCCCACACCGCATGGAGAAGTGGAGGAGATAGAGTGACTGGGGGAAGTCACGTACCTACACCTGACCGTGCGGGTTTTTTTTTCTTTTTCTCTCCGCACGTAGCAGAAGAAATGCGTTCGTTCGTTGTGCGATTCCTTTGCAGTTATGTTTGTTCCGCTCGCTGTTCTGTACTTCAAGATGAGTTGTTTTGTACATTTAAGTGTTGGCAATTAGTAGTGAGTGCTCGAGTGCCGTGGTGAATTCCCGTGATCGGCTCCGAAAAGAATACTCCCAAGATGTTGCGTGAAGAGTTGCCTCACATGTCCTGCATCTGAAAGTGGCATTGTGTGGCAGAGTGCACAAGTTTCCGAAAGATCAACGGGTCGGGATCAATGGCTGGCTGCAATTCCTGTAGAACAATTAAGCGAAGCTCGGAAAGCGGACGCTACCCGATTCATATGCTCCTTGCATTTTGTGGAAAGTGACTACAGTGAGTTCGCAGGTGTCAAAAATGGAATCCCGTACCATTTAGTTCAGCGACGTATCGTCCACAACAATTGTTTTTTTCAGTGATAATTGCAAAAAAAGAAATGTAAACATCGCAAAATGCTTGGCAAAAAAAAAAAAAGATACACCCACATCAGAGATTGAACCCGTGTCCTCTGCGTGTAAAGCGGACGTCTTTCCACTGACCTACTGAGGGAACTCTATCATGCGTAGTAATGCAGCGGGTAGACTGTACGTCGGAAGTTTGCTGCCGATTTCCCTTCAATACATGCACTCCCGACTTGAAGTCGGGCAGCACCACGAGTATGCCACATTCGCACCTCGTAAAGAAACCGTACGCGTGCGTATTCAATTTGAAGTGTGCACTTGACGTTGACGTTGAGTTGACGCTTGACGTTTGAGCGAGCGATGTCTTCAGCAACGAGAAGGGACGACGGCTCGGCGACGTCTTCGTGCAATCGGCTTGCTGGTCGGGTGTGTCGTACGGGATGAATATCGGTTCTTTTGATTGGTCCAAAATTTCTCTTCGAAGGAAGACAGAATTTGCCAGTACCTTGAACGACAGTTCTGAAGGAGAGGTCCAACGCCCGTCGTCCGCTGCCATCCGCAAGTACCACGACACTAGCCACCCTACACGATACACAAAACGATGCCATGTTGAGAATTATGCAGAGAACGCACAGAATGCTTCCGGTTGTCTGCGCTACCTTTTTTTTCAATCAACGTATTTGCAGCTTTTTGGAAGCCACAAAAAATGGGTTTTATATTTTTTTCTATTTTTAATATTGACTGTGTGCCTTCAATGACCCACGAGTTTGATTAAATTTGGTGGTCGCGTCAAAACCTTAGAAAACGGCCCATGACCACGGAAAAGAGAGTGAGCGCGACTCAAACTGGCCAGTTCTCGATCGGCGGTTTTCGGGCGGAAAGAAACCGAATTTCAAGCCGCGAATTCTGTTCTGTGTAGTTGGGCTCTCATATGTCACGTACAACTAAAAACCTCAGCGAGCATAAATACCCTGTCAGTGTCCCTTTAAGTGAAACACTATGGTCTGTTGCAGGTTAAGAAAAGCCAGCAGAGGCTCCTCCCACTTTAGTAGAGTGAATGACGGAGAGGTGGAAACAATCAATCATGGGAAGCAAAGAGCTTTGGGGAAAAGGCTTGTCCTGCTTTTCTGAACGTGCAACAGACTATGCGAGGCGCGCGCGGTGGCGGCGGAGCCCGCGGTGGCGGCGGCTCCGGCATGCCAGCTGTGCGCCGTGTGACGTCACTGCTCCTCGCGCTTGCGCAGACAGGCGAGGCGCACGCGCTGGCAATGGCGGCACCGTTCCGCCAGCTGTGCGCCGTGCGACGTCACTGCTCCTCGCGCTCGCGCAGCACGAAGCACGGCTCATTATGCGAGCCACGCGAAACTGTTCAACCTCGGCCAGTGTAGCTCACGCTACAAAAGCGCAAGTTTGACTTTGAATGAATCTTTTGCTGCTATACTTCGTTTCAGCTTCTGTCCAAGCGCTGCCAAAGCTACGTGTGGCCGGAGCCAATCACACGCCAACAATAGGTCACGCGATGTCGACTGCAGTTTTGTATCACTCCGCTGCGCCGCTGGTCGTCCGCGCCGCCCGCGCTTGCCAAGTATTTTGCTGCTACAGGTGTATCAACGGTATCGTCTGCTGCAGGTTTAAAAAGTGCCCTTTCACATTCTGAAATTTAGTCACAGGGGATGTCAGTACATAGGCTGGCCGCTGGCGTCTGTGTCCGAGCTTTCCACCTGTTCGGCATTTCGGCAGTTTCGAGATGTAGTAAGTAAGCATTGCAAGGTGCCCGATGACCCGGCCGTTGATGTTTTCTTGTATTGTCTGCATATACCAGGGCTCGAGGCGCAGTCCCTTCCACCAACTTCTCGGCGTTCAACGTGATCGGCAGGTAAAGGGGTGCCCTGATTTCGCCGCGTATCAGTGAATTGTAATGGCCCGGACGCTTTTCTTGTTTACAACGCATTTGCGGTACGACGCGGCCGGAGTCTCCTGCCGAATTTGAAAGTACACATTCATCATGACCTCTCCTGCCTGATGCCCAAACGTGCCTTTGCGAAAGGACGTTTTGAAGTGACTCGGTGAGGAAAGCAGTAGAGCACATGATTCGGCCATTACCAGGAACGAAATCAAACAGAAAAACCGAGCGCTGTAGCCGTGTTACGAGCGAATGCACGTGTTTTTACCAAATCACATGCATTTACATATATTAATAAAAACATAAACTTCAGATATTTAATTATTTTAGTTGCAAATCATTCTCAGCAGTACACATCAGGAATATTGCGCAATATTTACGCACAAAATAGTTATTTAGAAAAAATTACTTTTGCGGACTACTTTGTGGTGCGTAGGAATGCTTTTCTCAAAGTTGCGAACCGACCCTCAGCCTTTGGCTGCGCTCGGACGGAAGCTGAAACAAAGTATAGCATTTTAATTCCTCGCTTACATAAAACAAAAACAAAAAAAGCCATATTTAGCGATGCAATGGGAGGAAATCAACAATGTGATTGGTCCGAGTCATTTTAGAGCAGCTCTTGAAGCAGCCAAAAGTACATTTTAGAGGAGAAAAAAGAACTTTTGGTGCATGAGCACACATTTCATTTTAATTCATACCACTGCAAATATTATGCTAAGATTAATCTGTCAGCCTCTTCAACCAAAAGGCAATGTTTACTTTGCCTACTCACTCACTTGCAACACTTTGCTGACATCAACTGCACAGCAAAAGCGATTTCCTCAAACACAAAACTACCGTTTTGTTGCATGGAAAAGCACCAGACATGGTAACAAGAAGATGACTGATGAAAGACAGCAGGAACTGCTGTGAATGGTTATTGTAGGTACTGAATCCCACTGAAAAAATGCTTGAATACAATAATTTTGAGCACCTAAATTAATGTTTCCTTCAAGTTCTGGAGGTTGTAAAAAAACAGCAATTTTTATTCCGATAAGAAACGAAGAACTTGTCGTTTGATTATGAACGTCAATTACATTTTTTATGTATAACTTCGTAACAAAAATTGGCATGAAAAACAATTAATGCCTTCTTCACAACAATCCCGAATAAAAAAAAAGGTACCGCCAGGATATCCCAGTCTATCATATATACAAGCCGAAGTTGTATTCAGAAATTGTCGCATCTCGCTCTGGAGGAATGCTTTACCCTTAGCACATGGGTGCGCTGCGGCAAAGTAAGACACACAAAATTGCAATGCCTACTCCGCGGTTGTCGCTTCTCCGCAGTACACCAGTTCACGGTGAGCAGCGCACTTGACGAAACTAATAGCCCATTCGTCTGGGGCACACTGCACACGTGCAGTGCAGTAAACTCTTTCCACTTTAGTACACGGAAGGCTGGTGGGGCGAGAGGGAAGCTCCCCTCTCCCTTCTAGCCTTCCCTGCACCATGAACTGCACTGCACCAGTGCGATGCGGGCCCAGACGAATTGGCCATAAGTAACTCGCCAAAACAGACCACGGACATAAGAATTATTGCAAACCTTCTGGAAGATAAAAACGGGGGAGGGGCCAAGACCACCATACCCAGTGCTGCTCACCCGTATGGGTTGGGCCTCTTAAAGACCACCTCGACCATGCGCATGGTGGATGCCACCGCTCTGAGCACGGCACCCAGGAAGATGGCCACCCCAGCGCAGCACATGACCGTTGCCACCAGGGTGGCAAAGGGCACACGCGACAGGCATCGTGCGCATGGCCGTTTGCAACCTGCAACAGTGTATAAGATGACGGTTAGAGTCTGTAGTCTGTTGGTCCATTGTCACTGACGGGATTAAACGGCAGAAATGTCCTTCAGTTGTCCCAACTTCAGCAGCGAGCATTATCGAAGCACTACGGAAGGCCACAAGTGCGTGCTACAGCCCCGGCATCGGGATGAGACACCCTGCACTTCTCGTATCCAGTCAGTGACTACAGAAGGCCCTAACCGACATGCGTTACAAAGTGTCTGACCGTGTATAGTCATCCACCTGGCAGAGCATGTCCAAGGGTACCAGGAAAGATATAGGCCTTTGTTGTGGCAGCCGAGGATGACAGATAAAACCTCCAATAAAGCGTGAATGCAGCTCAAAACTGATCCGCTGTGTTGAGAAGATGGATATATAGCCTTTCAACAGGGTGTTTTTTTTTTAAGCTTTACAGATTTGTACCTACACTACACTATGTCCCCCTGACCACATAACTCACTTGCACAAACCGCATAAGTGTAACTTTTACGGCTTTTTCTAAACAAATCTGTAACGCTTAAAAAAAACAAAAAAAACACCCTGCATATATAAACAATTACCACGTCCGTAAAAAAAATAAAAGAGAACCGTGTTTTCTTTTTTAAATAACTATTTAAATGAGTACATTTATGCAGGAATGCTACAGCATGCAAGCTAACACTTGTATGGCACTTTAGATGGTCCGCAAAAATTAGTTTCTCAACATACCACGCTGCAATTTGCTGAAGAGGTGCAAGCAGGTGGCGGAAGTTTGCAATAGAAAAAATCAAGAAATAAACTTACCTCGTTCAAACGAAAAAAAAACAAAACAAAATCCTGTTCTGGGCAATTTACGCCGCCACTTCACGTGTATAGAGGTGCTGCTGACAGATGGCGTACGTCGCATCGAGGGAGCGCCGACCAATTCGGGTGCTTTTGCAAGATTGTCTGTAATCAACCTGAATCGGCCTGTGCTACCTCGACGCAACATACGCCATCTGTTGGTAGAAAGATGGCGTACGTCGCTTCGAGGAAGCACCGGCTGATTCGGGTTGATAGAAGACGATCTCGCAAAAGAACCCAAATCGACTGGCACTCCCTTGACGCGGCATACTCCATCTGTCGGCAGCACTTCTCTCTATGCGTGCATCGTCTGCAAAGTGACAGCGTAGATTGCCTGGAACAGGCTTTTTTTTCCATTTTTCCTTTTGAGCGAGGAAATTTCATTCCTTGATTTTTTTACTGTAAACCTCCACCACCTGTTTGCACCTCTGTAGTTTATTGCTGCGCGATACGCCGAGAAACCGTTTTTTTGCGGGTCGTCCAAAGTGCCCTAGAAGCGTTAGTTTACATGCTGTATAGTGATTGCAGTCGCCTATTGGGGAACATTGCCATTACTTATGGAGTCACAGATTCTTCATATTTCTAGTGTTTTTCAAACTCAAGGCCTCAATTACAGTGTTCGTGATTCAGAACTAAACTCCCCACATTTCCCTTTGTCGTTTGTAAACAGGCTGTGACGTGAAAGAATGCTTGTTCCGCGTGACACATATCCACAAACACAGTTGCCAAGCGACGCATAACAAAAAAATAGTAAGCAAAGAGAGAAAAAAGAAATAAACGTCGAAAGAAGAACGCCAAAGCGGCCGGAAACAGGAAGTGTTTCTCAAGGCCGACGCGATTGACGCGATCACGGCACAGCCTCAGTTGAACGTCCTGGCAAAGTGTCAGGGAATTACACGTCAAGCTTGATCGGCTCAGCCCAACCCATACGAGGTTTTCGAACTCCGCGGTCGAAACGTCCTCGAAACAGAACACAATGAACAGAGTGTCCCCACAACGCCCCGCGTCAACGATGAGTGAACTGGTTGAACTGGCCAACCTGATTTGCTTTGTTTTTAGAATTCACGTAGGAGCCACGCTAATTTTAGTTTCATTTTTTTTTTTAAATTCACTAGTTATAAGACACGCCTTCGTGCTGAGATACGACTGCTTCTTCAAGCGTTGATTTGTGAGATCTTTTATTTGTGACCCGGTGTGACGTAAGGGACGCCACCAACGCTACTAAAAGCATGTAAATTAATTCAGTGCCAAGGACACGATCGCTAGCACCACGTGTTACCGACACTGCAAAACGATGTCACCAAAATTAACATGCTGTTTTTCTTTTCTCTAATCGGGTACCACAATACTTCCCCAAAATATATGCGAATGACACAAATTATTGTCGGCGCAACACGGCTAAAAAAAAAAAACGACGCCACGACGCGTCCCTTTAAAAACGAAATAAGAAAAACAACCCGACGCCACCAAGTCAACCAAGTTCTGAACCCGCAATGTTGGTCCCGACAGGTAAGGAAAGTCGAACTATCGACGCAATGCACCATAAAGAATGAAACACGTAGCTCGGTACCCATTTCTGAAGATATCTATCCCGAGACGCCGTGACCGATTTGAGGCGAGCAAGGTAAGCCTAGAATACGACACAACGAAACAGGTTTTCGCTCACCGTTCGGCGAGCAGCACACGCATCGCTTCTCCTTTGAAATGCTAGAGTAGGAGTAACTTTTCCTGTTGTAAGTCATCGTTCCTTCACAGGCCTCCGAATAGAGAGCAACAGAACACTCTCGCTAGATACGCAAACGCACATGCGACCGAAAACACCACAGGACACTGCCTACCGCCGTAACCACTCAAGCACCGCAAGTTTGTTTCTGTAAGTTCGCTTCACGGCAAAACGCGTTCACGCCCCGGCCGCCCCGGCGAGAAACAGAGATCGATGACGTAGCGGATCCGGATATAATCATCTCATAAGCAAAAGATTCACCGGATTAGCCAGATTAGCAACATTAGAAACCGTAAACATCGATGGTTCGGGGTGGCAGGCAACGGGCAGCGAGAAGTTTTAAACGAACGCGGATGAAAAGAATGTTCGACTCACCCATCGCTCCGTTGGGATCGTTTACCGACTTCCACATTGTTCGTTGCTCCCGTTATCACGAGCTGCTGTTTGCACAACGCGGCGCCGTCAACGGTTTATTTTTTCCTACCCTTATCAGCTGTGCATTGACTCCGAGGAATGCGTGTGGTCGTACGTGAGTCCGCATCGCGTAGGTGAGGCTCCAGCGGCACGAACGGATGTTGAAAATCCCGGCGTATGAACGCTGTTGATTTGTTGTCAAGTCCGTCTCTTTGGCCCCGATTGCTTGCTCACTTGCTTCTTCGGGGGAGCTGAACCCGTTCACGACACAGAACACACCTGTAGACGCCAACGCTTTCCAGATCCCGGAAACAGCTGGCCAAAATAGAGGAAAAAAAAAAAAAAAAACTGGGCGTTTGCGCGCACGCTTTCTGAGAAGCGGCGCTGCGGACGCTACTTTTGCTGAGGGGTGAACGGCGGTAACCGAAACCGAAACTACTTCTGTGATTTTTTTAAGAGTGAATATGACGTTTCCAACGTATTCAACATCTACCCTTTTGTGCGCCGTCACCGGTACGACCGTTCTTCTTCTTATTATTAATTGATTCGTTGTACAGGGTATTGTCTGTATGGGGGTTAGAACATTATTATGTATGGATTATGGCTACCTTCTTCACATTGTCATTTGTTCCCTAAAACATTACTTATTATTTACATTTTATTCTCACTGCTGAGCAAGGTGCTTCGTTTCCGACTCGTTATAGCATTAGTTTTGGTTTCAGAGATTCTGAAATAATTTCAGCTTGTGCAGAAAATGGTGCACTTCTATCGTCCATTAAATGACACACAATACCATTTCTTGGACGACAATGTGACATTCTTTAAGTCAAAGTCAACATCGTTAAGGCTGTTTCGCGACTGCTTACGACTAAAGGCTCGGTTTTAAGCCTCTTGCGACTGCTTATGACGGCTGTGCAGAAGGTGCAGAAGCAGTCACAAGAGTCTTAAAAACCAGTTGTAACAGAGTCAGTCATAGTCAAACCCAAGTCACTCAACAAGCCCTAACTGGACTGAAAGTAAACACTAATTACTTAGCAATGGCAAAACAGGATATAAACAATAATAAAGACTTTATTTAAAAAAAAAAAAATGTTTGTGAAGATTGTAGCAATTATTTATGTTAATGTCATTAACAAATATGCTAAAGTACGGGAGAAAAACAAATTGATGATTAATCTCTTCGCCAGTGTTCACTTCGGTCCCCTTTACGCAACTAACAGAGCATTTTTTTAAACCTGACCGTTTCTAATGTGTACCCTGAAAAATGAAATAAAAAAGAAGCAATCAAAGCAGTTGACAATGAGCAATGTTTATATGAACTATGTGATGCGAGATTTGGCCTTTACAGCAGCACTGTCCCAATTTGCACAGTGGTATTCTTGATCGAAGACTAGTTAGTAGTCTCAAAGACAGAATTAAGAAGTCCTCTTTCTATGTGACAGGATGTTTTTCCACTTCTAGACGTCGCAGCCGACGTAGGCTCCATGTGCTCGACAGTACTCCATTAATGCTTTCCAGTTGGAGTCCTGAAAAGAAACCAAAAGCACAACTTAAAAAGAAAAAAAAAAGTATGGCTTAGACATTTTGTTAAATGCAATGATAGCATGATAGTATCATAGCATTTGATGTGGGTTTTCACAAGCGGCACTTTCTATTGGCATGATATGCAATGTGACACATGGCAAAGAAATGGTGAATGTATAATGAACTTCTCTTCATTTTCATTCATGCACCTTTTCTTTGGGGACATTGCATTATTTTCTCCCACCGAATGCTGATGCAGTGACCGTGTGCAACCTGTGACTGCATTCAATCTCAGTGTGATGGCGTCGAAATGCCAATGCGTGGGCTCCGATTATTCCAGGTGGTGTCATCATCAGCAAGCTAAGAGGAAGTCAAAGCCAAGACAAGTCTCTCCAAAATCCAAGCATGGCATACCACAGTTCCTATTACATTCTCAAATCGTAATCAATAAACGTCATCATCCGCCAGTCGAGCCAGTCTTACCAGTGCAAGGACATCGGGGTTGCCGACGATGATCAGCATCGCACTAGCTCGGCTGATGGCCACATTGAATCGCCTGCTGCAGAAGAGGAAATCCAGGACCTCCGGATTTTCGGCATCGAGGGATTCACTTCCCCGCACCTGCATCAAAATCAGATCGCCTATAATTTCTTCCTAGACGAATGAAAAAAAATCAAATGTCAACAAACCAGACCCACATGGAATCTTATGTTCATATTAACGAAGCCATTGAGTGGCCAAATTTAACATTTTTGCCATTCACCTCCATGTATTCCTGGGGCTTTAATTATCTCAATTAAAATTTAAAAAAAATCGCTTTTAGCTTTTGTTTTGGATAATAAATAATTTTGAAACTGGCATCTGGTCTTAACCGCTATAATAGTCTTTTGAAGGTTAAAGAGAGAAAAACAAGCCCTTCCCCCCACAAAGCCCTCTGCTCGTTGCGATTGGTGCGTTCCTCCTTTCCACTCACATCCTCTCCAGCATTCGCTCTGTTGAAGTGGAAAGAGTGGAGGAATTGGTGGGAGGAGCTTATTCTGCTACACTTAGCATGCAACCAACCACTGTAAAAGACATGATTTTCGCAAGGACGAAATCTTGGTGGATTTTGCAACTTGAAAAATATCACGAAAAATGTATCACGTGAATATAGCATCATGCCACGGCAACGAATACATAGCATATCACTTTCCTGAAATCAATGTTTTGCACGATTCGCAAAACACTGAGCCTGCGAAAATAAAGCCGCTTACAGTATAGCGCTACGTTTGGGCAGAGACTGGGCGATCGGCGATGCATAGTACAGTGGATAATTTGAACTTCCGATCCGGTCCCGTCAAACGGATGTATTAGTCAATGGCAGCAAACGCTCATTAATTCGGAGGGAACGCGGCGCGCTATGGTTAATTCGGACGAATTCGGCAGGTGGCGCTAGCTACCATCCGTTCCAAAGGGTATGACCGCTATCCATCCGAGGTGCACAGATGGTTTTCCGGTTTTCCCATGGTTCTCCGCTCTTCCGGTTCTCCGTGTTTCGCACCAGTTTTGCTCTGGATTGCCGTGCTTCAGCGCGCTACCCGCTACTCTCCTGGCATGGAAGTGGCAGAAGCATAGCTGCAACGGAAAAAGGGTAGCACAAGCGACCGACGACCAGAAATGGCAAAATCGCGACACGCAGGGCTATTGTTCCCGAGCGCGCCGAGAGCGAGAGTGACAGTCACGTTTCATACCTCAACGCGGGGATCCTAAAGCCCGCCATTTTAACCGGCCACCCTCTCGTTGTAAAATGCAACGTGACTGGCACTCTCACTGTCGGCGCGCTCGGGAAAAATAGTGCCGGGTGTCGCGATTTTGCCGCTCCGATTATTGGTCAGTTGTGCTACTCGTTTTCCGTTGCAGCTGTACTAGGCTAAGAATTTAGCGACGAAAGTGGAAATACTAAGGGCCTTGAAGGACGGCGTCTCTCGACAAGTGATTGAAAGTTACGACGTCAACAGAAGCAGTTTGGCCACGTACGTGAAAATTGAGGCCGATATCCTACGGGCTTTCGAGAGCGAGAAGTTCAACGCGAAAAGAAAGCGGCCGCGGGCGGTGGTACACCCGAAACTAGAAGAGGCCTTGCTGTGCTAAATCGTCAGCGCACGGGATGCGTAGCTCCGACTTTGTGAGTGCGATGGAGCACTCGACCGCGCTAAGGAAAGTTGCCGTCTCCGCCCAAGTGTCGTCCAGAAAGCAGGCGGTAATAACAGATTTCTTCTCAAAATAAAGGTATGTCACAGGGAAACATTCTCGCACAGTTTTCTTTGTCCTTTCGATATTTCGACTTTCGGATAATTCGGACATTTTTGCCGGTCCCATGAGATCCGAATTAACGAGGTTTTACTGTAGTTCATTCTTGCGGTGAGAAAAATGCTGCCCTTTCTTCTCCCAAACACCCGGTACATTCACATTCCGTCTAGAAGGGAATGTGACACGACGCATCGAAGCAGTGAGGGTTCCGCAGCGTGAAGACTCACCGTCGACACCACGATCAGGCGCCGCTCTTGACCCTGGAATTCTTCGGCTGAGCCCACCTTGGGGGCGGCCAGGCCCAGAGAGTCCATGAGAAGCCGCAGCTTGAGTCCCTGCCGCCTAGAAAGGAGGGAGCAGATTCTCGGACACTGGCCCGCAACAAGAACTGCCACGAATATCTCAAAGTTGACATCTTCCAGAATGAGTAATCGACCACCTTAGGAGGCCTCCAACAGGGCCTTTTAGCCTAGATCAGGGGTGGATTTATAGGTCAGGTTTGGAGTGAGGGGCTCTGCAAAGTGATGTAACATTCTTGACGGATGGGACGTCAAGGTAATTGCCATTTAACCAATAACAAGGTACTCCTTTTTCCAAAAAATCTATGCCCCTTTACCAATAAAAAAATTGGCCCCTGGAGGCTGGTGAATTTAAAGGGAAACTACAACGAAATTTCGGTGCTTATTTCTTGGTTGATACGTGTTCAAGGGAGCAGTATCACATCGGACACACAGATATCTTGCTGAAAACGACACGAAAAGGAATTTTAAAACAAATTAAATTTAGTGACGATGCCTGTCTCACCTAAAACTATATGTGCCTTGCACCCGACGTCATCCTGTCAGCTCTCCGGCCACCACCAGAAAAGAGGGGAAGGAGGAACTCCCCTCACCGTGACTGACTTTTGAGTGTCCCAGACTTGCTTAGATGTCGCTATTCTTCCTCTACAAGGTTATAGAAGATTAACCTGTCACTCAAAATTCATACAAAAGCAGCTTTGCGATTAGTTGGGGTGGCCCAATGGCTGGTGTGCTTGGGTCGCTTCGGTGGCTGGAACGGCTAGGACATCCTGGTGACATCAGCCTTGCCGCAGCTTTGCTCGTCCCGAGACAGGCTACGTAACGATTGCGTCAGATTTCACATGCTTTTTGCTGGCTTCTCTCCAAGTACTTGCAGAGTGGGCCGTTTATAAGCAAAAATACAGCCATCAGGCTCAAAATACAAACGTAGGATTGTCATTTACAGATATTGTGGATCATAATCAGCCTATCTCTGAACACGACGGGTACATTTCTAATTTTGTTGAAGTATCGGGACAAGGTTCTAAACACTAAGGCTGTGCAAAGAGTGGTCTGGATCGAATTAGCACTGCAGCATACATAACCTATGCAGCGCAAGAGGAAGCCACAACAATCGTTTTCCTCGACAGTGTACAAGCTAGGGTCGACACCGCACGTCTCGATTCGGACCACTAATCACATGCACCCCTACGAAACACGCAAGGTGAAGACCCAATCCGGACTTTGTAACGAGAGGAAGGAGTGCGAGCCCACCTGTATGGCGTCAGCAGACCGACCTCGCACGCCCTCAGGCACCAAGGGCCGTAAGCACGCTGGAGGTAGCGCACCGTTTGAACCGCCTCCGCCGCGTTGAACCATGACGGGCAGGAGCCCTCCCGCTGGGCGCGGCCCCGCACGCCGTGAAATAGCACCGGGAACTCCGGCAGCAGCCCCCGGTCTTGGTCGGTGACCTGGCTGCAGAGCAGCGCTCCGTAGAAGAGCGTCGAGTAGGGGTCCAGGAGGGCCTGGGGACAGCGGTAGCTGGGGGGGGGGAGAAAGAAGGGACACTGTCATTGCCTGTTAAAAACTATAGTCACTGACAAGGCGGGACTAGCAGGGAGGAGCTTCAGTTGCCCCGCCTCCAACGCTAGCTTCCTACCTTCGAAAGAAGATTTGGTGTCTTGTACACCCCGAGGATGCGCGCGCAAAGCGGGTGAAAGGCACGGAGCAGGCGCCGGAAGCCGGGTGCTCGAAAGGAGCGTCCTGCGGTCCTTACTCTGTCAGCGATTATAAAGGCGTAATTCAAATGTGACTCGACTAACAACTTAGGAAGAAAGATGGGCACACTACTAGGGGCGTTTCTCGAAATCCAGGACAAATCGTTCCTGCAAAAAGCATGCGTTGTGCAGGAAGGAAGGTAAATATTGTGTTGGTCACTTTTCGAATGACCTTGATTTAGTGACCATGAGAAGCTAGGAAAAAAAAATTGGCAGCTGTAGTTCGATTTATTGATCTAATTGCTATGTGCAGAGTTGCAGTGTATGAGAAACTCTGGGTTTTCGTGACCTTTCTTGCTGGCTCGCTGCAATCAATCGTGTGATGTCCTGCGACCCGACGTCGTGCGACGTGGTTGTGCGAAGCCAAGGTGTTGGACGACATTGCATCGTGTGGCACAGTGTCATGCAACACCGTTACGTCACGGTACTAAGTCAAAGGCGCCACTCGATGCCACGTGATGCTGCGATGTCGTGCGACCTCACGCCACGTGACAGCGCGACTTGACACTCAATGTTGCTATATCCAATAACCTTGTTGACACCGTCACATCACATATGACCCCACAACGTCACGTGACCTGACACGACAGGCCACGGACGAATGCGAAATCCGAGTTACCTTTCGTTAGAACTTAATTCAGCACTAAAAAAAAAAAAGATGCCTCCGCACGCACCTGTTTCGAAGTTGCGTGACGGGAACGAGGCATCTCTCGTTCGTCAGCAGGAGCCGCTCCAAGAGAGAAGTTCCAAGACCACCCCGGGTTGCCAGACGCGAGCGGATCACCGGCCCGAGCTGGAGTGGATCTCCCCCCAGCACCAGAGAGCCACCGCCGAGCGACACCAGTCCCAGTGCCACTAGCGACTCTGGTTCCGTAGCCTGCCCCGCCTGACAGGAAAGAGTGGCCGCAGGCAGAACGCTCGTTTGAAACACCCCGTGGAATATGTGGGGCGTCTGCAGTCGTCGCAGTTCCAAACTGCCAGACTTCCGCGGACGTGTCTGCCAAATATTTCGAACCAGAGAAATCCTCTCACTAGTCTGGTGAAACTGAGATGAAATGAACCATGGATCAGGAGTAGCTTTTGACATGCCTACTGAAAGGGCCTCAGATGAGGCATTTACGCATGCCTGGGTTTGTATGCAAGAACGTGCTGTCCATGTGTCCATGTACGTGCATATTTCTATGAAAACGCAACCTGTGAGGGTGCACTGATAGAGAGAAAAACATCTGTGACCAAAAATCCAGCCATTTCTTCTGCAAGGAACCGCCGCTTAAGAACTAACCTTTCTTCCCCCCCCCCCCCCCCCCCTTTTTTTTTCCCTGTCATGCGTGACGACATCAAAGAACAACAGGTCATCCGAGGCATTTCTCCATTGACGAAATATAATAGAATAAATTAAACAGAGCTTTCGTAACCACCAAGAACAAAAAAAGCGCATTGTGACTTAAAGAAACCTTGGATGCCTTATCACAAAGGTTGACGCAGCCCCAAGCGATCTCCTCTGACATACGACTGCTCTGCACAATATCATATTTACTCGCAGAATGAACGCACTTTTTTTTCCGAAAAATCGATGCAAAGTTGGGGGGGGGGGGCGTTCATTACGCGAAGTAAAATTTTTGCGTCCGTATTTACTCGCATAATGAACGGACCTTTTATCCCTAAAGATCGATGTAACTTCTTATCTCTTTGCACGCAACGCGCGACTCCAAAAGCGAACTGAGATGCGCAAAAAAAAAATGTTCCTCTCCATGTTTTTTTTTCTCCCCTCCGTTTTTTTTTCCCGCCTTTTTTATTTCGAGGGCTTCTCGCTTCTCTTTCCAAACTGGAGGAGGAGGCGAGGGCAGGATGCCTTCATTATGTGCGCTTTGCTTAGGCGAGGGCTTCTTCGCTTTTCTTTTTTATCTCCTTGCGCGCGACCCCAAGACCAAACTGGGCTGTGCAAAAAGAAAAAAAAGAAAAGCTCCTTTTTGTTTTGTTCTTTTCTCTTGGTTCCGTGGATTGTTTTTCTTTTTTTTTTTTGCCGCCTTTCGCAGGTTGTTTTATTTCGCTTTGCTTAGGCGAGGGCTTTTCCGCTTCTTTTTCTTATCTCCTTACGCGCGGCGCGCGACCCAAACCAGACTGCGCTGTGCAAAAGAAAAAAAAAGCTCCTGTTTTTTTTTTCTCTTGGTTCCGTGGATTTTTTTTTTTTTTTGCCGCCTTTTGCAAGCTGTTTCGTTTCGCTTTGCTTAGGCGAGGGCTTCTCCACTTCTCTTTCTTATCCTTGCGTGCTACCCGAAGTCCAGACTGGGCTGTGCAAAAAAAAACTCTCCACGGTTTTTTTACTTGCTTTCGTTGGATCTTTTTTTATTTTTTTAAAGCCTTTTGCAAGGCGTTTTGTTCGCCCACGCTGCCCATGCATTCGCGAATTCACTGTACCAAGATATAAAAGTGCGTTCATTTCGCGCGCGTGGGGAGAGGGGGTCAAAATTTTGACGTCCGAGTTGGGGGTCCGTTTAATACGCGAGTGAAAAAAAAAGTCGAAATTTTGAGAGCCGACTTGGGGGATGCGTTCATTATGCGAGTGCGTTCATTGTGCGAGTAAATACGGTACTAATTGCTCTCTGCTTGACACTACACGTACCACCCATTACAAAGTGCACAACCATAGTAGTCATCTGCCTGGGACAGCAGTCCAAGGATATCAAGGAGAAAGATTTCTAAGCGCATTTTACAGGGCCAACGACAGATGTGTGCACGATGGTCGAAAACTTCATCAAAAAATGACTGCTGCTCAAAACTAATTAGCTGATTGATGGGAAACGTACATGGCCTTTTCTGGCAGCAGGACATGAAATAGTAACCAATAACTTACCACACACCTGTGAGAACAGAGGCTACAAAGAACTGTGTAGTTTTTGTCTTTAGAGAAGTATTCGAATGCCTACAATTATGACACAACTGCAGTGATTGCCAGTCACCCATTAAGAACACTGCCATTATTGATGGATGGATGTGCTTGAGGCTGGACTTCTAAATGAGACGCTCCACCGTTATCATACTGTCAGCAACTACAGTGCTTTGGAAGGAAAGCGAAAACTTCTGGGGCGACGATGTTCTTCTGAGGGTTCAACTGACGGCCGAAGCGGACGAGTACCTCGTCGAGGAATCCATGCGTGAAGTGGTCCGGCGGCAGTCCGAGGGAGTAGAGAGATCCGGCGGTGATCACAGTGGCGACCACAATGCGACGCCGTGACGCCGTCTCCAGGGATTCCGTGCTCAGGCACAGGTGGCGGATGCCAGCTGGAACCAACTGCACACGACACAAAAGAGAGCAAAATTGCCAACGATTGTTGGACATCTGTGTCCTCCTGATTGTCAATTTGATTCACGGAAGAAAGAAGGAATCTTTGGTGCTACATCAGTGTTATCTCTAACGCATGAGCTCACAGACTGGGTTCCCAAGAACGTAGGGGTTATCCAGGGCACCCTCATTAGTTCTCAGGGCACCCTCATAGGTTCCTTAGGGCACCCTCATACGTTCCCCAAAACATCCTCATAGGTTTGCTGAGCCCCCGAATTTCATAGACCGACCCCGACCCTAAGTATGCGTGTTTCCAGTTAAAGCCCTTTTTTGGCAGATTTGAACCACCTATCGATGCCATAGCTATGAGCCAAGCACCCTTATATACAGTGGATAACTCAAACTCCAGGAAGCCACAAATTTTGTTTGAATTGTCACAAGTTCGAATAGCTCCAAAGCAAACTGCCGCACAACCAAACTTCTAGTAAAGCGAAGGTGGCTGGCCACCGTTAAAGGAATTCGGCCACACAACCTAAATCTAATGAAAAATAATCTGAGAAACTCCAAAAATTGGTTCTGCAGCTCACCTCAAGGTCACGCTGAAAACCGAGCAGGCGAACCACATCCGATGGAGCCAGCTTGCCACTGCTCCAGAGTTTCTCCACCTGCATCCAAGTTGCCTCTAAAACACTCCGAGTCTGCACTGTTGTTTTTCTTTAATTGGAACCCCAATGATCCCATGCTCAAGGTGTGGGCCCAAGTACCCCAAGTCACAGATTAAAGTTACAATAAGCTACCTTTACCTAGAGTCACTGTCTATTTCAATTACAAACAGTGACAGAGGCAATAAACACCACAACTTCAAAAGCTGGTTGCATCATCTCACCAGAAGGCTGATACGACAAATCTTGGTGCTAGTTTTCAACGTGACAACCCTGCTTTAACGTTGTTCAGCTCAGCTCACACAAGCCATGACTTGTCTCATTGTTTTCGAACCTTAGCTGCTTGGCCAAGTCTAATCCACAGCTGTTGATCTTGGTACTCACCAGCAAATCAGCAGCGCTGTTAGAAGGCGCGCAGGCAAGCACTCGACTGTGTTTCAGGTTTAGCACTATCTGTGAAGAAAAAGAAAAAAATATTCAAAACTACTTTCTCGAGAAGAAATATTTGGGTCCCTTCGCAAGCAGACAGTAGGTTCTAGATAACATTTCACACTGCTAATAAAAAAAATAAAAAAAATAAGTACAGTATTAATACAAAACTTAACAAGTACCATTTTATTCAAATATAAATCTACCTTTTTTTTTTTTTTTTTCGGAAAACAAGTTATTGAGTTTGCGTCGCTATAGAGCCGCACTGCTTCTTGTTTCAGAAAGCTTTTGGTGCACGAAAGCAACTGAAACAGGAGCAGCCAGCGGGCTGCCTCTCTGAAGCAGTGGCAACATGTGGGGCCCCACCCCATATCTTGCTCCTTCCCCTCCCCACTATCCCTTTCCCCTCCCCTCCCCTTTATCCCTTTCCCCGTTGCGGACGTGCAGCAAAAGAAAATACAGGTTTCAGTTCTTGTTGCTCACGACGGCTAGCGGCTGCTCCCAGCGGTGCTCGCATCTTTATAGTTGGTCTTTCGTCGCTTCGCTCGTCTCCAACTTCTTTCGTTTCTTGTTGCCGCCAAATTGCAATGATGTCAGTGAGGTATTGTTGAGAATTTGTGAGGATGTCGAAGAAGCTTCCGACGACGATGGCATGTCCGGAAGTTCTGACAATGATTAAGTTTTTGGCATCGCGCAGTGGTTTGGCTGAGAGCGCTGTTGTCTGTCCCTTTTTCTACCTCCTTCACGAGTTTCTGTTTTTCAAACCACAGTCTCAGGTTTCAATAATCAGGTATGAAAAATCCACACTACATTAACAAAACAACAAAAAAGTTTGTCAAGAGAAGTCTTCTCAAAACATCCACTAAGGGAGTACAACTACTAAAGACTTGCACGGCAATCGCACCGCTTGAACAGGATCATAAAAAGAACTGGGTGTACTGCGACAGCTGGACAAGACATACCACATCTTCCGGACTACAGTACACGTACGACGCGTGTCAAGAAGTTTACATTTTACGCGGTGTGGACTATCCACAAGTGCAAATCATACAAGCTTTTTTTTTTTTTTTTTTTCTTTTTCAAAATCAATCATTATGACGAGACATACCGGACTTTGTGAACAATGTACAGATTACACCAATGATAATTTCTGTATGATACAGGCTTGTTTGTGCACTAGTCTAGCAAACATTTATCACGGTGCGCTGCGTAGAAAAATATTCTTTTACGCGCAGACTCTACGCTAGGTGTGGACAGTATGGTCGCCAAAGAGGTGAGAATGTCAGGGTGTCTCTTTTGAACACCCGGCCTCCAGCTTGCACTCACTGCCTTTCGCCCCGCTTTGCCCGTCAAGCACGCTGGACTCGCTGACAAGACGCAGAAGTGCCGGTGAAAGCAGCAAGCGTGCGTCGGAGGCAGTACGACTGAAATTCCTCTCTGCTGTTTTCGTTCTGTCAGTGACAAAACCGGTACCCATCGACTGCACGATCTGCAATACCGGTTTGTGCGACAAGCGAGCTCAAAACAGGTTCCTGCAGTTTTGCCCGCGATATGCACGTGCTGTGTCGTTTCCCGTAACACACAAGTTTTTCCCGAGTGTATTTTCATCGCGAAGCGCGATTCTGATGTGTCCGGCATCTGCGGCATCGTTTCCCTCGTCACGTGGTTCGAGGCGGGTGTCCTGGTGCATATCAAAAATTGTTTCATAAAGTTTCGCCGTTGCATCTCCAGAGATAGCCCACTTCATGTTTTTTCACTAGTTATCTCTTCGTTTTGGGTGAGTGTATTGTTACGGGACTTTACGGTAGCGCACTCTCACCTGAAGGATGGCCTCGACCAGGGTGACCGTCTTTCCCGTTCCCGGCGGGCCCCAGACGACGTAAGGAAGCTGCCCGCTCACGCCTCCGAGGATGTCTCGCACCGCCGTCTGCTGAAGCTCGTTCAGGTCCTCGTTCACCAGCTCCAGTCTCGCAGGCGGCGTTCGGGATTTGGCGGCCATCCAGTCCTTCGGGAAAAGCACTGCGTGGAACGCCACTTCTGTTTTTACGGCGGTAGCTGTTAGTGCCCCTTTTTAATAAAACACGACGCCATTCATATGCAAAATTTTAAGTGATTGCGAGGAGAGAGTGACAATGTTGCCGTGCTATCACTTTCTTGCCATCACCGTCGCTCCTTACATAACTACATCGTCTATGGCAACACGCGCTACCACTTTCTCCCTCTCTCTCATTTTTGGGTTCAATGAGTCTACAGGGTGTTCTTAAGTGTTATTCGGGCGTAAAATAAATCACGTAAATAAGCCAACGAATGGAGTGCAATGAAACTTTTCAGAGACATGTCTTTAGGCTGTGCATACTCAAAGTTTGTTAGTGTAGGTTAAAAGAAAAAATACATGAAAAGCAAAAACGTGGTACATTTCCTATGCAATAAGGAAAAAGGGGAAACAAATTGTCCGGTTGACACTGCTCCTTGCACATCGTACCACGCATGCTCGGATCTGCGGTGTCTGCTTTACGGCGTGCATCTCTAAGACACTTTCAAGTTTTTGAAAGACGTGGCACCGTTTGTGAGTAGCAGCGTCCACCCGACGGCTTGCTTCCGCTTTCCTCCGGCGCATAGAACATAACAATATTTTCTTTTCGCATATTTCCTTCCCAGAAACTTACATTAAAAAAACTTGAGTACTATACTAAATGCACCACCTGAAGACGTCTTCATGGAAATTTTCGTTGCACTCCGGTACATTGGTTTATTTATAGGAATTTGTTTATGCCCGAACGGCGCATGCAAACACCGTGTTAAAGTTTCAAGGGGTATCTTCGTGAAGCAATCATCAGTTACGGTTCTTCCCGATTGTTGCTGTCACGTTGGTTGCTGTAAACGCAAATGTGTGAACCAGCCAGTCACTCGCAGTACGCCTCTGATTTGTGTGAACCAGCTGACCGGAGAGGCGGAGACAAAACGCCACTCACCGCTGTCGAGCAGAGGCCGCGCCAGCCTAACCGCCATGTGGCAGCGCCTCAGCGGCGTGCGGTTCAGCTGAAAGTGCAGCTCCCAGACGCAGCTCGGGTTTCGCTGGAGCTCCTCGTTGAAGCCGGGGCTGAGCTTGAGGAGGGCCTCTTCCGACATAAGCTGCAAGACAGCGACCGAGACAGTCTTTTGCGACGGCCAGATATCGGCAACGCTCAAAATCGTGGCACACCCACAGATTTCAAATGCTTATGTAGCGAGGTAGAGTTGAAGCATGCTTGTAACACACGGAAGACAATAACATAGTGAAGATACAGACATGGTGAGCATACTGAAATAGAGAAGACACAGAAATAGTGGCAAAAGAGACAATGAAAGTTCTGAAGTAGAGAGGTTACTGAAATAGTGAAGATACTGACAAGGTAAAGATACTAAGATAGTGAAGCTACTGAAATAGAGAAGATATTGACGTAGTGAAAGTACTGAAGATATTGACGTAGTGAAAGTACTGAAGATACTGACAGTGAATGTACTGAAGTAGTGAAGATACTGAAATAGAGAAGATACTGACATAGTGAAGATACTAACATAGTGAAGATACTAACATAATGAAGACTTCTATAAAAATGCTCGAGGTACACCTAAGCACTTCTTATGAGTTGGGAATGCGAAAGCATGAATGTCATTCTTGCGCGCGTCCTTGTGAAGTGGCTGCGCTGCGCTGCCGTCAGCCGTGCCGCCGCTCTGGAGAGCGGCGGCACGGCTGATTCCTTTCTTGTGTGCTCGCAGCGTGGGCACGCAGCGCCATGGGGTGGCCCTCCTTGAAACTGAAGCGCAGCGGCCAATGGGAGCCTCGTTCCATGAAACTATGACGCAGCGGCAGCCAATAGGGATTGAAGCCGAAATCCATCAGATTTCGGCTTCACAGCGCTCTATTGGGAGCGGGAAACTAGGTGCCATTTTGCTAGGCTTTTCGCGCCGCTTCAAAGCTGGGAGACATCAGATCGCGGCTTCATTTGGAAAAAGAAGTTTAGGTGCTGTTTGGCGCAGCTTCAAAGCTGATGACGTCGGCTCACTCCACGAAAACAGTTAATGGTTTTGCACTAAAAAAAAAAAAGTTACTTCATTGTAGAGTGTTTACTGTAGCTTGTTCCACTTGCAGTCAGGAGTGATGCCAAACCATAGCTTGGTTAATAATGGCCTATAAGTTAACAGACTTTATGTGTGGCTGCAAACTACATAGTAGATGTATCTTCAGCATTTGTGAGGATCTACTTTCAAAGAGTGACATTAGCCATGGGCTAGTGTCGCTAATATTCGTAAAAATAATGTTCGCCCAAACGAAGGGGTATGTCAGAGGTGCTGGACACAGAATGCATGCCACATTGCTGCGGTACCTAAGTGTAGAAAGAAAAAAAGAAGCGTAAAATGATAAGCGACGAAAACGGCAGTGCCATCATAAATTACGACTTCAGACAAACTCGGGAAGAACAGCAAGACTTGTGTTCAGTGCTTCCAACAGTGGCTATACAATTATATGGACCAACTATCAACAAGACTTCAGTTGCACTTAAGCGTTCTCTTTGTGTCTTTTGAACAAAGAAGTCACCGGAAGTATGCAGAGACGTGAAATTTATTTCCTCCAAAAACGCCTATTTCAGGTGGAAACGACTGTGGAAATGTGGGATCTTAGGAAGCCCAGTTTGAGAACCTAAGCTCTGATAGTCTGTACCGCATATAACTTCAACTTTTAAACAGGTATAGTCTGCACCTATAAATAATCTGCACACCATAAAATTTAAAAACTTTTAAATGTGAACAGTCCGCAGGTTACAGCCTGGGAACTGCGGTAGGCACCTTGCCCAAAGCTCACCTGATGAACGAAGCCCTCGTATCGGATACGACAGTCCATGCCGCATGGACGGAGTAGGACACGGTCGCCGACACGCGGGGGCAGCCGCCCCTCCTCCAGCCAGGGAGCGAGGTTCAGTCGGACCAAGGGTCCGTCCACTTCTAGCTCCGCCGGACTGAGCACTCGCTCCTCCAGTTCTCGGCTCAGTTGGATCTCTTCGAGGTGGAGCAGGAGTTGGAGCTTCTCCACATAGTTCCGTGGACACAGGGGCTGGAGCACAAGACAGAAATCGACTGCCTTCGAGACTTTGTTTGCAATGTAGACGTAATGTCACGAGGTGGAAAAGAGGGGGGAGGGGGTGCTCAGATCACACTAATTACGTTTATTGATCCTTATACTCTCTCTGCATAGCTTACAGGGGGCTTCATTTAAATTGTTTAATTTTGGTGAAGCCTGCCACAATTGGTACGAAAGAGTGTTGAAATCAAGCAGAAAATCTTTTCATGTTGACTGCACCATTTTTGTTTCGGGTAAGTTACATAGAGCACAAAGCCTTAGTGTTGTGTGAATATTCTAATAGTAGTTTCGAATAATAAGCTAGCTATTGAATATTTGCTTTGAGATGAACTGGCATTTGTATTTTTCGAAGTGTTGATCGCAAAGGGCCAGCCCCGTTGAGCTTGCTTCTTGCGGAACACGGGTGCACTGCAGAGAAGCAACACCCGCGGAAGCGAGCTCCGCGGGTGTTGCTTCTCCGCAGTGCACCCGTGCTCGGTAAGAAGCACTGCTCAACGGGGCTAACCGGCCACAATCAACATTTCAAAAAGTACAGATATTGCAGTCGCGTGCATAGAAGAAAAGCACACTTTCAAAGCAGGACGGTGCACGCACGCATTTGGTGTATTTAAAAACAAACGGAAACTTTGTGAATGTTGACAACTGCATTGCAGTAAAATTTCCAAAATAAAATCGTGGCTTTTATGCAAGAGTATAAGGTATTATGCAGAGATACCCTGACAACCTGCGTTCGTCTTCGAGATTTCTTTTCTATTCTTTTTAAATTATAGATTGAAGAATGAATATTTGCAGATAGCAAGATTTATAAATTTGCTCGATTAGGTATAGCTGGGCATCTCTATGTTTAATTTTATGTCAAATTCAATGTTTCCTTGCCATCCTGATGTAGGCTTTGGAATTTAGTCCATAAATATAGTTAGATTAAAATTAACTTAGCTTAGAAATAGACAAGTGGAAGCCTGTGAACAACCTTCACGAGTTCAGCTGGGTTTTTAGTTAAGCATGGTGCAACAGTAGTGGAAGGCTTGGAGAAACTATTCAATATTCAATTAGAAAATAATTGGCCTAAACCACTATTTACCCTGAACTCACTTTGAACTCAAAATCCACTATTCACACATGCCCACATAAGCCTAGAATGCAGTACAAAAAAAATAAAGCCATGTACATAAGTGCGAGCAGGAGCGGATGCAAGCATTCTGGAAGGCCGACATAAAGCCTCAATCTTCAACAAGGTAGAAGATCCTCTTATATACTCTGTTCACCCCAAGAAGACAGGTTGGTGGGAGCTACATGCTTGCCGCACCAATCAACTGCCTGCCTTTTATCACCTGACCCCACTCTCTGCACATGGGCATGGGTAGGAGCACGGTCATGTGGCAAAAGATTGACATATGACAGGTCGAATGGGCACATGGCTTCTACGACACTGTCAGCTTAGATCTGAACGTAGTACAGCAAACCCTCGTTACCTCGAAGTCGTAAGAACTGGAAAAAATTTGAGATAAGCGGAGTTTTCGAGATAAACGAGCCTGGAGATAATACACTGATCACGCACTGTGCAAATGGAACTCTTTTCACAATGGCACCAATAACAAAACGACTGCAACAAAATTAGCATCAAACAACACTCAAGATTTGACAAAACCAAAAAGCAACACTGCAAAAAAAAAAAAAGACGACGACTAAGGGTGGGAGATGACGTTCAGCTGAGTGCGAGGAAGAAAAACAGCGGCACCGACCGCCAAGCGTATTCGTTCTTTGCAAGTTGTTGCACATGCACAATAATGGAGATTTTTGTAGCGTGAGCTACACTGGCCGAGGTTGAGCAGTTTTGCGTGGCTCCTGGAGAGCCGTGCTGCGCATTAGCGAGAAGCAGTGACGTCACACAGCGCACAGCTGGCGCAAAAAAATCAAATTTGGGGGTTTTACGTGCCAAACCAACGACGGGCATCTGGCACGCCCCAGCGGAGGCCTGAGGATTAATTTGGACCACCTGGGGATCGTTCGACGTGCAACCGAAAGCTCGGTTACACGGTTGCCGAGTTTCATTTCGAGCGATCGAAATGCCGGGAGACTCTCGACTGAAAGAGAGCACGCGGCGGACGTTCGGAAGGAAGACGCTGACGTGCGTGGAACAAGCGGAAGACATCACCTGCAAGTGCGCCGCTAAGATCTGCGCCACTGCCGAACGCGTTGGATCTGCCGGGAGCATCGGTTAGCCTTCCCGTTGACGATGCTGCGGCCTCAAGCTCTGGTACGGATGGCTCAAGTTTTTCTGGAACCACTCGCGTCGACTCTGCGTACTACTCTACGGCCGAGCAAGCGCAGCGCGCCGAGCGATCGGAGCAATGCAAGCACATTTTATCAGGGAAGTTGGCGACCCAGCGGAAGTTCGATCTGCTTGAGGTCAACGGATCATGCCAGACAAGCGATGCCGGGACCCAGTTTGTCATCGTCGACATGAAAGTCCTCAACGACCTCTTTGCGCACGCGAGGTGTGGAAGCTGCGGTGTGGGATCCCTCACGCTCAGCAAGGCCGCGGACAAGGAGTACGGCTTGGCTGTCAGGCTTGTGCTCGTCTGCAGCACTTGCGACTTCCAGAAGAAGCAGTTTTCCTCTCCCAGAGTTGCTGGAACAGCAAAGATCACTCCCTTTGAAATCAACATGAGGGCCATGAAGGGGATTCAATCCATTGGCAAAGGAGTGACAGCCCTGGCAGACTTCTGTGCCTGCATGAACATTTCTCATCGGGGCCTGCACCACAAGACGTACCAGGGACACCTGAAAACGTTCATGCGGGCATGTGAGAATGCAGCAACCGACAGTGAAGCCGCCAGTGTTGCTGTGGTCAAGGAGCTCTACATAGGCTTCATGAACCCCATTGGCAACATCGATGTCATCTTCGACGGATCATGGATGACCCGAGGACGCAGCTCCCACATTGGTGTAGGCTGCATTGTGGAGCTGTACTCTGGCCTCGTCATTGACCATGTTGTATACTCCAACTTCTGCCTTGGATGCGCCTTGGGACCGGAGCCCGAGGACGATGGCTACAGCGACTGGTACGCAACCCCCGACTGCCAGAGGAACATTGAGTGCAATGCTGGCCGTATGGAGGTGGAGGCTGCGCTCACAACGTTCCAGAGGTCTCTGACCAAGCATGGTCTCCGCTACACCACCGTCCTTTTGGATGGAGACAGCCGGACATTCCATGCCTTGTCTGAAGCGAAGGTGTACGGCTTCATCAAGATAGAGAAGAAGGACTGCGTGAACCACGTCCACAAGCGGATGGGAGCTGCCTTGCGCAACGTCGTTAAGAAGAAGAAGGCACAAGGCGAGTCACTTGGTGGGAGAGGAAAGCTGACGCAGGAAAAGATCAAGAAGATCACCAACTATTATGGCTATGCTCTCAGGAGCAACAGCCATGATGTTCGAGGAATGAAGAGGGCGGTGGAAGCCACACTTTTGCACATGACCTCCACAAACAGCGCCCCAGACCACAGCAAGTGCCCCGACGGAGCTGAGTCCTGGTGCAAGTTCAACAAGGCCTTGGCAAACAGTGAACCTCCGCCGCCGCACAAGAATCCTCTTCCAGATTGTGTTCGGGCTGCACTTGAGCTAGTGTTTGAAAGGCTCAGCAATGAAGACCTGTTGGCACAGTGTAGTGAGGGAAAGACGCAGAATGCCAGTGAGAGCCTGCATTCGTTGATCTGGACGCAGACTTCAAAGAATGCGAATGCCTCCCTAAACAGCGTGAAGAGGGCTGCGGCTGAAGCTGTTGCTATCTACAACCAGGGAAGGAGGGCGACCAACGAGTCCATTGCCGCAGGCCTGGGCTACGCCACCGGTGACTGCCTTGTCCGCCGAAGCATCGAAGCATTGAAGCACCGAAGCATCGTCTCCGTTTACGAAAAGCAAACGCGGTGCACCAAAGCAGCAGTACCATGAAGGAAAGGTTCTCCAAGCGACAACAGGCAGGAGCATCTCAAGATTACAGCCCCGGACAGCAGTAATGGCTTTTTCCAGTGCCATGTGGAACAAAGGCCCTTTTCAGGGCCAAACAAAATTGCATTTGGAGCGTGTAACTCTTGCTTGCCCCTCCCGTTGTCCAAAGTTGTCGGCTCATCACTTTAGAAGCAATTTTTTTCTTATATCAGTAATTCTTTACAATTTTTGCAATGCTCTCGAAAACAAGTTATTGCAATTTTTAAATTCATTTGTTCAGAATGCACTACACTACATCTTGATATTATTGCATAAGGGTTTTCACATAATTTACTGTAGTCAGCGTCAAAACAGAAAAATGTGATTTTATCAACATTTCACTCATTCTTTACTTCTTTCATATTTTTTTTTTCTAATGTTCCCATGAACGGATTACATCATTTTTTATGTCAAGTTGTTCATGAAGACTTACACTACACCTTGGCGGCAATTATTATTTATAATTTTTCACACAATTTTCTATGTTCAATGTGAAAACTTTAACTTTGATTTTTTCATCTTCGTGTTTTTTGTCAACATGCGTAGCCTTACGGGGGTTTTCATAAGGTTTTTATTGTAGCATTTTGAAAATTTTTATACCGTTTTGTTCAGAAAGGACTGGACTATGGAGTAAAGCTATTTTTTTACAGTTTATGGTAACAAAGAAAATTTTATGATAAATAATGTGACCTCATTAGTGTCATAATTGTCATAATTAGCACATTTTTATATAATAATGTAATTTTGTGAAAATATCAATAGCTTTATAATGCATGGCAGACCTTTAGCTATGCATCTACATCAATAAAAAAAATAATTTTTTGTTCGAAATGGCCTTAACGACCCGTAAGAAATTACCAAATTAGGCAACGCTATTTTTTATAACTTGAAAACTAATTGAGATATTTTAAAACTGATTTCATATTTGAAAGGAGGAAGAAACAATACATATGCACAGTGATTTTCATTAGAATAGCTGCAAAAATAAAATAGTCCATTTTAGAACCAGTGTAGTCACACTTTTAACAACTTAGTCCTCATCTTTCAAATATCCTGATGGCCGCTGTCGAAAAGTTTCTCTCCCAAAGTTAAAGCATTTTTTTTTCCGGAATAAGTTATTTTCAACATGCCAGCACCACTTTGTGTTTTGTTCCTTGAAGGCAGCGTCTCACAACGAGTGCTTCACCGCCGCCCGAAAAATACGCCGACGTAAGCGTCACAGGCCCCGTCAGGCCATCCAGCCCAGCGACTCCTCCGAGTCATTCCAATAGCAGCCAGGACATACGCCGAGCCACTAAAGCCCCGAAAACGTTCATTGACAGAATGTGTGAAGGAGCACCTCCCGGCGCGAGTTCTTGGAATTGGCTGTACTACGACGGCGTCTCGTTTTTAGCTATTTGCGACTCGAGTGTCGTTGGACGTGTTGACACAATTCCAACTTTCCTCCTTCCCCTCTTCAATCGTACCCATCATCATCACATCAGTTTTATTCGAGGGTTGATATTTCCGGACTCGCAGGGTATGCGGCAGGAGGCTAGCATGCGCCCTGGCATAAAGCTTTTTACCCATCTGCCTCGCCTGGCACGCTGCCGTGTGCGCACCTGTCTCGTGCCAATGAATCACTTAATCACCAACTGCAGCTTTCTGAACTTTCAAACATGTCTATTACAGTTTTGCCTTTTGGCAACAAATCTTGGTTCAGGAAAACTATCATTTGGTAATGAACTCATGTACAGAGTCAGTTCTAGAAGATTCCATACTGAAATTCTGTAAGTACCTAACATGACTGCAAGTCTACTTTCCCCATTTTCACAGCCTTTCGCCGTGAAAAGCTGCAAACATTAAAAAGGACGAACATTTTTTGCATAATTTTTCTTTAGGAATGGTATACCGTATTTACTCGCAGAATGAACACATTTTTTTTTTTTTTCCAAAGAATCGATGCAAAGTTGGGGGGGGGGGGGGGGGGCGTTCATTACGCGGAGTAAAATTTTTGCGTCCGTATTTATTCGCATAATGAACGGACCTTTTATCCCGAATAATCGAGGTTACTTCTCATCTCTTTGCGCGCAGCGCGCGACTCAAAAACCAAACTGCGATGCGCACAAAAAAAAAGCTCCTCTCCATGTTTTTTTTCTTGCTTCAGTCTTTTTTTTTTTCCCTTGCCTTTCGCAAGTTGTTTTGTTTGCCCACGATTCTCCGCTTTTCTTTCTTATCTCCTTGCGCGCGGCGCGCGACCCCGGGACCAAACTGCGCTGTGCAAAAAAAAGAAAGAAAAAAAAAAGCTCCTAGCTCTTTATGTTTTTTCTTTTCTTTTGGTTCCGTGGGATTTTTTTTTTTTTTTTTTTTGCCGCTTTTCGCAAGTTCTTTTGTTTGCCCACGCCCATGCATTCGCGACCTCGCTCACCAGGATAGAAAAGTGCGTTCATTTCGAGGGCTTCTCGCTTCTCTTTCCAAAGTGCGAGGAGGCGAGGGCAGGATGCCTTCATTATGCGCGCTTTGCTTAGGCGAGGGCTTCTTCGCTTCTCTTTCTTATCTCCTTGCACGTGGCGCCCGCCCAACCCAAAGTCCAGACTGCGCTGTGCCAAAAAAAAAAAAAGCTCCTCTCCGTGTTTTTTTCTTTTGCTTCCGTTGGATCTTTTTTTCATTTTTTAACGCCTTTTGCAAGGCGTTTTGTTCGCCCACGCTGCCCATGCATTCGCGACCTCGCTGCACCAGGATAGAAAAGTGCGTTCATTTCGCGCGCGTGGGGGGAGGGAGTTTTTACGTCCGAGTTGGGGGTGCGTTTAATACGCGAGTGAAAAAAAAGTCGAAATTTTGAGAGTCGACTTGGGGGTGCATTTATTACGCGAGTGCGTTCATTGTGCGAGTAAATACGTTTTCGCAGATTTTTTTCTACAGCCACATGACACAGGTGTTATAGTGTATGTTTCACCAAAACAGCTGGCTATTATCATTGCTTTTTTTAAGCAATGGTTTTCTTAGGGAATGCTGTGTTTATTTGATGTACTTTTGTGTAACTCATTGATGAATAAATTTAAAACTTAAAACTTTGCACATCATCCTTCTTTCCAGCCACGAATGTTCCCTGCAAATTTCATACAAATAAGACTGTAGTGTCTTCCCTTAATTTACCCGGCAAGTTTATCAGGAAAATCACTGTCACACGACAAATTATTGTCACACTATAACACCCCGATGTCACGAGACACTATGACGTCAGGTTACGAGACATCAATTTCCCTGCTAAATTTAGCTCAGAAATGCACAAACGTGCAGACGGACTTACAGATGGACAAATTTCTGGGATTACGGGCTTCGTTTGGGGGCCTTCCACGATTTGTTAAAAGTGTGAAAAGCCAGCAAAAACGGGAAAGGAAAACGTGCGCGTCGGTTGTCGACAGCGTACGAATCGTTGGGTTACAAGGACCGGGCCCTTACCCTGCGCAGGCAGCTTCCCAGCGAAGCTTCCAGTTCCCGCTGGGACAGATCCCACAGGTGTGTGCTGACCGGGAAATGGGGAAGGGCCAGAGGGAGCTTGGCAGTACGCCTAAAACGAAGGAGGGAAAGACAAAAAAAAAGTACCGTGAAGCATGGGTCTGGCGCAGGAACTAAACATACTTCTGAAGCCCATCGAGTTGGGTTTTGTGATCGGCGGAGCCTCTTTCAGCAAGTCCCCTTTAGAGCGGTCGGTATCAAAAACAATGTCTCGTGTCGGAGTGCCCCAACCCAATTTTATTATGAGGCACTTTACGGCCACTGACAAGGTGAGAATGATGGGGAGGTCGTTCAGTTGTCTTGCCTCCAGCGCGAGCTACCTGCTTTCGATCATGCTTTGGTGTCCCGTTGACTTTGAGCGTGCGTGCGCGTCCAAAACACGGCAGAAGGCAATAATTGCATGCCGGAGGTCAGGCATTGGAAAGAGACTCCCCAGCGTCGGTAACTACCGCGTTACCCCTAGAGATAGCCCACCTAAGATCGAAAGCGAATCACGTGAAGATAAGAGGTGAGGTGGGCTAACTTTCGGCGTGCAATCGAGACAAGTTGAAAAAATACTATTTTATAGATTATGTGCCTCTGCAAAACTTGCTATCGCGAAGAGGGGCAATGATGCAACGATGAGCACACTCCCTAGTCGACGACGTTCGCTTATATTTCGCTGCAGCTAACTAGCCGCAATTACGGCTAGGCCATCGTAGATCTGAACACTACGATTACCAGGAGTGCGCTACCTTTTGGTGTTTAGAAAAAATAGCAAATGAAGCCAGAAATAGGGCAAGCAATCTTTCGGTGTTTAAAAAAAAAGCAAATCAAGCCAAAAATAGCAATGAGCTATCTCTCAGTGTTTAAAACAAAACTTGCGGATCAAGTCAAAATCAAGGGCAGGTCATCTTTCGGGGGTTGGGCCTCTGTCGAAACGTTACGAAACAAGGGCGCTCCTCACGCTTTTCGACGTACAAAATGCATCACTTTTGGCCATCTTTGCACCAAGTTTTAGCGCGACCTGTTGAGGAACTAATTTATGAGGTCCCTTTGAAGGGTGCAACGATCCATTCAAATCACACGGTAGACAACTGGAACACCAAGTGAGTTCAGACGGCGCCAAAAAACGAAACCAGCCCGCTTTCCCGACTCACGTGCGGGGACGTTCGCCCGGAACGGTCGTCCAACGTCGTTCGTCTGCTCGGTCACCGGGACGTGTGACCTTCTTCGCGCGAGCATCGGAAGTCACGAGCGTCCGCTGAAGCGGGTCCGCCACCGTGACGCTCACCTGCCGAACCACGCTGAAGCCCTCTTCGAACTCCAGCAGGAGCAGCTGGCGGCTGCTCCCCAAGTGACTGCACGAGACATTCGGTTTGGAAAGAAAACAGAGCAAACAAAAATCGGAGAAAGATGCGCGCAAGATTCCGCGAGCCATGCCCCGTTTCACCTCGGGACGGACTGCAAAGGATGCTATGAGTTGTCGAAGCAATTCTGATGCGGCGTGGGCATCGCGTGACCCCCGAGAAGGGTTGCGACGACGTCACGCGACACGTTCGCGATGCTGGATTGGCTGGGACAGCCCTCTGGCATCCACCGAGGTCCGTCGTTAGATGAAACGGGGTGTACCGGTGAACGGAGGCAATTCGACTTCTGGGCAGTCGGGTATATTTAAATAAAGGCGCTTTAATTTAATTCCTCAACCAACAACAACAAAAAAAAGGATTATTAATTTTTTTGTGAGTTGTCGCCGTATATGTACGGCGGTAATTACAAGTTTGGAAGTGCCCGCTTAAACGCGAAAGCGAGCCCACCGTGGGAGGTGTTGCTATTTGTTGTATCTTTGGTGAATTATAAACGTTATATTCGTGCGGTGTTTTGCTTTGCTGGCCTATTCGTAGTTTTCAAATTAGACGCTCAGCGCACGTGGTGCTGACTTCGCGTACCGGTCGCTCCGACGGTAGTGCCAATGGGAGCACTGGCTCTTGATTCAGACTTCTAATGCTATTAGGAATTAAATTCAGAGGATGAGAGCTCATCATCCGACGAAGGAGCTCTGTAAAGTACATGCAGTTAGGAATCCGAAGCCACTAAAATGTCGCAAAAGCGGATGCGCCCCCCAAAAGAAAAACAATGAATGGAACGAAGGTGACAACTTTTCGCCTTCTATATTTTAATTTGATGCTTCTCAACCTAGACACCATGCAAGCACTGTACGCCCTCCCGCTAAATAAGGCGCAAAAAACCTGTGCATTGACCCTTTCTTTATACTACAGTCGCACCCGCTTATAACGAACCAGGGTACAGCGAATACTGTCTATATCGAACGCCCGAATATTTCGAGCGAAAATGCATGTAAAATGTACTTTTATAACAAACAACTTATTGGCTATATCAAACTTTAATCAGAAAGCAGCCATCAAAAACGCACAAACGTCTGTCCTAATACAAAAAAAAAAGGCTTGTGAGTGGCTTGTTGCGCGATGGTTTTCGAGCCAATGAAATATTTCTTTTCTGGCGCCCGAGGCCCCTACTTAAGATTATGACGCACGGACGGCCGACCCGACATCTTTAGGAACAGTAGTCTCGACCAGCTTCAGCATGAATCATGTTTTTGTTGGATTTTACTATGCACGCAAGCGCACGGTTGCGCGACGAGAGGGCTTTGTTGTTTCCAGTCGTACGAAGCACATGGAGCGCTTCTCAAAGGTTCCGCTGGTTTTGTTTAGATTGTGGCATCAAAAGAGGAAAATCTCCTTCAAGAACACGCCTGTCATACTGCCAGCCCTTAATTCAAGGCACAGGTGTTTGTGGCTTGCTCGTAATCGGCGTGCCTTGTACAGATTCTTGAGGAAACGGGTAAGCGATCTCCATCTGCAGGGTGTCACAAAAAAAATATTTACAGGGTTTTCTTTACCGCAAAAATAAACTAGGTATCGCCGAACGCTCATTCTCCGGCCAAAGGTAGCGTTATAGGTCGCAACCAGATGCCAAAGTTTCAGCCCGATACGATAACTTAATCAAAAGTTATAAGTGATTTTCTGAAAATTTCAATGGGAAAATGGCGGCCGACGGAGTTTTTGAATGCATGGGGCCCTATGGCACCAGAAACTGAAAATGGGCGAAAATGGGCTCCAGTTTCCCATTGAAATTTTCAGAAGATCACTTATAACTTTTGAATAAGGTATCGGATCGGGCTGAAACTTTGGCATCTGGTTGTGACCTGTAGCCCTACCTTTGGGCGGAGAATGAGCGTTCGGCGATTCCTAGTTTATTTTTGCGGTGAAAAAACCCTGTAAATTTTTTTTTTTTTTTGTGACACCCTGTACTTCACGCAAGTCTAGATGCTCTAATCCAGAAAACATCCCAGCAGAAGAAACAGCTGAACTGGAATTGCCTCCTGTTTTATCTATTAGCCCAATTAGAGCATTCTCAGTTACGTTTTGTTTAATTAAACGTTTCTTTAGTGATCCACTGAAGTACCTGCACACAAGTGTTTACTACACATTTAATGTCAATACACGTATTTGGAACTCCCGGCATTCAACCCTGCTATATGCGAGTTCCAATATAACGAACTACTTGCTATATCGAACTAATTTGCGCATCCAAAAGAATCTGTTAGAAACGGGTTCAACTGCATTCCTTTTGAAAAAACAAAAACAATTACTGGGAAACACCTTTTGGGAAGAAAACTCAATAGTCAAATAGCTAAGAAAAGGCTAGCATCTACACAGATACAAGAATAAACTTTTCAGCTAGAATCAGTTGAGAGGGCTCAAATGTAAGTTAAAAGGTTCTCATTCATATAACAAACGTATGTGCTTTGCTGACGCAGGGTGAACAAAAGATATACCGTAATATCCCGAGCTATCGCCCACACCCTTTTTTGGGCCAATATTGATTTAAACAAAAAAAACACCGAGTCATTGCCCACCCCTTCAATTACCCCAATGCGGACTCCGTGATCCGCGAAGCGGCAGCGGACCTTACAGTTGGAGGACGTCCGTGACAAAGTAAAACGAAGGAGGGAAAGACACTTTTCTTTGTTTACGCATATCCTCCGCGACCAACCCCGATGTGGTAGTGTGTCCATGCAAAAAGAAAACGATGGAGATAACAAAATAAAAGTTTGTTTTGCTTACAAAAAAATCAACACACAAAAAAAAAAAAGAAATCGGAAAGATAACACAAGCAGTAACCCAGTCAGGGGTCGCGAAGTAAGCGAACGCCCCATATCCTGGAAGGCAACCGCGGAGTGTAAAGTCAAAGTCTGTCTCCGAAGAAGTTAGGTCGCCGCGAACCCGCTCCTTCTCCCCGCACGTTGCGACCGTGGTTGTGCAATGTTTTAGACAAAGCCAACGGGTAAATAAAGCTTTGCTGGAATGCCTTACAGAGACGTTTGTAGAGCGTCCCAAACCCTCTTTAATGGCACGCCGTGCACGGACGCACGCATGTACGCCCCAAACAAGAAAGCTACGCAAGAGCTTGCGATTGACAAGGCGCCCGACTTGGCCCGACGGCAAAGTATTTGCCAATGCGACCGCCGGCTTTTCTGGCGCATCGCTCTTCGTCGCTTCTTTGGTCCGCTCGCTCGCTCGTTGCGTCTAGTTGGTTTTTCTATTTTCTTGTAAACTTTTTTTCTTTTTTTTATCTAGGAGAACATAGTGGTGATATGCTTTCACGGAACAAACCTTCGTGCTGTATGCCGATCGGCGGTGTTCCTAGCGCGTATGAAAGCAACGGACTTCGCGATAGTACAACATTCTTTCGTGAGCATTTTTTCTATAAAACAATAAAACTAAATAGAGTTTTTAGTTTAATATATCTCTTGTGCACCAGCGCTAGATACACAGAGAAAAATGGGCGTTTTTTTTTGCCTTTTTCAACTTTGTGTGCTCACCCACCGAGACATGGCCCACCCCACTTTTTTTTTATGAATTTCAGGCGGCAGGGGGGTGGGCGATGAATCGGGATATTACGGTATATGTAGATCCCCAGAAAGCCTGAGATCATATTAATGTCTCATAATAGATAGGCACCCATACCGTAGAATACCGCGCATCCGTCTATTCCACACTAAGAGTCCATTCCCAAATTTGTAGGATCTGAGAAAATATGCGCAGTGCGTTTATATTTTGTTGTATACTAGTCGATGTCGCGAGATCTTTCACATTTACAAAGTGGGTCCTCGCGACAGAAGGAGCCGCGTGAGAAATAAAGAAGACTGCTGTGTTCTGAAACCGCTACACGTCTCCGTATTGTCTCGTCGGCTCCGGAGTCCTGGTTTACAACAGTGGCGACGAGCCAGGACAATGAAGACACCCACAGCGAGGGGGATCTTTCGTCCATCCTAAGAGCGCACCAGTCTGCGGGTTTTTCAAAGATGAATCACCAGCTGCCAGAGTTTGACGAAGACAAGGACAAATGGAGTACGTACCTCATCAAGGTAGAGCCTTACTTCGAGGGAAATGAGGTTACAAATGACGCGAAGAGACGAGCATTGCTCGTAGCGGCACTAGGTACCAAAACAGTTGGAGTACTCTGTGGAAGAGTGGCTCCACGAAAACCTAATGCTCTAACGTATGCTGAGGTGGTAGCAGCTCTAGATGCGCACTACGATCCGAAGCCAAACGAAATATCTGAGAGCTTTAGGTTTTTCAATCGTTGTCAAAAAGAGGGAGAGTCGATTCACGAATTCATAGTCGAAATCCGCAGAATAGCGGATAACTGCAATTTTTCGACGATGTTGGACAGAATGCTGAGAGACAGGATCGTCTGTGGCGTGCGGTTAAAGAACATTCAGAAGCAACTGCTGTCAAAAAGGGAACTGACATTAGCAGACGCAGAAGCGCTAGCCGTAGCGGCTGAAGCTGCTGAATTGGACGTCAAAAGAATGACTCGGGATGAACCCTCGGAAGTGCTCAGGATGAAGGTCCAAGGAAAGAGGTCCGAAAAATTTTGCCCACGACAACAACATACAAGGGTTTGTGAGCACTGTGGAAGCCGAGAGCATGAAGGTAACCGCTGCCAGTACAAAGGAACGACATGTTTTACTGCGGAAAATGTGGTCACTGGGCACGGAACTGTAAACATCCTGGGCAACAGAGGTCATATTCCAGGCCGCATGTACAAGCCAAAGCACTAGAAGCAGCAGGGAGTTCGTCGGAGGAAACGGAAACCGAAGACGTGCAGATATGGAGCTTGAAGACCAAAACTGTGGATCTGGTTCCAGCAGTGCGACGCAAGTTCTCTTGGGGCGGAGTTGATCTGCTGATGGAAGTAGACACTGGATCACCCGTCTGTGTCATCTCGCGGGAGGTCTACACTCAGCACCGTGAACGCTGGCCTAAGCTTCAAGCATCGCAGGTGAAACTGTCCTGCTACCTAGGAAGAATACCCGTGCAGGGTGAGCTGCACATGCAAGTCTCGTACCGAGGCACCCTAGTAGAGTGCAGTTTGACTGTGTTGAACTGGTCCGGTCCATGTTTGTGTGGACGTGATTTAATTTTCAAGCTGAACAAGGCCGGCACCACTGTGTTAAGCCTTACAGGCAATGTCGTGCCGCTGAGTAGCAGACCAGTCATTGTGGAAGATCTGGAGGCGGTTCTCTGCGAGTTTCAAGATCTGTTTACTCCGGGCATCGGGCTGATCACGGGACCACCTGCTCAACTGCACCTAAAGGAGGGTACCACACCGAAGTTTTGCAAGGCAAGACCGCTTCCTTATGGTCTGAAAGATAAGGTTTCAGTAGAACTTGACCGATTGTTGGAAGTCGGAATTATTTCGCCGGTCACACACTCAGAATGGGCTACACCAATCGTCCCGGTGCTTAAGAAGGACGGCTCAGTGCGCATCTGCGGGGACTTCAAGGCGACCCTAAACCCTGCGTGTGAAGTCGAGCAGTACCCCCTGCCACGCATCGAGGATCTGTTCGCATGTCTGAACGGCAACGATTGCTTTAGCACCTTGGATCTACGCGATGCGTACAACCAAGTAGCCCTTGACGGCGCATCGAAGGAGATGGCTGTGATCAACACGCACCGTGGGCTCTTCTGCTACAACCGCTTGCCTTTCGGAATATCATCGGCACCGGCGATATTTCAGCGGACGATGGAGACCATGCTCCGAGGACTAAAAGGCGTGCAGGCATACCTGGACGACGTGATATTGTCCGAACGAGCTGATGGCAATGCCTTACAGTTGAGAGCACTTCTACAACGTTTCAGGGATCACGGCGTGAAACTCCGGAAAGACAAGTGCAGGTTCAAAGAACGGGAGGTTACGTACCTCGGACACCGTATTGACGGACAGGGCCTCCATCCACTAGAAACGAAAGTGGAAGCCATCGTGCAAGCACCGCGGCCTAAGAACGTAAGCCAGCTGAGGTCTTTTTTGGGAATGCTGACGTTTTACGCCAGATGGCAGATTTGTTCCCAATATGTCAACCTTGTTGACAAGTCTCTACAAATTGCTGGAAAAGGGAGCTCGCTGGACGTGGGGTGAAGCACAGGATGCGGTGTTCCAGAAAGCAAAAGAAGCTCTCAGCTCGGCAAAGGTGCTGACGCACTTTGATCCAGCGAAAGAACTGCGACTAGAGTGCGACGCCTCACCGTACGGCATCGGAGCAGTTCTTTTTCACAGAGAAAGTGGAGAAGACAAACTCATCGGGTTTCGATCAAGAACTCTATCAGCCGCCGAAAGAAATTATTCTCAATTAGAGCGAGAGGCTCTCGCTCTGGTCTTCGGCGTAACAAAGTTTAGAGACTACCTATTTGGACATGAGTTCACCCTGGTCACGGATCATCAGCCGCTCCTGGGGTTGTTGAGATCCGACCGCCCGACTCCCGCTATGGCTGCGGCGCGAATTCAACGATGGGCGCTGCTTTTGGGAAGCTACCGCTACAAGCTACAATACAAGCCTGGCCAAGAAATGCTGAATGCGGATGCCCTGAGCAGGCTACCGCTACCGGCAGTAGCAACAGCAGGAACAGAAACAGGTGCTGAAGGTGAGCTTCCCGAATATGTGCTTGCTATGGAGCAGTTAGAGGAGGGTGTCGTGACAACCAGGGAGTTGGAACAAATGACCGCTACAAACTCAGTGTTAGCGCAGGTCAAGAACTACATCATGAATGGATGGCCCAAATGTGAGAAGAGCCTAGACTCGAACCTTCAACCGTTTTACGGAAGGAAACTAGAACTGTCGGTGGCACACGACCTGGTATACTGGGGCCACTGCGTCATTGTGCCTAGCGAGGCTAGGGGGCGCCTCCTACAACTCCTTCACGAGAGTCATCAGGGAGCGTCGGCTATGAAAGCGATAGCAAGATCTCAATTTTGGTGGCCTGGACTGGACAAGGAAATAGAGCACACATCAGCGACGTGTGACGCCTGTGTCAAAATGTTGCCCATGCCAGCGTCAAAGGCACCAGTTAACTGGCCCGAAACACACGAAAACTGGTCCAGAGTACATGTTGATTTTCTAGGCCCGTTTAGAGAAAAAATGATCTTGGTAGTGGTCGACGCACACAGTAAGTGGATCGAGGCCGTTCCTATGAAACAGGCCACAAGCGCAAATACTGTGTCGTGTTTGCGAAATGTGTTTAGCCACTTCGGTATACCCCGCACTTTGGTCTCGGATAATGGTACACCTTTCACCAGTGCCGAGTTCTTGAAGTTCACGTTGAAAAACAACATAACGCACATCAGGACCGCACCATTTCACCCCCAGTCAAATGGTCTGGTGGAACGTGCGGTAAGAACTATAAAAGATGGGTTGAAGAAAATGCAAAACGATGACATTACAACCAGCCTGGCAAGGCTTCTTTTTAATTATAGACGGACACCATCAAGCTCGGGAAAGTCACCATCTGAACTGCTGCTAGGATATCAAATTCGCTCGCAACTTGACACATGTTTCCCATCACACTCCACAGCATCTGCACAAGACACAGACTGGACGATCCAACCTGGGGATCCGGTGTACGCAAGAAACTACGGGACAGGAAACAAGTGGATTCCTGGAAAAGTCACGGCGACAACGGGAGCACGCATGGCAACCGTCGAAACTCCGTCCAAAGTGCTAACACGCCATGCGGACCAACTACGTAAGCGGCCGCCAGACAAGAACGAGGTCATGCCGGCTCCTCCACGGTCGTCACCAGACCCATGAACCAAGTCGAACGTTCATGGTGATTGCAGCCCACAACAACCACCGGAGACATCGAGTGGAGTCTGTGAAAGTGCACCCCAACGACGCTCCACTCGCGTGCGGAAGCCGGTACAGCGCTTTCAAAGCTAAGGGGAAAGGAATGTTGTATACTAGTCGATGTCGCGAGATCTTTCACATTTACAAAGTGGGTCCTTGCGACAGAAGGAGCCGCGTGAGAAATAAAGAAGAAGACTGCTGTGTTCTGAAACCGCTACACGTCTCCATATTGTCTCGTCGGCTCCGGAGTCTTGGTTTACAACATATTTAAAACTGATGACCGGACAAACGGTATTTTACAGTAAGTTTTCGCAGCACTTTCGAATGAAGCCATTTCATTGACACTGTCACAACATCAAATCACAATCCAGTCGTACCCATGTCGGCAAATTAAAATGTTGGATTGAACGAAACTGATTTTTGTAGTTTATTCAAATTTGGTCGGGTTCATTCAGCCCATACTGTGGTAAACCAGACGAAGAAAGAAATTCACTTAAGGCATGGTTTCACACAGAGGAGAAGAATGTAGGGGCTCACCTAGCGGTGCACGAAAACTGCACGAGATGCTTGTCGCCGGAAGCGATTAGCGTGGGGCGGAAGGCACGTGCCAGAGACACTTGTCCTTTGGGAAGCTTGCACGCCAAAAGAAGATGAGGCCTGCCAGTTGCATTACTGGGAAAAAAAAAAAAAAAAAAAGACATCAACAAGGGTACAAGATCTGCAATTAAATTTTCGCACATCTTGTGAAATTGAAAAATAGCATTCATTCGGCACAGTCCTCGACCGAGAACCAGACCTCACTGTGATGCCAAGTGAATGTGACTCTTACGTCCAACTACATTCTGAGCCGGCGAGTTCAGAAGATCCCGAAATCATTCCCTAAAGACCCAAAAAGCACAGCAGGCCAAGCAGAATTCAGGCTGCCGTTAAAATGCTAAAATTGGAGCCAAAAAGTACACTAATTCGCAACTCTACCTCTCCGGGTTTTAACTTTACTACTACGGTTGCCGAAAGCTTGAGCAACGCAGGGGAGCACGACTCAAGAGCATCCCCTTATTGCTTTGCAGCCTATGAGATCGAGGAATTAGCCGGTAAGAACGCTGAAGAACGAATCACGAAGCAGACTCGGTTTATCTTGATCTTACGGATAAAGTTGGTAAGCGCAGACGTATTTCTGCGGCATTCTTTGGGGTTCGTGGTGGAAGTTGCAGTTTATTCTCCTCTGGTTACAGTATGTTTTTTTAATTCCGAACTCCGTCCTTTTCTATGTGACATTGGGCACGTCTCAGATTTCTCGTTTCTTCCCATAACTGTTTGCACGCAGACGCCGAATGTGGATGCCGAACGCCGGCGTCCGGCTTTCTAGCAGTTAGTAAAAGACAAAATCGGATGGCTTTGCGTGTTCCCACTAATTGGCTGGCGTAGTGGCAGAATGTCGAGCTCACGATCGTGGGGTCAAGAGTTCGATCCCCGTCGGGGCGTGTTTAGAATTTCGTTCTTTCCTCTATATTTACTGCTCTTTTCGACCGATTGTCCTCTGAAGTATGAGTTACACATTTCCTAATGGTTTCCACGGCATTCCGTCACATTCTCCACGAGGATTCCAGCCCTTGAAAATATTGTGTTAAAAGGTTCATTCTCTGTTAAAAGGTTGGAACGGACTGCCACATTTCCTATTATATTGCAATGTGGCAGTCGACTTCACAGCTTAGCATGCCAGAGGCAGCCTATGAGGCATTTCGTCAATGTTTGGTTTGCACAAGTCCGGGCCAGCTTGTATTGCCGCCAACTGTACAAGGCAGGGCAGGAGAGTCTATCTGTAAAACTATAAAACAAGGAGCAGTGGCGTCACTAGGTCAGAGGCACTAGTGGCGGCAGCCCGCCATGACACCCCCCCTCCCCGCTTTCCTGCTGTGTCTGGGGTGGTTTGTCCCCCCCTCCCACCCCCCTTCCCCTGTGACGCCACTGACGAGGAGATCTCTCACTCACCTGATGCAGAGGTTGAGAACACGGCACTGTCCGGGCTCCACCATCCCAAAATCGAGCTCCTCCGTCACCTCGAGGCCCACGGGAACCTCACCGCTGAGACAAACGTGCAAGACGTACTGTTATAAAAAAGATTGTGCGGACGAATATGCAACGTGATGCTAATGAAAGGCGTCGGCTAGTGAGACATTTTGATTATATTGCACCAATATTGACCAGAAATTCCGGCGATACTGCATTGCGCGGTGTCTCGCGTAAACCAGAACCGATCACATGCGGGACAGCTAGCACCAGGCGCGTTCCCACAGACACGCTGCACAAATTGTTCTGTCACATCGGCGTGTCCATTCTTTGCTCAGTAGCGTTCCCTTCTGTGTGTCGCTTCACTTTCGAGCACACCGTAATCTTGACGTCACTGCGTTCCACCTTAACGTTCAGGGTGAGATCGTCGGCGCCTACACATCGACAACATTCTCCCTCGCAGGCGCGTGTACACCTTCGAGCGGCCGCCCCACTCTTGCGCGCGAAGGCTTAAAGTGCCGAGCGAATGGGCGACGGAAGGCGAGAAAGAGTAGGTGGCAAGGAGCGTCATCACACGACACCCGGTGAAATTGAGATAGGCCAAACGCGCTGCGCCTCGACTGCGACTATTATCGGTAAAAAACGAGGGTGTTGCTGCTGTACTCGCCCTCTTCCAGCACCGAAGCGACCTGCGACAAATGCGCTTTTGTTTTCGGCAGCATGACACTCGCCCAGCACAGCTGTTGCTGCGAAAAATCGGAGACGCACAAAATGTGTTGCGAGTGAGCTGGACACGTGCCAAGTGTGTATCTCTGACGTCATGTGGCTCTGTGACGTCACATGATGTCATAGTCAAGTGACATTACAAAATCATGTGACATCGTGACATGAAAAAGGCTCGAGATACACTTAAGCATTTCTTATGAGTTGTGAATGCAGAAGCATGCGTGCCGTTCTTCTGCTCCCGTGTTTCGCTTGCGGCGTATTTGCGTCGGCCGTGCGAGCACTCTCCCAGCTCTCCTCGTAGCTCTGACCTTGGACGCTTCGTGTTACAGGCACGCTCGCAGCATGGACACACAGCGCCATGGGGCGGCGGTCGTTGAAACTGACGCGCGCAGCGGCCAATGAGAGCCTCGTCGACGCGCGCCAGCCAATGGGATTGAAGGCGAAATCCATCAGTTGTACTCCGCTCCTTTGGGATCGGGGAAACCAGGTGCCGTCGTCTAGGCTTTTCGCGTGGTTTCATAGCTGGGAGCTGGCTTCACTTGGAGAAAGGATTTAAGGTGACGTTTGGCGCGCTTCAAACTGATGACGTCGGCTCGCTCTATGGGATAGTTAATGCTTTCGCATTAAAAAACATGCGACACCTGTGGGAGCGAGGGTCGGCCACCCCGACCAGAGGCCGCTGCTGACCACCCAGAGGAAAAGAATGTCTGGGGCGTTCAAGAGCGCACGAAGGAAAAGGCGCGCAAGGATATAAAAGAGTGGGACACGCCCACAGAAGGGGAGACGGACCGAGGGCACGGCGACGCGTAGGTCTAATGTTATACATTGATATACTTTATTACTAACAACCTGTTGATGTTACTTTAATAAATGTAGTTTCTTGTTTTGGAAATATTGCGCGATTGTGTGCCCACCCCAGATCCTTTATCCTTTTTTTATGCAATATAGAGCCAGGGGTTACACATGAGAGTAACCCATGGCAATTGCTCGTTTTGATCCACGAAGATGGATCACGGGCAACGCCACTACCGACCCTGGGCATCTGGACGCCAGGGTCCCAGGACACGTGGCGGTTCAAGTCACCGGGGGCGGCAACCGGCGAGGCCCACCCCACGGAATCGCGGCCAGTGGGCGGGACGGGCCAGGGACACCGGGAGCGGCCTCTGCCGGCGATGCCGGGAACGGCCGCAAAGGACGGCCGCTACCTGGACGGTCCTCGTCGAGGACATCTCCCGAGGCTGGGCTTCGGATCTGAGCTGGGATGACCAGCCCCGGCCAGAGCGCGCCGGCCCCTCCCAGGCAGTACCGGAAGCGTTCCGGGGCCAGACACTGGAGGAGCGCCACCCCACAGAGCCGGCCGCGCACTACACGTCGGAGGAGATGCGCCTCCTCTGCCCACTTTGCGGGGTTCCTGAAATATGCCGGGCGGCCCACCTCCGAGGGGCCCTGCATGGGGAGCGGGCTGACGCGGAGCGCATCGCCCGAATCAACCGCCTCGGCGACCGCGACTTGGAGCGCGCCATAGCGCTGGTACAGCGCCGCCGGCCAGACCTTCTGCGACGACCCCCTCCCAGCGACGACCACCACGACGACACTGTCATTGATATGCCAGACGCTTAGGGGGGGGGGGGGGGGGGGGGGGGGGGGGGAAGTGTGGGAGCGAGGGTCGGCCACCCCGACCAGAGGCCGCTGCTGACCACCCAGAGGAAAAGAATGTCTGGGGCGTTTAAGAGCGCACGAAGGAACAGGCGCGCAAGGATATAAAAGAGTGGGACACGCCCACAGAAGGGGAGACGGACCGAGGGCACGGCGACGCGTAGGTCTAATGTTATACATTGATATACTTTATTACTAACAACCTGTTGATGTTACTTTAATAAATGTAGTTTCTTGTTTTGGAAACCCCGGCTTCGTGTTGTTCCTCCCGGATGGGCATGCAGCAAGGCAACCCTACCACACACCGTGACATCGTACGACAGTGATTTCACGTGATTTGACATAACTTCGCGTGTTGCATGATGTCGCGGCATCACATGACGTCTGAACGTCAAGGTCATGAAGCAATACAGCCCCTATTGCGCTATATCACTTTTTTGACGTTGACCCGTGTGTGGTCGAGCATAACATGCTGTTTTTCTCATGAAACCCAGCCATACAACACATTCTGCGTTAAAAGCAGATTTCAGAAGTACAGATGCGATCCTTTGATGTCGCGACACGTCTCGTGTGCCCTCAATTTGTCGTGAAATTCCTGTAAAAGTAACCGCGGCAGGAAAGAAGACTGAGCTCGGAGTCAAGCAGCTGCGGTTAGCCAAATTAGCCAAATATTAAGCCACGCTTCACATTTTCGAGGCCATACTGTTGCATGGGATAGGCACTGCCAGGCACAACTGGCTTTCGCAGACCTGCCTAATGCGAGACCAGAGACAAAACGGCATCGCTAAACTCTACCAATTCAGGGCCTAAATTGCAATGAGTGAAGCATTACACCCTGTTGCAGGTTAAGAAAAGCAAGACAAGCTCCTCACGCTAAGCCTTCCACTCCTTTCCACTTTAGCGAGCGAACGCTGCAGAGAAGGCGAGTGGACTCGCCTCCTCTCTTGTCTCCACTCCAGAGTTTGTTCACTAAAGTGAATAGAGCAGAGGGCTTTGTGGGAGGAGTTTGTCTCGCTTCTTATAATCAGCAACAGGGTCCACATCTCTTGGTAACGCCTTCCGAGTTGCTGGAACATGGGCAAATATTGCAAGATGCATATTTCAGCAGCGACTCTGGATGTGTCCGCCAGTGTTTAAATATGCATTAGAATCGTGACAACAACGGTGGTTCTTGCACGTCCACGAGTAGTGTTGCGCATGGGCGTGCGAGCAACCTATAGTCGGTGACAAGTTAGGAGTTCAGTGAAAGCTTCTCCCACCTCTTTCCACTATAGCAGAGTACACGCTAGAGAGGAGGTCACCTCCTCTCCGGCATTTGCAATGCTAAAGTGGAAAGAGGTGGGAGGAGCTTCCACTTCATTCTTAACCTGTCACTGAAAACATACTACGCGCCTTTTAGGAATTCGTGAAACATGCAAAGATTTAGGTTAATGCGAAAGGAAGGCTGCTACGGTAGCCACGGTCAGACTACAGCCAATGGCAAATAAAAGCGTTGCCTCACGTTGCCTGCAGACCGTTGAGCACGTATTCCACCGGTATCTCTTTCTTCTTTTTGTCCTCCCACGGCTCGAGGGAGACTGCCCTCCAGCTCAGGTTACCCTGGTCGCTCTCCACGGCCCGCAAAACCACCCCCTGTCCCAACCACGGCCCGCGCGCCCCCGTTGGCCACTGGTGCGCTGAGAACGCCACCTGCAATGTGGAAAATGCGGGTATCAAACTGCAAACTTCGCAGAGCTGGTTAGTGCAAACCGCCGGGATTTTTGTCCTATATGGGGGGAATCGGTGGCCACGCGCATCAATGCGCCGTGGCTCGGAGCATGTGAAGCGAAAGCTTGTGTCGCAGAACCAGGGCATCCCGAGTTCCATCCCCGCTGCTGCCCGTTTCGATCTGGATGGGCGTCGTACAGCATGCAGTCATGTAATGATCACTACTGTGTCTGCAGCGGAGATTCCAGGCACCCACTGGGGCTGGCTAACTTCCCGTTGTTTAAACACATGCGACGCAATTACTTTATTTCATACTATTTAATAGTCAACCAAGTTTCTGCTGCGTTTGACGCGACAGGTGGAAAAGGTAGACACGTCGCAAAAAAAACCAATAGTTGGTCAATAAGCCAATTGAACACATTACAAAATTTTGGCTGACAAGACTTGCTCTAATCATTCACCATTTTCGTGGTGAACGGAGACAAAATGTTTCTGGGCGCTTGTGAACGCGTGAAGTAACTTGAACATCTGAAGCTTTATCGAGAAGTAAGTGGCATGACTAAATGCAAGTTATGTTTTTGTCAGCACTATCATACTTGGGCACCATCGTGTACTAATTGGCTCTGATACATGAACTCTCTGCTACAGATGAATAATATTGGATTTTTAACTAAAACTTCTTCGAAACAAACTTGGGAAAAAATAAATCCTATTATTAAAAACAGTGCAAAACTGGACGGGACAAAAGTAGAAGAAGCAAACAGGACAGAAGCTGACTAACATCTGAATGTTTAATGGAAATTCCACACTTGCATAGTGTCTCGCACATGCATGTGCTCATCTAATCACGTATCTTGTGGGGTCATACACAAAGTCAAATCGGCACTACATAAATCCGAACGCTGGCTCGTGTAAACCAGTCGCGTCACACGTAAAGACGCAATCAGGTGAGTGACGAAACACATATAAAAATAAAAATATGATTAATTACTGTTAATGAATTGCAGTTCCCTGCTCATCAAACGTACAGGCGTGACACTGATATAGCAATCTTGTTCACAGGTAAGTATAAGGGCCGCTTCCAAAACCTCCCCCTCCAACTTTCCTCTGATGCGTCCTGCCACCTGGGTGTTGTCCAATAAGGGGGAACAAACAATATCCTTGAAGTGTATCGGCAAGTGAGACCCATAGCTGTTGTTGGGCAAAGCCACATATTCTCGCAGTCTGTTGTTTAAACAAAGACCGGTCTGGCCTTCATACACTTGAACAAAGCTCAGAGGAATCTTGTACACAACTTAAGGGACGCAGGGCACAAAGTGCTTGGCGTGCTTCTTGTCACGCTTCTTGGCCTTGTCGCACTATTCGTGCTATGAACGGCACACCTGTCGAAAGCGCAACAAAGGACGTGACTTGAAGTGTGAACGACATACCTTATTATCCACGACACCACCCGCATTGGTGATGCGGGTGATTTGCCCCGTGAATTCCCGCGACCTCAGTGGCTCCATCCCCGTGATGCAGCCTTTCTTTGGATCAAGCCGAAGCTGAAGCCAGTCGCCGCAACAGACGTCGAAATCTGGCTCATAGTCGATCTGAAAGCACGTTTGAAATTAAAACAAGTTACTCGTATGAAAACAAAATTTGGAAGGGTTCCATCCCAAATCAACAAAGGGCCAGTGCTTCCTTCGGGTACCTAGGATCCTCAAAGAGAAAAGGAAATTTCAGTTACGCTGCATCTAATCCCGAGCCCTGCCAGAATTTGAATGCAAACTGCAAATAGCCACCAAAATGGCACAGTTTGCTGCTACGGCAAACATTTTCTCCTGCCAACTGCGGGTACAATGTATATGCTGGGTAACCGCAGAAATGAACACCCGCCTTTTTGATTTCTACAGATGCTCAACAACGTTTAGAGTGCTTGCCCGTGTAAAATAAATAAAAATATAGTTACCGAAATCACTGCACAGATTGTCATTGAAATACAATAGCACTTTGCACCGTCTTGCACTGGATAAATGTTTTTTTATTAAACTCTTTAAGAACAGCCGTGGATATTCTCAAAATTTTTTTCGTCTATGTCCACAAAGTCTTTTGTCCCATTTGAAAGCAATTCACACGATTTTCTGATCTAACTGTACTTCCTGTAGACAGACCTCGAGCACCAACCAACCACTATTGTTGCGTCATTGTTGCAATGGAAATGTTTCTCTTTTACTATAGTAATGGACGGATAATATATTTTTCCATTCAAAAGTTAATATATCATATGGCATTTGAACCCCCCCCCCCCCCCTTTCCCATGTATAATTGAAGTAGGTAAATAACAGAGCCACAGACATGTAAATGGGTAGGGTTCACTTATAAATGAAAATAGAAAACTCGCACAATTCCAAGGCACTCACGTCAAAGTGGACGGGCATGGCAAAGTCGAGGAGGTGAAGACAACGCTGCCCAACGCGCGTGACCTTGGCCACGGCGCTTGATGGAGGCGGCCTCGGAAGGACTGCCATGCTCTTGACCTTGGGTTCATTTAAGCACAGCTGGATCGAAACCCTGGTCCCGACGCTGAGCTCCTCGCCCGGCAACATGTCGAGGGGGAAGAAGAACTCGCCGTTGACCAGGCCATACTGTTCGACGGCGTTCAGGTGGGTCACTTCTCCGACGATCGAGGCGCCCCACGTGCTGCGCAGAGGAGTCGGAACAGGTAAATAAAAACCTGCATGTCTTACCGTAATATTCCCAGAGATGCCCCACCCCCGAAAGATAGCCCGCCCTTATTTTTGGCATGGTTTGCTATTTTTTTTTTTTTTTTCAGAAACACCGAAAGATAGCTTTTTTTCAGTAACTGCAGGGCCCAGACTAATGGCGACCTCGGCAAAAACGGTATTACTTACATAACCACGGCGGGAAGTGAGCGAAAATTGCCGACTTAAAAGGAAAGTGGTCTTTGGTTCATTGCCCCTTCCTGCGATCACAAGTTTCGAGGGACACAAAATCTAAAACTAGCATTTTTTACTTCTTTTTTATGGCACAGCGAAAGTTAGCCCACCCCTTATTTTTATCTGATTTGCTATCGATTTTAGGTGAGCTATCTCGGGATATTACGGTAATCATATCTGATATACTCGGAGACACAGGGCATCTGTTGCACATGAGCTGGGCACGTGCTGCTCGTGTGTGATGTCAGGTGACATTGTGGTATCTTGTTATGTCACAGGGCATGTGACCTTATGACATCACAATGTCACACAGTTGTGTAATGTCATACTGTCACATGACATATCATGGTATCGCATGACACAGGGCATGTGACCTAAGGACGTCATGCGACATCATTGTGCCGCATGACGTCATAATGTCACATGATCTCACAGAGCACGTGACCTCATGACGTCACGGATTCATATGTGATGTCATGGTGTCACGTGACATCTTGATATATGTGCTAGCTGGAGGCCGGGCCTCGGAAAAAGACATACTGCCGTTGTCATCCTGTAAGTGACCATAGTACATGGACGGTTAGACTTGCGTCTCTGCATTTGGTCAGTGTGGGACAGCCGCCAACCTGAGGTCTTTTGTGACATATGTGCTTCAGGCAGAACACAAGTATGTGCCAGCATAACATCGCTTAACTTCTTGCAAGGATTTTTTTTTTTTTTTTTCGGAAACTTTTTGTCATTGGGAATGGGAGAAAAAAATGGTTCAGGTACTTTGCTTTCTGTTGTGAAAGGATATCCTACCCGTAGGACTTGGAAGTATAAAATAAAACGCAGATCGACCCTGAGCAGAAAACAAGTCACCACACATTTGGCCCTAATAACTCGAGGTCTTGGTTTATGTTGGTTCACTCATTTCGGTTAATTTTCTCACAGACATTATACGCGGCAGCGACAAGACTACTAAGATCAGATCGCTCAAAAAATTGTACAAACATGCGCCGATTACACACTACAAAGGAGTACGCACGTGAAAAGCCGACAGATTTCTACAATTAGGCATGTTTGTTGTTCGACGTAACGTTTATGTCTCGAGACTACATGTGGTGTAAGCTTCACGTAATAGCTTTAACTGAGAGATTATAAAAAAAAAAAAAAAAAAACGGTAACCAAGAATGTTTCGGGAGTACGTACGGTGACTCCCGTGTGAAACGCCCGAGCCGTTGACCATCGTCCAAGCTCGCGTCCTGGCCCAGCGAAGTCCAATTTTCTAGGTAGTAAGCGACGATCTTGCCTAACAAAGTGTACATGACGAGACAAAGAAGACGTCCTAAGCGCCGTAGAGGGTGTACGAACACAGAATGATAACTTCGGAGCGGTTGAATCGCAAACACCGAACTTGCCGCTCGACCAGCTGATCGATGTCACGTGGACGATTGCTTTCATAGAACTGCCAAAGAACTATGTCACTCAGAATTGCTTCGAAGGTACACGGGAAAACGTCATGGGTATTTTTCCAAAGAATAGCTCTTGCATAGTCAACGGGTGTCCACAAAACGGACCGCGATCACAACAAACAATCCAACCGCGGGAACACGAGTTGCCTCCAGTGGCGGCGGAAAGGAAAGCAGGGTTGGATTGGATTGCGTTGGCTAATTGTTTCTGGGACTTTCAGCCCTGTTTTGGTCGATTCATTCCATCAATCTGCGGCTCCTCTGTTATTTATTTCTGCTAATTTTTGATTATCCACTGTCTTAGCAATTAGAAACACCCCCGTGTTCATTAGCATCGAGCATGGAGTCGGGCAGGTTAGGTCGTTAGGTTAAAGGCATCCTGAAACCGAAACTTCGTCGAGTTGCTTTCTTGTAGTGTTACCTTTTTTTTTTTCACAAATATTTTAATTTACGATTTTTAAAATTACAATTTTAGAGCTACTGGTATGAGATACGCATTCGCGTTCATTGAACTCTCAAGAGATTACAACTATGGGGGTCGCGAACCTGTGCAGGTTCTTGTTAGATCAAGTTTGACTTTTTTGAAATTTTAACGTGATGTTTGACAAAGGTTCGACTTAAGTTCGACGTTTGTGCACATGCGCGAAAATTAGAAAACCAGTTGACTCCACCTGGAGTAGAAAAACTGCAATAGTTGTCGGGTGCTCACTGGTTCACATACCTAACTAACGAAAGCATTAAAACCGCATATTTTCGCTTTCATATAGTGTAAACATTGGTAACCATTTTATAAAATATAAAATAAACCTACTTTCTAAATTATTTGTTCCCCAGATTTCAAGATGTTCTACGTCATAATCGAGGTTCGACAGAAGTTTGCGATACCCCTAATTATGTCTGGCTTTCAAGAGGGGATTGTGGCAGCGCTCGTGGTGTCTGCAAGCACATTCTTTGTCGATATGCGGAGCGCAAGTTAGTTCCCTTTTTGCATAGGGGTTTCGGTGACATCAGAACGTTGAGTTCCGATTGGAAGGGTACTGGGTAGACCTCAATGCAGCTAGCATTGTGGTCTACCCACTATTTTACAGTCAGAACCAATCAGAGCCGGAGTTCCGACGTCTCAGCAACCGTTGCGCAATTGAAGCAGACAAAACTTGCGCTCCACATATTGTTTGGTAAAACAATTCAGAAAGTCCCGACTTTTTTTAGTGTCATTAAAAACTCGCCCTTTCCGTCACTCGTCTTGGCAGTAACTTTTCCACTTCCGACTCGTAAAATACTAGCCTGTGCCTTTGTTTGTCATGACAACCTAAACCATCTTCGCAGCAGGACCCATTTCTTTGCGCAGAATTTGGTAGTGGACAACGTCTTCTCGACTGCTAATGATGCTCATTAGACAATCCTAAGGTAGTATCCATATGGCACGCAGCTGATCGCGATAACTACATTCCACATTCTAGTAGTGACACTAGCCAGATTTTTATGGGTATGCCAACGAGGAGTGCGAATATCGGTTTGAATCAAGTAGCGCTGCATTACGGCACTAGCGAGACCAATGACATACCGACCCTTTTTGCAGTGTTGAAACCAGGGACGACACTGCACTGTCCGATTTAGAGCCTTATCCGCACAGCCCCAATAGGCTCCCCAAACTTTACAAATGAACAACTCTAAAATTATTACTCTGGCAGAAGACAGCAGATGTACTGTACAACCAATTTTATTTTTATTATTATTATATATATAAAAAAACTGCAATTCAACTCAATGCAAAAAAAAAAAAAAAGAATGAGTTCATGCATTTTCAAGTGTCAGCCAGTCAAGAGCCACACTTGCTGTACAAGCAACATACTCTGGGCAATGCGTGCATAATTAGGGTTACAAAATGGAGGAAATAACCGCCAGTGTCTTTCTAAAAAAAGTGAGGAGGAAGCATGGGCCACATAAACTAGTCCCTCTTCCTTCCACGTTAAGCCGCCAGCCTACAACACCCGGGTTGCATACAAGTTCCCAGGGCCCCGCCCCTCCCAAGCCACCTCACTTGTTCGATCACGATTACACGGCACTTTCAAATGCCTCACTGCCTCGCTCCTCCCACAGCCAAACACCCACTTGCACGGCACAAACAACACGTCACTTTTTGAGGGCCTTTAAACTTCCAACAGAGCCTCGATCTGGCAACAGGCTCAGCCAGAATGACGACACAGCACTTTTTGGGGACACAGCTCCAACCAGATCCAGAAGGCATCTTCCAGTCACGGCACGAGGACACACTTGGACAAGACATCCAAGATGGTCGACTCCACGAGCTGCGAGGTGCCTCGCCCGTCTATGAGGATGACTCGACGCTATTCCGAGGCCGCGGCTCAAGAGGTGTGCCCCTGCCCCTGCGCCGCCCCCTTCGAGCCCTGATGACTCTGTGGAGGGTATGGGTACGGCCTCGGCAGATGCGGCGGGTAGCCCGTGCCCTGCGGGTAAGGCACGCGCTGTCTCCAGTGCTGGGGTTGCGGCTGCTGCGCCACGCTAAGGTGCGGCTTCGGCCTGTGCTGTTCCTGCGACGGCGACACGCCCGCGCTTCTGCTCCTGGGCACATACCCCACCGGGTATGGGAAGCCCTTCATGCCCTCCAGCACGTCCGCCTTGTAGTAGGAGCTTGCCGGCGGCTCTTCTTGCTCGAGGCCTCTCTTGAAGGCTTCGAGGAAACCGTATGGCTGCTGATGCGGAAGCCGCGCCGGCGCCGTCTGCAAGAGGCTGCTACGTGGCGGCGGCTGCACGGGGTTGCCCCTCGAAGAAGCAGACGACGGACCTCCTTCCGAGGGGCTGCTCTCGAGCGCACGGGCATTGGTCGGCGGCGGTTGCGGCGGTGCTGACAGTCCGGTCACCTCCATCCCTGAGCTGGGGAAGTTGCCAAGGCTGGCCGTGATGATGCGGTCCAGCATCTGCGACGCCAGGAACTGCGGTTTCGCAGGAGGGCTGCTGTGATGGGGACGCGAGTCCTGGAGGGGCGGCGGCTTTCCCGGTGACTGGAGGATGACCGACGTCGGCACCGAAGTGGGGACGGGCTGCGTTACGGGTGGCGACGCAACGGCAACGGAGACGGCGGGCGCGGTGGGGGTCGGCGTCGAAGAGGGAGGCGGGGTCACCGGGGGGAGGGCCGTGATGGTCAGCGACGACGTGGACTGCAAGACCACCGAAGACGAGGTGGAGGGTGGCGGCGTGGCGGGTTCCTCGTCCATTTGTAGTCTGCGTGGTCCGGGGACTGGGGGCGGTAGGGCCGGTTTGCGTGGTTTGGCCCTAAGAAAGTTTTGGGGCACGAGTGAATGCACCATTACGAAACGACGCCACTCCGTGTAACGGGGCCACTGCAGTTAGAGATCAAATGCAATATTTCGCGACGAGCTGCGTGCTCGGTGGTGCATAAAGTTAGCAAGCTGCGCATGACTGTTGTCGAAATATATGTTGCCACTTTGTTTTGTTTATCTTACGTGCTTATTTTAATTTGGTTTCCCATCTTTATAAAAATTAAGTTAGCTCTCGAGGGAACACCGACACAAGCTTCTACATACTAGAAGTACCTCAAAGTGCACTAGTGTGGTACCAAAAACTAAGAAGCCTAAAAAAGCTCGACGAAGTTTAGATTAACAGGAAACAGTTTGTACTTTGCTTCACCACGAGTCAGAGTGGAGCTGACAAGCACCACCGAAAGTGCAGCTTCCTAGTACTTGTCCGTTTTTAGTGCTGTGCATCACTACAGCGGAATTAAATCAACTGTAGAGGGCGTAACATGACCTTGCATTTCTTAACCTGTTTGCATTTGCCAGTCTTCTAGTTTATGAATGCTCTCAGACATGTTTGCAAAGCAAAGTACACACCACTTTGTTCAGGCTTTTTTGGGTTTTAAGTTATAAATACGACTGCTACTAAGGGTAAAATATTACATTATAGAATTAAACATAGCCCCATGAAAAACGGCAAATGTCACACTTCCTAATTTGGCGCCCGCAGTCTCTTGTTATTTTGATGGACTTAGAAAATACATTGCAATTTCGACCATATTCGCAGCAAAGACAATCTGTCTTTGCTATAGCGATAGAATACATCTACACTGGGGTGAACACTTTAACAAGATGCCGGTGTCATAAAACACAGGACAGGACAGGCAAGTAGAAGGGAGGCACATTCAGAAATGAAACTGTACGAAATCGTGTTTCTGAGAACCCAATCGTCAGACCACGAATCGCGCGTTCCCTCCGAGCACGACGGCGGCGGCACACAACCCACCACAATACGGTGCCGCAACCTTGCCGAAGCACCCGCCGCAAGATCATTCCTCCAGGCAGCATGCTTAAAGCATGCTTGCTTTAAGCATGCCATGAACTTCATACTAACCTTACGCTCAAGGCGTTGTGCGGATACGTTTTACTGCGTGGCACAGTGCTTCAGTTAGTGCTGTGCTTGGTATGTCAACCTCTCGCAACCTGAACTCCAAGTGTTCCTCCTCCTCTCCTCGATCTCTCTGTTCCATTTGTGTGTAAGATGCTCTACCCTGCCCCTGTAAAGCGGTAGTGACAGTCGTCAACAGCAGCATTAAGCGAAGCCAAGGATGAGATGCACATACCATTCATTGCTACCCGAACGTATCTGAGGTTAAAGGTGTAATTTTTAGAGGCATCATTGAACCAGAATGGTATATACAGAAAGTTAGTCAATGGGAGGCACGGGCAGAGCCAGGGAGTGCACCAGATGCAGAAAGTGGGCTTGGCATGCTCTCTTGACGAACCAGAAACCGAAAAAAATCTCCTAGCAGTGGCAGCGGGAAACAGTTCTAATCAAAGGTATATGTTGGTATGTGGTTTTAATAAGTGCGTATGAGTAAAATGTAGTGACCCTTCATGGTTGAAAATAGGGTGCACGTGATGTTTCAATCATGATCATGCAGAAAGATGTAAGAAACGAATGCGCCGTTCAACTCTGTTTTGCTCGGATAGAGTTTGACCGCTCGGACGGCAGATTCCCGGCCCTCGGCACTTGGCGTACGGATTATGTCGATCGTTCCACTAATCGCACTCTTCCACCATGATTTTGGATGACCATGATTGAAACATCATGCGCACCATATTTTCAGTCACCGAGAGTTACTCCGATGCACTTATCAAGTTTGTTTCTCGCGACCACCGCCAGAGTATTCTTTCCAGCTTCTGGTTGGTCACATTCGAATTTCTGAAGACACCCTGGAACACGCCTAGCCCGCTTTCGGCCAATGGCGCCTCCTCATTTGTCTCCTATACTTCCCAACGAATGGCCAAACTCTCTACATATACGGCTCCGCATTGAACTAGAGCCACTAAACAAAAGTTACGTCCAGTGTATCGGCACCTCATCCCCAGATTTTCTCGTGGGCGCCACCATTTTAGTGCTGGGGGTGCCGCCATTTTGGTGCCATGCGACTTTGCGGTGTCGGGAAGCTCTGGCAATGTGCAGAGTGCAAGTTTGTCTGCTTCTTTTGCACTGGTTGTTGTGATGTCAGAACACCTGAGCTCTGATTGGCTCCAATTGAAGAATAGTGGGTAGACCTCGAGGCTGCTTGCTTTGAAGTCTACCCACTATCCTTCAATCAGAACTAATCGGAGCTCGACGTTCTGACGTCACCACAAACCCTGCAAAAGAAGCAGACGAACTTGCGCTTCGCGTCGTTTTCCTTCGTCGCAGGCAGTTTTGACATTTCTCGAGCACAGAGAAGCATTTTCTGTGTTTCAGATAGAACTTCAGATAACTGGCAGCAATGATTTTAACCACCAAGGCTGTGTTCCAAAATTTACTCGATCTCACTCAAGGGCCAAGGTTCTGCACCTTGGCGTCTGAAAACCTACCTGCGTCCAGCATTGCTATATCTTTCTTGTCAAGTGACATGATCCGCCAGAGTAACTCGGATCTATTCGAGTAAGATTTGGAACAGAGCCCAAAATGGCAGAAGTGTAGTTACTCTGAAGCGTAGCATAATCAGGGGCTCTAGTCTTAACTTCTGAAACTTGAAGGTGTAGCTTGGTTCCCATGAAAAGCGAGGAGTTCCTTTACGAGCCCAGCTCGTCAATGTGGAGCCATTGCCTAAATCATTCGGGACGAGTATAGCTCGTCTGATTTCCCCGGTTCACGCACTCAGGCTTGCTCATGGCTCCGTTTGCGGCTCTGCCAAAAAAAAGCAACACTGAATCTTTTTTTTTTTTTTTTTTCATTTTGCTTTTAATTTGTTTGTTGCTAGAAATATGATTATGAAGGCAAAAAATTTGACTTTGAAGACAATTCAGCAGTTAAGGATCAGAAATTCCCAAAAACTAAAAACGGTTGAAAGGGGAGCTCCGGCGTCAATTTGAATGTTTTGAACTAAATATACTTTCTGAAAGAACACAAAAAACTGAACCTAGAGCGGCAAAATAAAATTCCCGAACTGTTTTTAAAATTTTTAATCGTAGAATTAAGATACAACCGAAACTAACCTGCAGCTTTACTGGCCTGCCCGTCTTGTTGTCATGTCAGATGCTGTATAAACATGAGCGCATCGGCAGCTTGAGCCTGTTTCGCCCAGCACCAGAAGAAGTCAGAAGGCCACAGCGATCGCCCGTGGGACGAATTATCAAGCTTGCTCGAGTCAAGCAATGATTCACCATTCACATACGGTCCCCCGACATCGCCTCCGGGGGGACCACCCGTGGCGGCTGCATTCGCAAAATGCTGCCATGTGGAAACAGATGCTGCTTCAAAAGTGGAATGGTACGGAAGGTTTTGTTTGCTTGTTTGCTAGCACGGTGAGAACTGTTTTCTAGCACGACACGAACGCTGCAGAGCCAGCAATTGCGTCGGACCGCTGGGACCCACTTTTGTCGCGGAGGCGGTCGGACACCGACAAGATGTCATTCTGCCGTATTTCTTCGTGGTGTTACTGCACCCCACAGCACACCGCCGATTCCCCCCCGCCCTCCGTCACATGCTGCAAATAGCCCGAACCACACACAATCCGCAAAACCACGGACGCTCACCATCACTACAACGCACAACGCCTTGGAGGAGGGGAGCAGCCGTCTGCTCTAGAACACAACGTTTCTCGTCACGAGGGCACCTGCTCGTTGTTGCCAGTAGAGCGGCAGCCAGTGGGTCGAAGGTGAACGCGCAACCTTCAAAAATCATTTTCTCGATAGAAAATGAATAAGATATTTCGTAGACATAGTCAAAGGGAAGATTTTAGTCCTCGGTGAAAATTTCATAAAATTCGATGGCCATCAGTATTTCGCCGAAGCTCTCCTTGAAGGGGTTAAACAACAAAAATTACGGACGCAGAGTCAGGCAAACGAGTTGGGGTGAGAGTCACGTTTGGCACGTCTATCAAGAGGCGGCACCACAAGTTGCCTACAGCAGATGGCACAAGTCAGCGACGTGTTGGCAGCAGCCTTTCACAATTTGGTTGGAGCTTACTTTATTCACTTTTGGCATTAACTGGAAGTGAATAAAATATTGCGGTTGCTTTAGGCGGATGGTACCATCAACATAGAAGATGGATGTCGCCGCCTTCTAGCACATATAATCTCTGTTGTAACAGACAGCAACTGATGCCTTTTGGCAGTGGTGCAATCTGTTAATTTTAGGATTACTAAGTTGCACAATGATTATCTTCAATCTGGTCGAGCAACCGCCACGGATTGCATCATGTGGCACCACCACTTGATAGCTGAGCCAGTGCCTGCCATTCGCATGTTTGAGGATCTCATACCCATTTTTCACAGGAGCATAGCTACGTCTTGAAATCTCGCGGGGTAAAGCCGACCGCTGCAACACACGTTGGAGCAAAGCGTCAGCTTTCTACGAGCAGGCACTAATTTTGCAGGCGTAATTTAGGTTGTATTCGGTTGTTCATGCCATGCTGTATTTCATTTCAAGCAGAACCTTATTTCACAGTTGCAGACTAACGAGATGTAATTGCGGTTGCTTTAGGCGGATGGTACCATCAACATAGAAGATGGATGTCGCCGCCTTCTAGCACATATAATCTCTGTTGTAACAGACAGCAACTGATGCCTTTTGGCAGTGGTGCAATCTGTTGATTGCCACATCAATTACACGTAAAAGGGGCACCAAACCGCTTTCTGCAATAATCTCTTTATGGTCATAACTCAATTTGTGGCCTCTAAGCTTCCTCAAAAAACTAAACATTACATTCGTGCATGGCCAATTCCTCTGTTAAAATCGCCATCAAAGGATTGACGCCAGATGGCACCCCTGGACGAGGAAGGGCAGAGCCCTGCCCTTCCTCGTGCGACAGCGTCCTCTGGTGTCTGCGATAGCATCAAGGTAATCAATCTTTTAATACCAATTTTAATGGAGCAATTGGCCATGCATGAATGCAATAATTGGTTTATTAGAATGTTAGAGCCCATAGATTGAGTTATGACCATAAATGGACAATCACACAGAGTGGTTTAGAGCTCCTTTAATGTTAAGCAATTAGCCACTGCAAATATATTTAGGGCATATCAAGGTAGAAAATCTGGAATTCCAGTAGGCCAGAAACATGTGCACGATGCAGCAAATTATAATTACAGGGCGAGAAACAGCATCTTAGACACTTGGGACGATGCCGCTACGCACGCAACTTCTGCAGCCTACTGGAACAGCACTCACTGCCGAGCTAGAAACACTGTTTGAAGTCGGTGGACGTCACAAAGAAAATCGTAACCTCTCGCCCCCCTCCGTGCACACCCGAGAGATGCGCTCGGAGGGCGTCGCGCATGAGCCGTACTCACGTGAGGTGCGCGTGCACGACGCGGCTTTCCCTGAACAGCGCCCGTGCGCTGACCGGCTGGCTCCCCGCGGGCCACAGCGGGCACACCTCGTTGTTGAGGAACTGCTTGAGATAGTCCTCTGCCGACAACGTCCTCGTCTTTGACAGCTCGTAGCAGCGGAGCTTGATGCGCACCACGTCGCACAGCGGCTCCCGGAACCGCGGGTCCCCGGGGCCCGCACCGGCGGCCATCGCCTCCTTTAGCCTTTTCAGCGGCTCGCCGAGGCGGCCGTCCTCCTGGTCCAGCCGCAGCTTCTTGGCCCTCTTCAGCAGCGTCTCCTTCGTGCAGGGCAGGAAAGATGCCAGGTGCGCGAACACCAGCGACCGCTGGCTCGAGCCCAGCTCGCGCGCAAGAAGCTCCACGTTGAGGAGCTGCTGGTTGACCTGCCCGCGGAAGAACTTGCACTTGCCTTCCGCCGACGTGAATGCGGCCTGCTTGAGGTGCCGGACGGCGGCCTCCAGGTCCTCGGGGAGGTTCTCGGGGAGCCGTGGGGCACCGGTCTCGCCGGGGGAGCAGCGCAGCACGGCCGTCCGGTCCTCGCCGCTGCTGCTCGAACTCGTGGCACTCGTCTCTTCGTCCTTCGTGACGGAGCTTCCGCCACCACGCACAACCGACTCGATCGCTTCCGTGATGCCACTACTCGCACCGACCGCCGCGACGACAGGATTTGCCGCGGCTACGGCGGCGTCCGCCACGACGGCGGGGGCAATCGGCGGCGCGGGGACGGGCGGGGCGGTGGCTTCCTTGAGTTTGCGGGAGCCCCGGGGCCGACCTCGGCGGCGCTCGGGGTCGCCATGTTCGCGGCGGTGATGGTGCCGCTGCGGCACCTTGTTGGCGCCGCTCCGCGGCCGCCCATCCGACGTGTCCTGGAAGTCCTCCGAGTCAGAGCCGGAGGGGGTGCGGAACTCGAGGCCGCCCGCGTTGATGTAGAAGCCACCGTGCTTGGTCGTTAGGGTGGACGGGACCAGCTCGTCATACTGCGCGGACAGAGAGGGCGCGGGTTGGGGTGTCTAAAGGCCGGTTCACACGCATGTCGCGGCGCTAAGTCAACGCTTAGTCATCGAAAAGGTGAGAACAGCATCTCTTTCAAACGACCAGCATCCGGCGTGCACTCGTTGCCTTCCTTGATGCTTTGGCTGCGCGTGCACGCTGGTGGCTTACAAAATGCCGGAGTGTTATCGAAGGTTAGGAAGCTTGTGCTGGAGGCGGGACGACTCAAGGACTTCCCTGCTGTTCTCATCCTGGCAACGACTATGGCAACAGCGCCGACGCAATGTTCACTTGAACACGACTCAGCAGTGATGCAGGGCTGTATTACCAATGTTGCACAAAATTAGCGCTACGTCGGCACTGCACAAATTGGTCTAGAAGTTACGAAAAGGAGAAACGTCCGAGCTTAAAACTGCGAGAATTAGAGGGGGGCCGACGCCCAGAAATCCATTTCTTATTGTCGCGAGCTCAACGGAAGCTGAGCTCGCGACAAGCGCTGTCTGTTTGCTGGAAGTGGCATTTATGGACAACCCATTGAATTTTATTTTGTTGTGCTTTCGTTTTTTGATGCCAGGGGGAGAGTTTTGTGGAGGCAACTTCCTCCGTACGCATTTCCGAGTCAACACTGTTTTTGACTGGCGAACCCAAATGCTTCCACTTTGCGCTCCTTGACGGATGCTGAAATCCAGAAACTGCTAACGAATTCAGATTCTGATGACAGTGAAACTGAGTGCACTTGGGATACTGATGAAAGTGATGACGAGTCGTCGCCGCCTGAAAGTGTAGCGCAGTACAGTTTTTCGAGGAATACCCCACGAAGAAAGTTTTATAAACTGAAGAAATTCAAAAGTGAAAGAACTCTTTGAACGTAAAGCAACATAATCTGGTAAATAAATGTACATATCAAAGCATGCATCCACGTTTCTGCATTAAAAAATAAAGAAAAAATTTGTACAGCAAAAAACTTTGGCACAGGGTGCACGCTGGGACAAAAAAAACCCGGCACTTAAAAGGGTTAACCGAGGAACCCCCCCAGTGTTGACGGTCATGCAATAAAGCAGTGCATCACCCCTAAGGCCCACTTCAGACGGGGCAACTTTCTCAGCAATTTTGGGGTTGCAGGCGGGTTATTCCCTAGCTTTCCCTAGATCGACATGAATTACTGAGATCGGGTCCGGCTCGAAAAAAGCAAGCACCTTGGAGCGATTCGAAGACGTTTGAAGCGGCAGCAGCCAATCATGGACGCAATATTTTCACATGATACCCCATGCCTGTGATGACGACAACTAAAAACTTAGTTCTGGTTTGAAATTGATTTTTTTGTGGAAATAAACCATTCAGAAAGATGAGTTAGTATTCTCAACGCCATTTGAATGTATAAAAACATGTTTATAGCATGTAACTGTGTGTCTAAATAGTGCAAGAAAAATAAAATGTAATAATATAATTTAATAAAAATTAAATTTTATTTTTCTTGCACTTTTTAGAGACACGGTGACATGCTATAAACATGTTTTTATACATTTAAATGGCATCAAGAATACTAACTCATCTTTCTGAACGGTTTATTTCCAGCAACGCGTGTTGCTGGTGTTGCAACGTCAAGTTGCTGGGAGAAATTGCCCCTTCTGAAGAGGGCCTAAGTTGTCCGGTGCGGTGGGAACCACGCACTCATTGAATCCATCACATGCCTATCTCTGCCCACGTGATCTTGCTTCTGCCCGTACCCGCGCACAGAGTGTGCAGTCTGGTGTCGAAAGGAAGGTAGTTGATTGGTACGGAAGGCATATAGCTTCCACCACACTGTCACCTTAGAAGTGAGCGAAGTATAGCGAGTGTTTGGCACATACTTATGCATCAATGAATGGCTGAGATCTTCTCAAATAGCACTTAAACTGGAAGACTTTACATAGGGACACGGACAGCCAGAGAAACTTTTGGTACTCTGGGGAACTCACATGGATACACTAGGGAACCCATGTGGGTACCCCAAAGAACCCTTTGGTAGAAAGCCAGTTTTGAGAATGCATGTTCTATGGCAAGAGTTACTTTACTTTGGCCGCACAGCGCCGCACGTAAATGCCAGGAAACGCTGACGAGCTTTGGAAGCACGGATCAGCTGGCACGTCCCCAAATAAGGTGGGTACCCTCCGCGCGACTCACCGCTTCCTCGTTGTCAATGAAGGGGTCTGTCTCGTCGTAGCCCATGCCTCGGTCTACGTAGTCCTCCCAGGCAATCTTGCCCTTGCGGCGTTTCTTGGACGGTCTCGACCCCTGCGAAACGAGGTCAACGTGGGTGGACGGCGTTGGCCACTCCCTTCGGGTTGGACGGTAGCTAGTGCCACCTAGCACACAAAAATTCACACCCTTCCACTTTAAATTTTGCTCTTAAAATTCGTCTTTATTATATCATTTACCCTACCGATTTTCTGTATTTTCACACTTCTCTAGAGCTTTTCTACCAATCTTCTAGTCTCCTCAGGAGTCGTGCGTCAGCATGCGCAACTGCTGAGTGCGTGCTGAGAACGAACTTCCAGAGTTCTTTAGCAATGTGCACTCCGCACTATCAAGATTACTGGTCTTAGCAGCCTAGTAATGTGAGCTCGTTCTGAGTATGTGCTCTCAACATCACCCTTAAATATGGCATCCAGTGAATACCCCTATAGTCCGTAGTTGCCTGCTGTGCTCAACCAATTGGGTGCGATTAATGAGTGAATATGACACGGACAACCGATGAATAGCTGTGGATGTCTGCTTTAGCTCCCACAAACATTCATCAGCAGCTAGTGTCCCCGTATTGTCGCAGACATCGAAATGTGTTGCTACCCAAGGAATGAATGCGCTATAATTGGGGTTCCGTGTTTTTCTGCATACACCAACGAACCCTGAAAAGTAATCCCTGGGCCGATTTGACAAAAATCGGGGCAGACTGAGGACCCTTGAACTGGAGCTGTCCTTAAATAAGAACCCAAGCCTCGCCGGAAGAAATGTGTTCTGCAGACTGATTATGTGTTGACCTGGAACATAGCTGCCACCAAACTGTCTGTGAGGTTGCTTTTGTTGTTTTTTTTTCTTCCTTGGGGAACCTTATTTTTCATTTTCACTCTTTTTCTTATTGGTATGGGGACATTTTCCAGGCATTCCGTTCACGCACATGTTCCCTGGAGTTTGGGAAATCCTGTGCCAACGTCCTGCTTTCTTCAACGTAAGCCCCGATTCTGTGTCCGACACAGGAAATCAGGCAATCGACACCAAAAAAACCCTGAAAAACAAACCCTAAAAACATAGAACCCTTCATATAACTTTACAAGCTGCTATTTCCATAGATGTCAGAGTGTTTCACGCCTTTATTAATTTGTTTAGATACTACTACCTTCTCTTGGAAAGTGTTGTAGGACTGGGTTTCAAGGCCTAGAATATAGGATACAATAAACACTTTCGTAACACTAACAAACAAAACAAAAGGGCAACAATTATGCAAACTGCTACATTTGATGCATAACTCACACTCCGCGTAAGGTAAAATCAAATGTAGCACATCCAGCAATGAGAAAAAGAAGAAAAAAAAACGGTTGTCAGACACATTATTGACGGCAGAAAAAATAAAACAAGTACACTAGCAGAACCTATCTACAATCACATACATAAGCGAGAAAAGCGAACCAAGCAGTTAACAAGTGGCACATAATCAAGTGGTATATACAATGCAAGGTTTACAATTTGAATAAATAAACTCACAGTACAGCAAGCTCACTGCGTAGAAAGAAAACTGTGAATTTAAATAATAGGGGTTTTACGTCGTGAAGCAACTAAGGCAATGAGTGTACCCCCAAAGGCTACTTTGGGAAGAGATCATCCAGGGTTCAAACCCTTCGTCTGGCGCTACGGAGGTCGAAACGGAACCTTTACACTATGGAGGTGTCGTGCGAATTCCGGGAGTAAAAGCCTGCTTTTACGACAATGCGAGTCAGGTCCACCAAGAACGCTTGTGTGGAAATAAAAAGACAACTCTATTGTACAATACATCGTCAGGCTGAGTACAAATGATTCGCTCGGTACCTACTGTAACTTCTTGCAACAAAAAATATTTGTATGTTCTTGGTTCAGGTCACATAATTACATTTTGGCATTGAGTTACGTCGGCAAGGACAAATGGCATCTTTTTGACAGTAAAGAAATCTTGAGCGAAAGGGCGATGCTGAGGCAAATCACATTTTAGTTCATATAGCAAAGTAGAATTCACAGCTGAACAGAAAACCTTCAATACGACCCTGAACAAAAGATGTTGCTACATCGTCACTAACCATTCAATCAACCACACATGGGCCTCACAGATCCCTTCACTGTTGAGGGCCTTATGCGAAGAGTCTGACACGGTTAGCACAAACAAAGAAATCGCCACTTTTTCTATTCTCCCTGTCATAACTTAGACACTCTGTCAAAAACCACAATAATCGTCGCCGATAGAAGCACAGGGCGTGGCGAGCCCCGTGCATCTCATTATTGTCCCGCAGCCAACGAAATTGCGACGTTAGTCAATGCGGTGCGCAAGTTTGTCTGCTTCTTGCACAGGGGGTTGCGATGATGTTAGAACACCAACCTCTTAATGGCTGATCGGAAAAAAAGAATAGTGGGTAGACCTCAAGACATCTAGCATTGAGGCTTACCCACTATCCTTTCAATCAAAGCCAATCGGAGCTTGGCGTTGTTCCGACGTCACCGCAACTCCTGCACACGAAGCAGACGACTTGCTCTCCGCATAAAAACGCCGAAGAATGAATCACGGATCAAGAACCGTGAACACAAGCCATGCCCTGCTGGTCTCATGCAGCCAGTGAGTAAAGTGAAGTTGAATGTGCTCCTCTAGGGCCCTAACTAGGGCGGTAAAATTGTTTGTGGGTCAATGCGCTGTCCGAGTACGATGGGAAAAAGTGTTTACGCAGACTGGGTGGAAAAGCATACAAAACGTGCAGGGTGAAATGTTCACTTGGACTTACGTATTTTTCTTCCATTCGTCGGGCAAGTTCTCGAATCTGGGCTTCCTCCCCATCTTCGAACGGGCCATCTATGTCGGGGGGCTGAAAACGGTGATCGGCAGTTTTTACGCCAATCACTGCTGCGTTTCACCTGCCTGTCGGACTGCTCTAGCCAATCCCAGCAGTTATAGCGCTTTCATACATTGCCGCCGTTTGAAACTAATTGTGCCAATGAATTATGCTCCCAACAATCGTAACAACAATGGTTTCTGGAACCACAAGATCACTGCGACGCTTTGAAAATTTGTTCGCCCAATTTTGCTGCAGCCTTCTGTCACTAAAAAAATTGGACCCTTTCGAGATTTGTTCTCAGGCACAAACAATATTATAGAATGTTTACTACCAACTTTCAGAGTACATCTCAAGCCCAGTAAAAACGGTTTAACAGAAACAGCAATGCACACTTATGCAGACAATTCGCGGGCACTCGGTAGAAAAATACTTCCCAATGACACCAAAAAGTACTTGTGTAACTTTTGTTAAACGAGTACTTTGAGGCTTTTTCTTTTAGGAAGGAACAAATATCAAGATCGTCTGACTGGGCACCTGATGCAGCGAGGTTAATTATACAGTGACGCGGTACGCCATTGAGTAACTGCTCATACAGGATGTAATTAAACGTGAAAATCTCCCGCAGGGTGTCACATTACCGAATCCTCCGCTTGAAGGTTACATATCCAATTATCCGCCTTACTGCACTAACACTGATTTAATACGTGCATTGATGCTTTCATGACGAACAGAAATTCCGCTTCTGGTCAAATTTGCGGGTTTGCGTCCCGCCGAGGAAAGAAAAAGACACTGTCCCAACGTCCCGGCGATGAAAACCAGACAACGAGAGGAATGAAACGCATGGAAGGAGCCGACTTACCCGTTTTGATTTGAGCAAATCGCTGTAGGAGAACTCTGGACACGCGGACTCTGGAGTGAAGTCGCCGAGCGAAAGCTGAAACCTCTTGGTCGGACACAGTTGGAAGCGTTTTTTCTTGGACTGCGGTGCTTCATGAGCGGATTCGAGTTTAATGCGTCGCGGCTCGGCCATTCCAAACGGAAATTAAAATGAAAGGAAGGTACGGGGTAGGGACGGTTTCCCAGGCACGATGGTTGTTCCTCGGGTAGGGTGGGTGCCCTCAGAAGCGGGCATGCTGCCGTAACTTTCGAAGAAGAGCGCTGTGAAGCGCCATTTTACCGAGCTTGTCCGCCGTTTTCTGGTCTCACTTTCGGTGCTGGGAGGCGGCGGACGGGTTCGCGGGGTCACGGAGGTTACTCGTTGCTCTGGCACCAGCGCGGAGATGTTGACATTGAGACGTCACGCTGCCCAACATCGAGTCGTCGAGCGGCCAACGGGACCCAAATAGCGGCCGCCATTGATCTTCGCTTGGGTTATTGTGAGGCGGCTTTTTTTTTGTTCTTTTTTTTTTCTCTTCTTTCTGCACGTTGGTTGTTTACCCAAGGTTTGCGCGCTTTTTCGGTGTTGCCGGCTCCTTTACGCCTTTACGTTGGCTGGCAAATAATTCGTTGGCGCTTCTATCGGCAGCGTGCACATGACACCGCACGTAAACAAATGTAAACACATGTTATGTGCCAGGTAGTACAAGGCATAGGTACAAGGGTACAAGGCTACCCCGAAACCGCGAGTAAGCGCCAAACTGGTGACACAAAATATTAATTCAGAAATGAAAACACCAGTTAACATTTCTGAATGAAATCTCCATTACTGCACAACGAGAACACGATGTTCAGCCAGTCTCATGATAATTGAGAATCAAATATAGATATTCATAAATAATGAAGCTATCCTCGTCGCCCTACTGTTTTCAAAAGTAACCCAGATAATTTTCTGATAGGGTTTTCCTTGGTTGTGATCGCTATCGCTTTAGATTGCCGCGCCACTGGCGGACTCCTGTCTCGCCAGCGCCAAAAAAGGAAACTCAAGTGAAACTGGCTCGGGCGGCGGGCGCGCATAGCCAGTGGCATAGCGCGTCGGCTTGTCACCCTGTCACCGGATGCCAAGTCAAGCCGAGCACGAATCCAACTTTTTATCAAGTCGTTGTTTGTTGGCATGGGGCGCTTGTTATGCGTTTGATCATCGCGCCCGATGCGTACAAGCGTGAGCAGCAAGTCTTCAGCCTGACAGCCTAACCTTCGTGTAAAAAAGACCTCCCGGTCCGCGCCCTTCCCAACGCCTCATCGTGCTTCTAGCGCTGGACGCGGGGCAGTCCCAAGAAAGCCGACGCACTTCTCGACGAAGCCAGCTGAAGCGACCGACACCACGGCGCTTCGACTGAATCCCTGTCGTCGGGGCCTGTTTCTCGAGACGCTCAACATTACGTCGAAGGAAGGCAGTTCGTGGGATGTAGCGCTGAATCAGGCAGCCGTCGAGGCCCTGTATTCGGCGGCCTACATCGAAGACTACCTCGACTGCGTCGAAAACCTGCCCGACGATGTGCAACGCAACCTCAGCCAGCTACGAGAACTCGACGTCAAGTATCAAGGTGGGTCGTAGCACCTCTAACCGCAGTTGAATTCGGGGTCACGACCTTCCTGAACTGGCGGCTGGCGCTCGGCTCAGTTGGGCGTCGAGCACGGTGCGCTGGAGGGCGGCCAAACCGGCGCTACCGAGAATGATTCCCGCTTGCAAACGCCACAAAACGTAATGAAAAAAAAAAAAAAAAAGGAAGAAGACAGAAACTAGAATTTAAGACGTGCATGATTTCGTTTTGCGGAACGTAGGCTCGTCTGCTTTTGCAGTGTCCGTCGCATATCGTAATGCGGTATTGCGGGAACGCGAGAAGCAACGACAAACAGAGCACAACAAATAAACTTTGTTGTTCTCTGTACCCCGCTATGCTGTCTGTTCCTCTGGTTCTTTGCTACGCTGTCTTCTCTGCATTTTTTTTTATTTTGCTTTCTTCGGTCAACAAGCTGGGCTCACTTGACGTGCACTTTCCCAGCTACATGAGAAGTATGCGGGATGTTTCAGTGTAGAAATTTGACTTATAATGAAAGTGCCCTATATATATATATACATATGCATAACAAGGCAGATGAGTGTTTCTGCTAGTTCTTGCAATGCAGCAAACTACTACTACTGCTGCTGTTTACCACTGAAGAGATGTTGATGACTTAGCAGAACTCCTCAAGGCACAGAAACATTCTCCACCTTGGAGGGTTCTCCTAAATCATTAACGTATATTAAGCATCAGATACTCACCACTGCTCTGTGTACGATGGAGACTGTTAGAAACTTAAAATCTGTTTGCCCTACTGATGGCTAGCTCTTAGTCAACTCAGTTGGTAGAGTGGCTCCAATAGTCTTACAGAGGTCCCAGGATCGACGTCTGAACCAGGTGGATTTTAATGCAAAAGCATTAACTGTTTCGTGGAGCGAACCGGCGTTATCAGCTTTTGAAGCCGCGCCAAATGGTACCTAAACTCCCCTGTCTGATGGAGCGAAGCCTGTAGTCTGTAGCAGCGAAATGGAGAATAAACTCCCCCGCAACCCCTAGTTTCAAGGAATGTTACCCCATGGCGCTGCGGCCCCGCGCCGGTGGAAGGAACACTGTTGACAGGGTGGCGTGCTCTCGCCAAAGGGCGCCTCAATACTTGCACCGCAAAACTCAAGCACTTAGCAGTGTTCGATTCGACATTCATACTTTCGCGTTCACAGTCATAAGAAGTGCTTAGGTGTCCTCGGAATTGTTTTCAGTAGCAAACAAGTCGCCTAGAGGGCACGAGCTGCGCTATATCTCAGGTGAAGGATCATTGAAGAGGCATAGGAGAGTCAGGCACCTAAGCTTCCTTACTGCTGTAGGGGTTTTAAAATGCACTGTGGTCCAAGCTGTCACTTGAAGCCAAAGAATGTTAGGTGATCCAATGCAGACCTTCCAACCGCCAAAAATTCGACAGAGACACTTAAAAGTGCTTACGTATAGGAGTGCGAATGCATTCCTGCATAGAGCACATTCCTACAACCAGTGCACCATGTCTTCCTATCGCACACGGTGCTGTGGCAGTGACATCATGCTGCCCCACTGTGCAGGCGTGGCGAACCTTGTCGGCTTCATGACGGCTTCCGTGACGAAGCATTGCATTGCTGTGCTTTTCTTTGCATTTTATTTCTGATGCACGTCTGCATTGAACTCTTGAGAGAAACCGCCCTCCCTGTGCTACCTTCACCAATTTTGGATTTACATGGTGGTGGTGGTGAACTGTTCGCCGCGTACCTGGGTGACCAGGTCCTCTTAAGACTGTCAGTTACAAAGGACTGCCATACCAACACTATCTTTGCCAATTTTGGATTTACATGGTGGTGGCATTGAACTGTTCTTTGTGTACTAGGGCATCCAGGTCCAATTGAGATTGACAAACTTGCTATTTGAGAGCAAAAAATGAAGGAAATATACTTGCATTTCTCAAGCTGCACCACCATTCAGTATAACGGGTTCGAACCAATTGAAGATAAGTAAATTGGGTCTAATACTGCCGAAAAGGAATTTAAATGAAAAGCCCATTGTAAAGAATAACAGGGAGCCAGCAAAGCCGCAGGATCAGGAACGAACTGGGAATCGTCAACAAGCTTTTATTAAAATATCATCAAACTTAATTTAGGTTTCGTTTAAAAAATAAATAATAGACCCTTTCCAAAATTGTGAAATGATGCATAGATTATGCGCAGCCACCATTAGTTGTCTTATCGCTTCCGGTGTGAAGCCCATGATTGGTTCCTAGTTCGTGCTGGGCACTGATGCCACACTCGTGTGGAATGCGTTTCGATCCCAGTACACTTTAAATGCTGACAAAGTGCTTGTGTCCAATGCGTGCTTACAGTGCATTACCAGCTAATGGTGGCCGCACATAATCTGCATAATTTTGAAAAGGGTCTGTAGGGTCTGTCCATCTCGGCTTCGTGTCTCAGGTTCTTTTGGGATGACGATGTAACTTCTAGACATCTTTATCCTGAGCCAGTTAAGAAGAACCCTCTTTCTTAAGACCAACTGGTGGGAAGAACTGCCTTCTCAACATTAACGGCACGGTCCTCGCAGAGGTGCTGGCCGAACTGGAGCAACAGCAGGGTCTGCTCCGGCGCCGAGACCTCGACGGCAGCCGCAAGAAGGTCATGCTCCAGATCCAGCACTCCCTCATCAAGTCCCAGGAGCTGGGCGACGACAAGCTCCAGCTGCTCCAGCAGATCCAGGACATGATAGAGAATAAGGCCCGCCAGCTGGACCAGGACTACCGGAACCTCGACCACGAGCCAGAGACGCGGGAGGCCAAGCGGTCGCGGCGGCAACGCGGCCATGACGACGACCAGCCGCCGTCTGCTCACCCGGCCTGCAACCGACGGCAGCCCAAGAAGAAGCGGAGGCGGGGCGGCTCCAATGCGGGGGGCACCACGCACCAGCAGCATCATCATCAACAGGCGCACCAGCAAGGACACCAGCAGGGCAATCAGCAGCGCGGGATTCCGTCGCCGGCGGAGCCGCCGATTGACCCGGACGAGCCGACGTACTGCCTCTGCGAGCAGGTCTCGTTCGGCGAGATGATCTGCTGCGACAACGAGGAGTGCGCCATCGAGTGGTTCCACTTCTCGTGCGTGGCGCTCACCACCAAGCCCAAGGGGCGGTGGTACTGCCCACGCTGCCGCGGTGACCGCAGCAACCAGATGAAGCCCAAGGGGAGCTAGCCCCGACCCCCCCCTCTGCCAATAAAGAGGTGTCCGGTCCACGGGAGATCTGCAAGTGTGTCTGTTGGAGCGCGGGAAAGTTTGTTGCAAGTTAAAGCCCGACCTACAGAAAGTTGTTCCGCAAGGTAGGAAATCTCACCACCCCTCCTGTTTCCCCCTCTCCCACTGCTATATTGACGGAGGGGGACTTCTTTTGTTGGGGCTGAATGAGCCGGGATAAGTTCCCGGCGTATCTGGCCCCAAGATACAGCAACAAAAGGAGTCGCCCCTCCCCCTCCCCGCCGTCAAGATAAGAGTGGGAGAGGTGGAAATGGGAAGGATGGCGAGAAAAAGTTTCCTACCTTGCAGAAAATCATTTTGTAGGTCGGCCTTTAAGGGATGCGGGACAGGCCCCTCCCACAGAGCTCTTTGCTCACTACGATCTGTGGTTTTCTCCTCCCCACTTGACTCCAGAATTTCTTCTGCTAAAGTGGAAAAATGGAGGGCTTTGTGAGAGGAGCTTGTCCTGTGTTTCTTACGTTTCAACAGGCTATAGAAGTGATGAATAGGTATATGGCGAGGTTAAAGGACCTGCCATCTCGTGTAGAAAGGAAGCATATAACGATGACTGTTTCATACTGTAGCATCCAGCCTTGAATGCAAGTTGCACAAATGACTCGCCGAAGGGCAAAAATTTTAAATTGCTTTCCTGCAGGATGAGCAAACATTTTGCACTGTAAACTTCAATAGACTTTTTGCAATTGTGTGGTGCCATACATAGGATCAAAAGGGATGCCCGGAACTGGCTGCAGTAAACAGAAAATGGCCAGGCGAGAAACCGCGCTACCCAGGGTTGTTAATAGCGGGAGAGTATGGCAGTCGTTTGAAGGTGCTGGCAGTCTAGCAACCATGGATGGAAGTCTCACGACTGGAAAATGGAGTGTTTTCTCTGTCATCTTGGGTTGGCGACGTATAACAAACCGTGACCATCTCTCGATAACTTCCTATTTTGCTCGCATTTTTTCTAGATCGGTTCATCGGCCAAACGCAATTTAAGCGGCTACGGTGCTCTCTCTCTCTCCCTCTGTTGCTGCCTTCAGTGTCACGTGGTAGATGTTCTGGGGGTGAGAAGTATAGAAATTCTGATAATATGCTGCGCATGTAGAAGATTTCTGGAAAAGGTCTTCGTACTAGAGATGCCACAAACCTCTCAAAGTTCGGGTTCGGAAACGTTTGAAAAATTTCAAACCTTGTTAAAGTTTGAATTTGACAGTGTTGGGTAAAGTAGATCTAAAAAGCACTTGAAGTACAAAGTAAGTGAGGTTATGTACTTGAAGTAAAGTACAAATACCTTTCAACAGAATCTTTTATGAAGCCCTTTCATTCCCCTATACAGCATCTTTATTTTACAACGCATAAAGTTGGGCAAGTTGGTTTGACATCATGAAAGGGGAACAGCACGAAAATAAACGAGGGACAAGTATAAGAGGTAACGACAGACACGGCGCTGTGTACTTGTATACTTTGCTTGGGGGCAATCGGGGGTGCATCAGTTATTTTTTGGAAATGGTGGCAAGGGTCAAGTGGCCACAGATTATTTATTTTACTCTTGCTGACAAACTGTTTAAGACAATCAACTTGCTGCAAGGCACTTATTTGTTGAGAAAGCATCATTACAGGTCAATCTGTAACACAAATGGTGAAAGGTGACAAATCCTTCTAAATATTTTTCACATTTTTGTTAGGCCGTAAAGTTGCGGCATAAAACAACAAAATATACAAGGCGGAAGCCCGCACATCAAGGCAACCTAGACAGACAATTCGCCTGCCGAACGTTTTTAGTTGTTGTGGACGTTAATTTCCGGCTTGGTGCCACGAGACCGAGAACACGCTGGGACACGGGCACAGCACCCAATGCAGCTCAAGGTTGAGCAGCACGCAGCCGGACCAAACTGACTACATGCAAGTCATGGAGGATTGCGCATCAAACTCCCCACGCTGCCGGAAAAAAAAATAAATAAATGAAGATGTCAGCTGCTCTAAACTGCAGCCAACCACTCCATCATTATTTGAAGGGGCAGTGCAACGGTCTTTGGCCAATTAACTGCAGGAATTAATCCACGTCACCTATAAAACGAAGGACAGAAAACCATTTTTTTTTTCTTGCACGAGCTAGTTTTTATTTTGAAAAAACAAATTGAAGGTCAAGGTTTCCGTCAACTCTCGTGCAGTCTTTCAAGCGACACCACCCGATTTCCTGTTGGGTTCCGTCTCCAAAGCCCCACACCGCTCCCTCCGCGATTGTCGACTTTTCAAGGATTAGCGTCGCCGAAGGTCACGGCGAGTGGACTAGACAAAAAGATGGTACACACCACGGGGCTGATGGCAAGTGCAGCGGCAGAAGCGAACTAGTTTTGTTGACTTGCGCATACCCATGACGGGACGCCGTAATTCACGAAACCGCCACACGCGGCTACGGATCGGCAAACAATTCGATCTTTCCTCTGCGATTACGCGGCGGAATAGGAGTTTTTTGGGAGAAGGCGGCACATTTTTATCACTTGTACGTAGGTAAACGATATAAAGATGCAGGCTGCAAGTTCTTTCAATGGTAAAATCGTTGCACTGCCCTTTTAACGACGACGAAGCTAGTGGCTAGTGCAAACGCAGCATCTGCTGCTGTGCAGTCAGCTTTGCATTGTGTGTGGGCCTCTTCCCAATTCAAATAAGGCGAGCCAGCTAATTAAATTAATTTATTGCATTTTATATAAAGAAACTGGAAGACCTATGTTGAGAAACAACTAAGGTTACGAATGATGCCCTAGCAAAGTGCCTCGACTGGATATCAAGCTTGCAGACCAGGGATACATTGGTCTGCAGATTACCTTGGAACAATCTACACCGTTTTACGCGGGAGTGGCTCTGTGTGAAAGTCCGAGACAAAAAGCTCGGGTACAAAATCGAGGCCACCCTAAAACAAGCTGTCTGTGGTAAGGCTTCGGTGCAATATTTCCACTCGTACACCCTTGAGATAAAGCTAGTTCAAAGTTCAACAAATTTTTTAAACTTGGAAGCTTGGAAAATGGAGACGTAGTCGAATTTCAAAGCGTAAAGTGTCTGAACATTGTTAAATTTCTTGGTGTGACAAATTCGAAAGGTGAAATATAATCTATTAGTGTAAAAAATTCTAAAAGATAATTTTTTTTTAAACATAGTAAGTGGGAAAGCTTTTTAATTTTCAAATCTCTTTGAACCTCAGGCTTGAAAAAAAAGTTAATGGCATCTCTAATTGGTACTTTGATGTAGTGAGCTAAAGTTTTACTCGTAACTTTTTTTAATGTGAAAGTATTAACTGCTTTATGGAGTGAACCAACGTCATCAGCTTTGAAGTCGCGCCGAACGGCACCTAAACCCCCCTGTTCCAATGGAGCAAAGTGAAGCCGCAGTCTGATGGGTAGGCTCCCATTGGCTGACGCGCGTCATCAAGGAACAAGGCTCCCATTGGCTCTCGTGCAGTGTACTTCCAAAAAAGGCCACCAGAGAAGCCCTCTCCATTGCAGCACAGCGTACGCAACGGCCCAGCTGCCAGTAAGAGGTGCGGCAATGCGGGCCTGGCCGCACAGCCCGCACAGGCAAACTCCGGAGAGGCTGCACGGCCGAGCTCAGCACAGCGCGGCCACTTTACAAAAGCGCACGCTCGACCGTCGGCCGCAACCTCCGCAGTAGCCGCAGACGGACGGAAGAACGACATTCATGCTTTTTATTCACAACTCATAAGGGCTTAGGTGTCCTCGGACTGTTCTTCTTTTTAAACAGAGATTGAGTTACATATAGAATTTTACAAGGTTAAAGTGGTTGCCGATACACTTTTGAAGATACACCACCTGCTTGATGGTGTATAAATAACCAATGTTTTGAATGCCTTTCACATTATGTTTACGGAGCAAATGCTGTGTGCATGGTAAGGTTCACAATTCTTTCAAATCAAGGAATAAATGACAACTTTCTGCCTAATATAATCAGTAACAACAGACTCCACAAATTTTTGTGACAACATATCTTATTGGGAGTGACTTTAGTGTATGTACAATAAAATGGTGGATGCATGGGGCATCTTACAGACCAGTTACAGAAGGAACTTTCTGGTAGCAGCGGATGCACCAGGTCACGTTGCTGCTTGAAGTTGTTTTGCCTTGGCCTTTGCGAACTTGTCCTCCTCCCTGACAAAGTCCTCCTACAAGACAGAAATAATAAAATTAAGCACACCGCCGAGATTCGTGGGCAGCATTAGGGCAAACAACAAGCCGAATCTCACTGCTATGTTGAAGCTACACCTATTGCAGTTTAAATGTTGCTTTCAAATCAGGGTGCTCATTTTTTACCAATGACACTTCAATTTAGGACCCTCGCTTGCAGATGAGGAAATTGTTTTTCTTGCTTGGTATATTTGAGTGGTGACCTTACAGCTGTAAGCTTGAACGCAAAGTACACACTCAAACAAACTTCCTGCAACATCACAAGCAAGATCCAGCCTGCATTTTGTGTCCTCCGTTCAGACTGATTTGTACTATGTGTATGAAACAGATATATTGGTGGTATTTGCTGCTAGACACGTACAGAAAGACTTCTCACATTTTACGAATCCTTTACGTTTGCCGACGCAATCGATCGAAAACAGGTGAAGCGACACATTCTTATAGCCCCTTCCCCTGGCAAATAGCGAGCGCTCGCCGAGCGGATTCTTGTTTCCCTCGCGAGATGAGAGCAATCTCTCCGTGTGCCGCTTGTAGATCTGGAGCCGGTGGGGCGCTCGCCGAGCGGCTCCAACCGCTCCGTGGAAAAGTGGCGGAGCGCGTCGAGCGGTCCGGAGTAGTTCTCCGCGCAGCCATTTTCGGAGGAGTACGATCTGTAGTCGTCTCTCGCATCGTTTCAGTTTCGTTATCGACATTCGCGCGGGGGAGTGAAGGAGTTTCGTGGCTCTTTTGTTTCGATTGCTGGTTGGGCACTCTTGCTGTGCTTGCTTTCGTTCCCCTCGTCATGACCGACTCGCCCGAGCATACTGCGTTGATGACATTGTTGCAGTTAATTTCAGGAGGTCTAATAAAACGCAGTGACAGCGACGAAGATACCAGCTTAGCTCCAGCTCGAGTGACGACGAGGCAGCTGTTCTCGGCGAAGTGTTTGCCAAGTCGTTTGCCTGGCCAGCGAAGAGGCCCAAGATATCGCGGTCGAAGGCGTTGTGCGCGCCTATTCGGATGAAGAGCTACGTATGTCGTTTGTTTGTTTTGTGGTCTCTGTAATGTAATTGGAATAATTGGAAGACAACACGCCAAATACTCCGCAGATGGAAGTCGCCTTCGGACATGACGATCGCTTTACGGCATAAGTGTTTGGTATTGCTTTATAGCATCCTACGGCTCGTACAAGTACAGTCGGCCGTAAAAAAGATTGACACAAGGGAGCGATGGCCTGGCCGGCGATAAGGCGACACGGGGCGCTTCGATAGCGTAAGCACGCTGGGGTCACGATTGCCGGATTAGTCCACTCTTGGATGCACGGGGGACGTCGACACACCGGAGCCGTTCCCAAAGCGCGCTTTCGAAACAACACAGCGTGACTGCGCACATGTGTTCTGTTTTTGCTCGCTCAGATTGTGTCGCGATTTGAAAGATTCGCGTTTTTATAAGGAAAATACTCCCGTCTTCCACGCACAAATTTGAAACAGCAAATAAAATAAATATCACTGCGAAGACTTTGTTTATTACAACGAAAAAAAAAGCGGCGTCTAACGCGTGACTCGTCACCCTCGAAAGCAGGCCGCACGTAAAAAAAAGAAAAGAAATTGCTACAAACGATAACTATATCTTTCTCGAAGCACCCCTGCGATTCAAAAGTGGGAACGTTCCGGCCACTCTCGTTCCCCGTGTTATAGCGAAATATAGCGCCGCGTGTGGCGGTTTCACCGCACCGGCCACGAATCACTTGTGTCAATCTTTTTTACGGCCGACTGTACTTCTAGTTGTCTTTATCGGGCTTATATAACTGTAAGGCAAAATAAATTGTGTCCTAACGTCGTGGTCACCGTTAATCAAGTAGTAAACAATCAATTTTTTGTAAAAGCATAAAGTTCCGATCAGAACTTCATGCTTTCAGCAAGATAGCAATGGGAACCGCAACTGTTCAAAAGCGAGAGCAGACGCTCTGGAAGCGGCTCCGCAGCGCGTGCCACTGGGATGGATCACGTGACCGATCGCTCACGGAGGCCGACCGCTCGACGAGCGCTAGCGCAGAGCGCTCGGCATTTGCCAGGGGAAGGGGCTATTAGTTTCTTATGCCCGCGACTGTATCGCTGCTGACTCACCCGGTTGTAGATGACCTTTACCAACAGCGAGCAGCTCGGACAAGTTGCCACTTCTTCTCCATTCAGGAGGTCCTCCTGTTCAGGAGTTGATTGATGTTTAGACTACAGATCAATCAACCAATGAGACCACGTGCGTAAAAAGGCTGGAATTTAGACGCTGTAGCCACGACGAACACGTAGAGACCGCACTCACCCTGGTTATTTCGAATTTGTCGCCGCACGGACAGGGGTATGTGTACGTTTCAGTCTCTTCGTCGTACTCGAAGTCTTCGATCTCGACTTCGTCGTGGTAGACAGACATACCGCTGTCAAACGCAACGCGGTCCGATGATGAAAGGCAGAGTCCGCGTGGTCAGCGCGTCAGCGGCGTCAGCGTGCCGAGCGTAAAGTTGGTAAAAGGAAGGAAACGAAAAATGAACTCTAGATACACAACGACATCGCTTGTAACAAGCTGGGCGGTAGGTTATGTCACCTAGCGTGAAAAATGTAAATCAAATGTCGACTTTACGTTGTTAATTATTTTTTCGCTTTTTTAAAGTAATTGTTTTCTAATCTAGAGAGAGAGGTGGCTCGGGCTAGCTTGGGCTAGGGCTCTTGGACTAGCATCGGTAGAATCACCAAGCCGCCGAGCGCCCGCCGAGCCACGCCTTCGTTTGGCTCTGCCCGCGTCGCGGCTCGCGGCGTCGCTGGCGTCGCCTGCCGGCAGCTGGGGCTGAGCTGAGGCTGCTACAGCAGCAGAAAACACGTGTACGAATGCGAGCTGTGTTTACCGACTTTGTTTACAGCAGTAGCTATGGTGAACTTTTCAAGCATCGTACTTTCTGTCACTTGTGTGAAACTCCTCTTCATCACCGCCTAGTAGGTTCAAACCCTTCTTGCTTCTGTCCGCTCATCCTATGATTGCGTGAACTGTTCGCATTTTGTTGCCGGCATCGTCGTCAGAAGATATGGAAGATACACAGCGAACTTGAAGCGCGTTTCTTTTTCTCACATTTGCAGTAGATCCACCGATTTCGAGGTTCACAGGAATTGGCTGGCCATCACGCACTCTTTACCGACATCAAAATGGTATTTCGAGGTGTGTACATAGGGTACCCGCAATGGGTCTTATCGCTGTAAAGCGAGCCGTAAAAATCGCCAAGCGATAGTGAATTTAGGTGGTGCATTTTACCTGGTGAAACTTAAAGGCGTATCTCCCTTTCCGTGTGAAATGCGACCAACGAACTTGCCAGGGACGACGGCGGAGATGTTCGCAGACGATCGATTGTGGTTTGTGGCGCCATCTCCCGATAGACGCAGCGAGCTAGCAGACGACGCTCCCGGCTCGTTTTACCGTGCTAAGGTCCATTGTAGACACCCGGTACATTCAACCATATAGTGGGGCCACGTCAGTCTTAGAGCTTGCATAGGGCAAACAACTGCATTGCCTTTGCAGAGTACCTCAGAATGGACGCTGGACTATCCGCCTCTGTTTGCCTGGTTTGAATATTTCCTGTCCTTGGTAGCGCGGTTCGTCGATCCAGCCATGCTGCAGCTGAACAATCTCAACTACGCCAGTACAGCGACGGTGTACTTCCAGAGGCTTTCCGTCATATTTTCGGACCTAGTCTTCATCTATGCCGTTTGGACGTAAGTTGGGACCAAAGCCACCCTGTGCTTTGTCTACTTTTTAAGAAATTTATGGACACGAAAGGGCATTCAAGATAGCTGCTGTCGTTTTGCCAATTTTTGTGTCGTCTGCATCCATTGCCGGAGGGAACTGAAGTGTGCTCTCCGATGGCGAGTGACAACTGCCGTTCTCAAGATCTGTTCCAGTCCTCTTACGAGACACTACGTTGGAGATAAAGAAAAAAAAAAAATGATCAAACTTGCTATCTGCACCAACGTTAAGAGCAGCAGAGTGAATGCTGGAGAGAAGCATCTCGCCAATTGTACGGCACACAGAGGGCTTTGTGGGAGGCGCGTGTCATGCTAGTCTTAACCTGTAACAAGCTAGAGCTCACGCATCATTAATTTCTTAGAAGACACACTTAGCACATTTCCTGCCTGGTCCTGCAAAAACGGTCGAAGTGTTAAGTGTGTCGAAAACTGTCAAATAAAAATAGAAACAGCAGTGTTTTGCATTATACCGAGACTAGAGTCACTGACTGAATGAGAACGGCAGGGCGTATTTTTCGCCCTGCCCCAGCGTGCACTCCATTGCCTTCCGCCATGCTTTGGATGCTTGCGCTCACTCAAGGTTCACGAGATGCTAAAGCGTTGTCGAAGGTAGGAAGCTTGCGCGTGAGGCAGGACAGTTGAAGCTGCTTTTCGCCATTCTCGTCTTGTGAGTGACTTTAGTGTCTAGCACAAGTTCAGCGTGGTTGTAATCAAAACGATTTTCAGATGGCGTGGTCTGGTGGCCCCTCCGAAAAAGAGGCACGGTTCCGCGAGCGGTGCCGACCCCTGGTTCGAACCGGCGACGGTGCTTGCCATGCTCTTCCTGTGGAACCCCGGCCTGCTCTTGGTGGACCACATCCATTTCCAGTACAACGGCTTCCTTCATGGAATTCTACTCCTGGCTGCCGCCAGGCTGTTCCAGGTGATGCGCTCTTACCATAATAGTTGTGCTCGAAGGAACCGGTCCGGGAGTTTGTAGTATGGCTCGTTCGTACGTTTGCGTTTGACTGTGACCGGGTGCATTCTGATCTCTCGCGATTGCTTGCAGCAAAAGTAAAGTCCCTAGATGTGTTTGCGTTTGTCTCGCAAGTAGCGTCAGATGTGTCGATGAACCCTTGGAAGCAAATGGTGGCGCAGCACAGAAATGAGCGGCCCTCGGAGACTAACGGCAGTGGAGCACTTGCGCATTCTCATGACAACGGTCTTCGATACTTTTAAAAAATGCAAGGTATAGGATTTTATTGAGGGGCTTTGAATGAGGGACCATACTGGCACCAGGGATACTTCTAATCTGCATTTATTTCCCAATTTTTTACGCATCCTTCTTTCACCGTGGGCTCGAAATAATAAGCGACTATTTCTGATAGTGCATAAATTTGATCTCACAAGTACCGCAAAATCTTCAGTCTAGTTATACGCAGTTCCAGGGCTGGTCGCAAGCGATTGCGGGTGATCACAACGCTCCCGTTCGCGGTCAAACGCAAATGCATTAACGGACCCTTGGATGCCAAACGTTGGCGCAATGTTTCAGGGACGTGCCGTGGAAGCGGCCTTTTGGTTCGCTGTGCTGCTCTACCTGAAGCACATCTACATCTATGTGGCGCCTGTCTTCTTCGTTTGTCTGCTGCGTAGCCACTGCTTTGGGCCAACCTCCGAAAAAGGCGAGTAAAGGCGAATTCTTCTTCCAGAACGGCTTACGGTGCAGGCCCGGGACCGCACCCGCACCGTGGGCGGCAACATTTTTGCTTCTGGACGCTGCAGTGCGCATCGAGCGTCAAATATCTACAAGAATATATATATACAGTCGCCGACCAAACGAGAACAGTGGGGCGTGTCTTTCCAATGCCAAGCCTCCAGCATGTGCTCGTTGCCTTCCGTGGTGCTTTGGCTGCGCACGCATACTCGAGGCTCATGAGATACCAAAGCGTTATCGAAAGTGGGAAGCTAGTGCTGGGGACGGGACAACTCAGAAGACCTCCCCGTTGCTCTCGTTCTGCCTATGGCAACAACACTTGCGAGCGTCAACAAACTCGATTTCATTGAGGGGCTCCGCTAGAAATCCCGGCATATCACTTGGGACGCAGTTCCACATACAAATGCACGATTTGAATTTTTTAACGGGATCAGCATCGCATCTGCTACAGCGTGTACACTACAGCGCTTCGATCCGACTTAGGACGGTCCGCGAAAATTGGCTTCTCGACACGTCGCGCTGGGATTCGCTATGGAGGTGCGGCTATAGGTGGTACACTCATAAAGTTGAAACATCAACAAATAACCTTGCCTCGTTCAAAAAAAGAAAAACTTGTTTTGGGCGACGCAGACGGCATTTGTCGACTTGGAGATGCTGCCGACAGACGGCGTATGCATGAAAAACATTTTGTCAAATCGTCTGCTATCGAAACCCGAACCGGCGCGCCCTGCGCGCCTTCTATGCAGCATACGACATCTGTTGGCTGCGTCTTCCAAGTCAACGAGAGCCGTAGATTGTCCGAAACAGGTTTTTATTTTGTATTTTTGAACGAGGTAAGTTTATCAGTACCTGGCCGCACCTCTCTAGTAATTTTTAGTGTGATACGTTGAGAAACCAATTTTTACGGACCACCCAAAGTGGGGTTGAAGTTTTAGTGTACATAGTGTACTTACTTGGCCTAAAAACAAATGTTGCGTAACCGATTTCTGCCAGAGGACGTGATCGGTATTGGACTTGGCTGTAGTGATTTGGTGCCAAAGACAATGAACTGATGAAAACTCTCGTCTTTTTATGCAGGTATGAAAGCTTTCTTCGGAAGTTTCCGTCCCGTGCGTTTCCTCCAACTGGCAGGAACGGTGATTCTTGTGAGCCTGGTTTCTCTGTGGCCTTTCCTTAGTCAGGTGAGTCCGAGATTTCCGAATATTTGAATGCACAAAGTAATCCATAAAGCAGAAAACAATCCGGTTTTCATTTAGCAGAACTGCGCAGCACTCCACCATTTTCCAAATGCCCGGATTTTTTTATATAAAAATATGTGGGCGTCGCCTGGGCAACCATGGACACGGAGCCAACAGTTAGTTTTGGTTGGCCCCATTGAGCTACGGTGACCTGGATTGCGCTGTCGAAACATCGCTTTTTGTGCCCATTGCTTCCACCCCCAGCTCGTACAAAGAAGCTGTCTTCTCTCTTTCCTAATGGTACTGCTTGTTTCCTCCAGTTGCCTACAAAGGAATCCTCAAACTAAGTCTCCTACGGGGGTTACAGCTCCTCGGAAAGTAGTGGATTGCTTATCGCCAAGTGCCTGTCACAGGTTTTGGTGTGTGTGCAGGTTCTTTGTTCCATGTCTGTTCCAGACTCAGCTCGTACAACTAGGGCAGCGACTGTTCCCGTTCAAACGTGGCCTGTGCCACGCATATTGGGCACCGAACTGGTGGGCACTGTACGCTGCCATGGACAGGGTCATGGCACTCTCAGGTGAGTCCCGGACATCTTAGAGTCCAGTCTTCGGATTGGATTGCCTCGGATACCTTCTCCATCGGGCGGTTGTGGTCATTAAAGCAAAGGAATTGGCAGCTGGGGTGCTAACTTGCGCCACTTGGAGCACTTCAAGCAAAAGCTTGCGCTGCAGAACCCAGGGTTCCATCCTCACCTTTGCTCGTTTCGGATGGAGTGAGCATTGTACCGGCGTGTGGTCATGTATCACTACTGTGGGATGCACGTTGAAGACCGCAGGGTAGTGGCTGTACTGCAATGGCTACCTACATTTCTCATCCACAGCATGTGACAGTGTCACTGTAATTTGGTAGACTAAACTCGCGCTCTCTAAACATCTAACGGCTCATTTGTTTTTTTTCTATCGAAGCGGCCAAAGGCCCTCAACAACTAGCCTAGTAGGTTACTTCACTATACAGTGGACTCAAGAAAATAGAAATTCATACATTTCATACTTCCGGTTAATTCAAACGAATTTCAAAATGTTGGTTGTCCCACTACGTTTTCAATGCATTTATAAGGTGCTTAATTCAAACAGCACTTCCGCTTAATTTATACTATTTGTTCATCGCGGTGGGTTAGACCCGTTGAGTGCGCTTCTCATTGAGCACCTGTGTACTGCGGCCAAGCAATACCCGCAAAGCTCGCGAGCATTGCTTTTCCTCAGTACGCAAGTGGTCGGTGAGAAGTGCACTCGATGGGACTAACGCGCCACGATTATGCAAGCAGTACTGTCCTAACAACCTGTTTTCATTATTCATGCTTATTTTTTAATTTTTCTGAGAATTAAATTTGAGATTAAAGAAAGAATATTTGGGTATAGGAAGCAGATTTATAAATTCCCTCGATTAGGATAGCTGGGCATCTCTTTAGGTTTAATTTTATGTCAAATCTATCGTTTACATGCCACCACACTGTAGGCATTAGACTTTCTGAGGCCACATTTCATATAGTTATATTAAAACTAACTGAGCTTAGAAGTGGACAAGTGGGAGGTTGGAAACAACCTTGACGAGTTTAGCTGATTTTTCGTTTAAGCATGTTCCAAGGGTAGTAAAAGGCTTGGAGAAGCTATTCAACATTTGAATAGAAAATATTTGGCCAAAACCACTATTCGCTTTGAACTTCACCAATGTTTTATGTGTGTGCCTGCTTATACTAAGTAGGCCTATGTAGAGGAAAGCATAATACGTCTGCTTGGTACTGTGTAGATATTCCTATAGCAAATCGCTACTTTGCCTCTTATCATATTTAGATGAAGTTCTGATTATTCAAACTTCTGATATTTAAAACAAAAGTCTGTGGCTTCTTGGGGTTTGAATTAATGAGGATCGACTGGGGTAGGTCTTTGAGCATTACACCTTTTAGATGTTAGCAGCTGCAAAGCATATAACACCTCCCTAAAACAAAGTTTCTGATAAAAAAAAAGAGGAAACTAAATTTTCATTTTTTGTTGTAGGGCTGATGCCCAAGTCAACTGCAGAGGTTGGTGTGTCGACCACTGCCGGCTTGGTTCGAGACTCCAGCTTCGTCTTCTTGCCAGACGTGCGGCCAGTCTGCACATTTATTCTCACCCTGCTCTTCCAACTGGTGAGAGGCACCCATCCCAATGATTCTTGAAGCTGTCTTATGCTGTATGCATGCCAATTTGCTACAGCCAGTGCTAGCGAGTTTCAGAAAAAAAGAGTCCAGTTGAAGTTGATACCTGCAGACTAGCGTCCCCAAAGGTCGCCTTTTCTGCTTATCGTTGCTTCGGCATGCTATTTAGATGTAACGCCTCAAGTCTCGTCTAGACATTTGGGGAACTCAGTTAACTCCCGGGACCAGTGAAAATTTCTCTCGGTGTTATAGTAACATGATACGCTCTTCTAACAATGCTCTCCAGCCATCTCACAACTGCTAAAGGGGAAAGAGTGGAGGGCTTTGTGGGAGGAGCCTATCCATCTATTCTTAACGTGCAACAAACTATAGCAAGGCCTGATCTGCCAGTTTGCACAGTTCCTCGGTAAACTGATTTCATCTCTGCAGCCGGCCCTGTGGGGACTGTGGAAACGTCCGCGGGATCCGTGGGCGCTTCTCAGGGCGTTCGTCCTCTGCTCCCTGAGCGCTTTCCTCTTCGGATGGCACGTCCACGAGAAAGCGGTGCTCATGCCCATCCTGCTCGCCACGTAAGCCGGCTACTCAAGACATAGTTCGGTCTGGCGCAGCTGTCGAACCCGCGGCAGGTACTCGAAGGGTGGCATGCTTTCACCCGCAGACCGCTGGCTCTTCGAAGCTCAGAGGACGCTGCCATCTTTGTGCTCCTGTCGTTCGCGGGACACTGCTCGCTGTTTCCTCTGCTCTTCCAACCTGCTGGTACGTGGTGTTGGCTGCGACGTCCTAGCCGCAAAGTGGCTGGCAAGGGCTTTCTTCGATAGGGCGGCGTTACAAGAGCGGTCTGGCAGACATACCGAACAGGAGACACCTTTCACTTTCCACAGAAACTCCCATCAAGGGGCTGCTGGTGTTGCTGCACACTGTCTACGCCATCTGTGCGCTCCGCAAACTGCATGGGAATGGAAGAGACACGGTCCGACGCTCGGGCAAAGTGCAAAGGTAAGTGCACCGAAAAGATACCGCAGTGAATGAGCTACTACTTTCTCTATTGTTGATGTTCCGAGCAAGCCCCACCCGTACATGGCTTAGGCAGCTTGTCTGCTTTCGGCATGTTGTCATCTGCTTTTGGCATGCCATCTGATTTTGGCATGCCATCCGCCCTGGGCAGGTCATCTGCTTTGAGCAGGTTATTTGCTTTAGACAGGTCGTCTGCTTTAGGCAGTTTGTCTGCTTTTGGCAGGTGTGAAGACCTGCTGGCACCGGCAGAGCAGTTGGGAATAAGCGTCCTGGCCCTCGTGCTGGTCTACTCGGAGCTCATCCACCCATTTGTTCCCTCCGCCAAGCGACTACAGTTCCTGCCACTTCTGCTGACGTCCGTCAGTTGTGCCGCCTGCATCATCTACGCCTGGATCCGGTCGTGGGTTGTCTGGGTGTATCCATTGCATCCTTAGCCCCACGTTTCAAGTGTTTTTTATTTATATTTCTCTCCCTGCAAGTTGGATGGGAAGCCCAATGACAAACCTTTTGTGTTCTCACTGGTAGTGATGGACCGAATCTGCCGAACTTTTGAAGGAAAGTTCGGCAAAGATTCGGCAAAAATTCGGCAAATGTCTGCGCACGCGCGAGAACGCGACGGAGCCATGAATTGCAAATGGACGCCGTACAGTCGTGCGGTTGGCCCCGTGCGGTTACCATCGTGCAGTGTAGTACAACCAGCGGTTACGGCGCGGTGTGGAGTAGGCAACACGGTAACTATGCGTTTGTGAGCGAGTGTGGTTCTCTTCAATATTTTCTGCCTCAAGAATAGAAGATCGACCTGTAATTTACGCAGTCTACTGCGCAAGTGACAAATTATGTGGTGCATTCTGAAACATTGGCCGACAATTACTCTAAAGCACTCCTCGCAATTATAACAATTCTGTTTTCGGCTCAGGAGTACTGTGTTCCAAAACAAAATAATATTGCTTTTATCTGCATAAAACTAAACACAAAACTATAATGCTCGACGTTGCACATCCAACATTCCTAACTCTCCCTATCTTCCGAAACGTTTGTGTGTGTCCTAACACCAGAAACTGGCAATTTAAAGGTTAAAAACGAGACGTTGCGAACATGGGACGCACACTTTCATGCAAAGCTGACGTTAAGTGACTCAAATCGAAAAACATGCATATTTACAATATTATTAATATTATCTCTTCTGGTGAAGGCTCAGCAACCGTTGTATTCGTTTTTGCGCACAAAACGGCGGCTCCCAGAGAAAGCAAGAGCGCAGCGTTATTGCCTTTATTTTAACAATGTACACCAAGGAGGTTGATGTTACACACACATGCAGGCTTGCGCTGATGATGCTTCAAAACCGAAACTCTCGTAGCGTGATTCGTAACTGCGCCACGCTCGCTTCTACCCAACCTCGTTGTCACGCCACTTCTGCAAGGAGTCACTAAAATTGCCAGTAAACACAGAAAAACGACACCGATACAATTATCTTGTAGAATATCACCTTATTTAGTAATAACTATGTCAATATGCATTACATGTTGCATTTAAGTTAAGAAAAAGAAACATAAAACCTTTTTTCGCCAGAAAAAACGAAATATCAATGTTAAAGCGCGAAACACATGTACGACGAAACCGTCCGATCCGACGTGCGGACTGCCGGAATGACCTTGGGGGGCGAGGGGTTTCGTAGCACCGGAGAGCGTTGAAAACCCTCGCCTCCGACCGTCGTATTGCGCGATCGGACGTCGGATCGGACGCTTTCGTCGTACGTGTGTTTCGCGCTTAAGTCTGGTAACAATGTATTTTTGCCGAATCTTTGCCGAATCTTTAGAAAAGTTCGGCAAAAGTTCGGCTTTGCCGAATCCCAAGATTCGGCGCCGAACTTTCGATTCGGCAAAAGTTCGGCCCATCACTAGTTCTCAGTTACGGAAGTTGTGCCAAAACACTTTCATACTTACAGCAGGCTGCTGCTTCTCGTCTGTTAGAACACTATCAGCCATTGGAATTTTTTCAGCTAAGCGGACAGTTTTCTTCTGGTCAGAGTGACTACAGTCGGAGAGCACATATTTACATTTTCCATCCCTTTGAATATACATTTTTTTGTGAACAGTTTAATAAAAGGGGTTTGGAGCTCCCACTAGTGAAAACAAAAATTGTTGCAAAGCACTAGCCGTGATCTTTGAAGCTTTTCACATGCCCTGTGCAGGGGTCTATCAGCTATGGTTTTGCAATGCCAGGGCATATTGCCCACGTCAATAAATTGTTGTGTCCCTTTCACCCCCGTTCTGATTGATCACTTCCAATGTAAGCATTTGTATTACGTGCAAGACAGACCAACTCGACTTAAATCAGCTTTGGGTATGTATTGAGACCGTGCATACATTGAGCTGTGTTAAGGTTTTGTACCGCTACTTTTAAGCGTTGCATCCCAAACTAATTAAAGGGTAAAGTTGAAGCTTGGGTGAGTTGGTACATACTTATGGATTAAAACCGTGCTGTCTCTCTTTTGTCATCCGGTCTCTTTGTGCTGTTTTAATTCTTAATTAAAGGGATTGCGAAATATTTTTTTCTAATTGCAATAAACCTACTGTTTATAGATGGTAATCCAGTCTTAATATAAATAACAATGGAAAATGTTGTCCTTCCTAGTTCTGCAGTTACGAAAAACGCCAGAGAAAATTGAGTCAACCTTGACCCCTAGCCAGAACAAGTTGTGGGCTGTTCTTTCACTGACCCTTGCTATATTTGCAGCACATGTTGTAGCCTGGCCACATTGTAGTATTCTGCAGTTTGCATGGTGTCATGCAAATTGCAGAACAGTCATGATGCAATTTGTCTACAGTCATGGGGAGTCATGGTGCCAGGACTGTCATTTGGGAATGCAGTATTGTGCACGAGGTCAGAAATCCAGGCAGGTTTAGAGATACGGCAAAGGAGTGTGGGTAGGTTGGCATTGGGGCACATGGGAATACACCAAATGAGGGAGTACAGGGGGATATGGGTTGGGCATCTTTCGAGTAGAGAAGCGATCAGTAAAGTAAAATTTGAACAAAGACTAGCTGAAATTGAGGATACAAGGTGGGCAGCGAAAGTGTACAAGTATCTATATATGAAAAGCCTAAACATTAAGTGGACAAACCGAACCCACAAGCTGAGATCTAAATACATTCAACGAGATGGGGCCGATCAGAGCTTATCAGTAGAAAAGGGAATTAAGAAAATGGAGAGGAAATTGTGGGACGAGAGAATGCAGAGGAAATCAGCTATAACACTACAGGGCACAAAAATAAGAAATAAAAAAGGGACAGTTGTATGATAATTCATTGGGGAGCTCATTGCTGTTTGAAGCTAGAACAGGGGTGCTAAGAATGAAAACATATAGGACTAAATTCAAGGAAATAGACACTCTATGCAACATGCACAAGTGCGTTAGGGAAACTATAGAACATGTTAATTTTAAGGCGCACGGGGCTTCGGCCCACTCTCTTGGGGGTAGATGACTACGGATTTGGAGGGGACACTGGGATTTGTAGACATGGATAGGGAAAGAATTGCGGTAACTAAGAGGAGAATGGAAGATTGGTGGAAAAGATCTGGGGAGGGGTAAAAATACAGATAAGAATAAGCAATGGAAACACTTTAAAAGGGGGGGGGGGTTGTGTTAAAACAAAATTTATACAAATTATAAAAAGGGATGACGAAATGTTAGGCTAGGTGGCGCAAGCTGCCGTCCGTTGCAAAGGGTATAGCCATTACTATCCATCCATCCATCCATGCATGCATTCTTTTTTTTTTTTCATTCACGACGGACATTACGTTTTTAGGACAATCTCACGCACAAGCCCTCTTGTGTGCCACCACACCATATGCAGTTAGTAAAATTCCAACTAATATTTCGCCGCAGATTCACTAAAGGCAACCGTGATGCTCGAGCAAATGACTGAAAAATGATTTAGACCGCCGACGGCCTAACTTAACACCTGCCTATCCGATGGGTGCCGTATACAACCGAAAGGAGGGTTAAACCGTGCCAACTCTACAGAAAGTCTTCGGTACCTTAGTTCAGTCTTGAACCTGGCTATCTGTAGGCGGCTGCTGCCCCTTAGATCTACCCACAGCAATCAAACAAAGCAACGTCTAGGAGTAGCGACCCGTCAGTCATCTGGGTGCTTATGATTCTTGTTGCCACCAGTTATCAGTAGCTTTGTCGAAAGTCCTAGGAAACAGTTTTCTGCCCTCCAGAAAAGTCAAAACGGTCCGCGATAGAGCAAAACTACATTGCCTATCCAGAGCTTGGGAAGTCACATTTTCTAATCGCACCGATCACCAATTGCGCCCGTTCTGTACCCAGCACCAAAATGGCCGCCTTATGAGAAAATTTTGGAATGCTGCGTGGATACTCTGAGCAAAGCTAATTGAAGAGGCCACTGTCCACGGTTCCGTAAAGTCAATACAAGAGCTCGGAGTTGTCTGGGAAATGCACTAAACGGGGTAAGAAATGCGAGGTCACAGGCCATTTGGGTTTGAACAACAGTATATTAGTGCACAGGCGGTTCTAAATAAATTCCAGTGTCTGCCATTGGCCGGCTTCTACTTGTCGTTGGCATAGTCCGCGGGGTTCTTCCTTATGCTTCGTTCGTACTCCCTCTTTGTGTAGTCGTACACGAGGTAGCCGAGGACAAAGGCTGCAAGGAAAATAAAACAAAGGTCATAGAGAGCTCTTACAAAGACGAAGAAAAACTATGGCCGCCAAAGAAGGCAGAACTTTGAATTGTGAACGTCTAAATTCGATTATAGTGACGGCTGCTAACACCTAACTCCGCTCCACGTCTTTTTTTGGTCTTGGATTTCGAGTCCCTCTATCACTAACCGAAATTCTCTCAACTGTCCACCGACTGTACCTACCGCGGAACCTTCAATGCCAATTTAGGCACACGGAACGAATATATCGGGGCTTGTAATAGCCGCCCGGCTCCACTGAGCCTCCTCTTTAATAGTACACTTAATGCGGCAGGACTTTGCATTGTATCTGCTCCGCAATCGTTGGGGGGTCAACCTGTTGCAGGTCAGTGGTGTCTGAACAGGGGGTGACCGCACCCCCCCTCCCCAGACGTTTCTGAAGTCTGTTGCAGGTTAAGAAAGGCAGGAAAAACTCCTCCCACAGAGACCTACACTCTTTCCACTTTTAGCACAGCAAATGCTGGAGAGAAAGCAAGGCGGGACTCACCTCCTCTGAAACATTTGCTTTGCAGAAGTGGAAAAAGTAGAGGGCTTTATGGGAGGAGTTTGTCCTGTTTTGCTTGATCTTCAACAGACTTTAGAAATGGTGAGGGGGATGGGGGATTCCCCCCCCCCCCCCCTCCCCCATCAATGGCAGAGGTGTCGCTTCCCGCCCTCTCTTGGACACTTCGACACCTCTGCTGTAAGTAACACTTTGTTGCTACATTTTGTAGTCAGTCTTGCCGAGTTACAATTAGCCCTTGTGCCACCGCAAGGGTTCTGGCTATTACACTATTAACACAATAGACCCTTTTCAAATGTGTGTGCGCCATCTAGTGGCCTCCACACCAATTATCCGAGTTGGCCATGGTTTGGGCACACATACTCCGAGCAGGTAGCGGACACGAGTGCTGCGTCAGCGTTCGGTAAGGACCCGGATCCAGTAGCACGCTTTGCGCCCATGAACGGATGGATGGATGGATGCTAACGGCTGTACCCTTTATAACGGGCGGTAGCTTGCGCCACCTGGACTAGAAATTAAAAACCAAAAGTGTGATTCCTCCATTTGCCCTTCTAAGCCAGTTCACTTCCCGTCTGCAATTTTGTAACTATCACCAGGCGGTGTGGGATATCACCAGGGTGACCTTTGGCGGTATCAAGCAAAAAAAAAAAAAAAATTGGCGACTCCCCCCGGCGAGGGAGTCGCCAATTTTACTCTGGTCAAACGGCGAAAAAACGGCGGCTGCCAATGTCACTTGACGGACTTTTGAAAAGGGTCTATTGTAGAGCATCAAAAGTCCTGTCGTACGTGGGGCCACGTAGAATATCTGGTCCTTGATCCGTCGGATGGTGTTGGGAAAGCCATGCTTCAGCAGGCCGGCGAAGGCTCGCTGCTCGTAGGGCGACAGTCTGTATGTCACGACTCCCCTCAGCTTGATCAGGTTCCCAAAGTGCAGGCCCATGGCTGAAAAGTGCAAACCGAAAGCGTTACCAATAGTCCCATCGGGCCACATACAGCGTGCCCCGGAAGAAAAGTTCATAGTATTTTTTCTTAACCGCACAAATAAGCCATGCGTCACCGAACGCTCCGCCTCCCCACTGTACTAACCGTTGTCTAATTCAAGTCGTAAGCAATCTTCAGAAATTTTCAGATGGAAAATGGGGGCCAACAAAGTCCACGGGTACTTAAGATAAATGGCGTCAGTTACCATAAACGGGCCGCAATTTTCCCATTCAACATTTCCGAAAATCGCGTATGCGGAGCGCAAGTTCGTCTGCTTCTTGCACAAGGCTTGCGATGATGTCAGAACGCCAAGCTCTTATTGGCTTATTGAGAAACATAGTGAGTAGACCTCAAGGCATCTAGCACAGAGGTCTACCCACAATCGTTTCAATCAAAGCCAATCAACTCGGCGTCGTTCTGACGTCATCACAACTCCTGCAAAAGAAGCAGACTTGCTCTCCGCATAGCTTTTGAATTAGATGATGGTTAGTTCTTAAACTTTGGCCTCTAGTCCGGACCATTAGCGCTACATTTAGGCGAAGATTGGGCGTTCGGCGATGAGTAGTTTATTCTTGCGGTGAAAAACAAAACAAAAAAGCACTACAATTTATTTGGGGACACGCTATACAGTAGTCTCATCGCGCAGCGAGAGGGTGTCCCCATGACCTTGGTAGCGGTCTGGTGATTTACTGTTCGATATTCATTTCTTCTAGATTATAGAGGCATCTGTGCTAAACGATCGTTTTAGTTAAGTTGGAAAAAAATATTTACAAAATGTACGATACGATATGCGCAGAAGGGGTAACGTCGGAGGGATCGCGCTGGACTGCAAACCCCTCCAACGTGCTACGCACAAGTCCCATTTGAAATCCTAGGCCCTGCTAATTAGAGAAACTGTTGAACTTTATACAGCTAGAAAGAAAATGATTAGTGATTAGTATTACCTTTGATCTGGTGATTGGAGCTCCAAGAGGTTCAGATTTTCAACAATATTCTAGGGTGCAGGACTGGCGAGCCAACGCCGTCCGAGTCCGACCGAGAAAACGCAATCGCGCTAGTTGCGTTACAGGACACCGATGACTTGACGTATCCTCTCGCCATACAGGCACATTGTAGAAAACTGCATGACTCAAAAAATATTATTCTAGACTTTCGGTGCTTTCGCGAGAAGTTATTTTTTAAAAGGTTAATCATAAAGTAAGCAGTTACAATTAAATGTTAGCCTGACATGCATTTTATGCCAATAATTAAGAACTATTTTTCCAAGACCGGCCAGTAGCGCGGTAGGATATAGTGACGTTGGGACGGAGGTGGTGCCACCTCATGACTTCCTTTGCTATTACTGACGTCACGAAGAGAATGGCGACCTGCACGAAGTTTCGATCTGCCGTGCTCCGTAAGTAAAGACAGTCATTATTAACTACTCGCAATTAAAAAAAAAAAAAAGAAGGGATGTTTATCGCACATGCAGCGCACATTGTTAATGTTTTAATTAAATTTTATCCTTCGCCATCAATGTCTGTATGAAAAGGTTCGAAATTTGACCAGCGATCGTATTCCTCGAGGATCCTGCCTCTTCGCATTTCGGCCTGTTTTTTTTCCTGGTAGTAAACAGTACCAACATGTCATGTTCCAATGGTTGGCGCGCTTATTGGCAGGGACACGTGCGAGATGTGAAATAAGTCTAAGTGTTCGACCGTGTCCTTTACAATCGTGCCGTATTATCTAAAGGTGAACAATCTAGGTGTAGTATCTATGGCGTAGTTGCTTTCAATATTCTGAGACGCGTGCGAATCGATTACTCAAAATAGAAATACAACCGATGCACATGACTGTACACGCAACAAACCTAAATCTCTGGCAAACTCATCGAAAAGGCCTTCGGTGTCAGTGCGTGAAGGGATGTTGCGATGTCGGGTTGCACTTTCTTTTATATAATCTTTTCGTAAAGCTTTTGAACAACGTACGCAGTGAGGCGAGCCTTCCAGGGCCAAGGGCGGAGATGGAGCCACGCCAAGATTACAACCCATTACACCATAGTTCCACGAGAAAACGACCCAAGATGGAAAGGTAAGACGTTCGAGTCCCTTCTTATATGTCTCAATGTTTCTGAGAAATGCAGTGCCACAGGACAGTTTGAAATGGCACATCAAGGCCAGCATATTGTTCACTGTTTATGCTTGGCTGCATGGGTGGGATTTCATCTTTTCCAGCTCGATCAAGATATGTATGAATGGATGCAGTGAAACCTCCTACTAAGTCGATGTACTCAGTTTCACCTTGCGATGAACAGCAGAGGCGGCTGTGAGTCATCCCAGCTAATCCAGTGCTGTGAAAGTATCACGTGATGCACCCTTAGGTACCAAAAGTCGTGCGACACTGGTACATTATTTTATTTGCTTCGGCGGATAGCAGCATCCTCCATGATCCAAAGATGCTGCCAAGCATATAGGCACCTTTCATTACCCAAGCACATTCTTAAAGGGGCCCTGCAAGGACTTTTTTACTGGTTTTTAATTTGCACCGAACCTGAGCACACTGAACGTAGTAACTTAATGAAACTTTTCTTTTCTCAAATTTTGCTTTATTTTAAAAGTTATAGGCAAATTAAAATTACAAAAACAAGTGAAAAATAACCCTTCGTGACGTCGTTGGTCGCTTGAGTGGCCATGAACTAGAGGAGGGGTAGTGAGCTCAGTGAGCGCTCATGGCTGCCGCACTTTGTGTCGACGGCTTGAGAGGGTGCAACCAAAGCATGTTCTGGATAGGCTGTATGAAGCGGGCAGCCAGGGCGGCTCGCATTGCATTTGCTGCGCGATTAAGGGGGGACACTACCCAGAAAAAAAAATTTCTGCAAAAAAATTGATTTTGAAAAATGCCATATTTACATCCAACAACATCTAGAGAGTATTCCCAGAAAGTTTCATTAGTTTACACTGTATAGTTAATGTTTTATAAATTATTTTCGGTTCACCGATGCTAAAGGAAAGGTAGGGGTTGGAGCACTTTGAACACATTTTTCTCTGTTCCACTTTTTGGCATAAATTTCCCTTTAGGAAAACTATCGTTTGTTAATGGAACAACAGGAAAGACTCACTCATTATTGTTCCTAACTGGAATTTTATGGGCAATGCAACTGTGGAATTGTTTTTTGACTTTGTGGATGTCTTTTATGAAAGATGTTAAGATTTTATCAGTGCGGGAAAAGGCAGAAAATTTATTAGATTTTTCACTGCGATGTTAGCATAAAATAAATTGCTTTTTAGGATATTTGTTTTCTAACACTAATTCGGCATGACATTTCATTGGCCACAAATGGCAGCAAACACGGGGTAAAGATCAGTTCAGAACGGGAGCCACTTCGCACTGCCATACCGCCAAACGGCCAAACTGCATGCCAAACCTGCTCTCCAAAGGCCTTCGGAACGCTCGGAACCGGTGGGATCCTCGAGCCCGTATACAACCGCAGTGCCGCCGCAAACATCCGGGACCTTTCTATGCTCGCCGCTCGTCAGTGCCTGATCTCACTACCCCTTTCTTGTATGTGCCACCTTTTCCACCGCTTGGTGGCGGATCTGTCGACGGGTCATTTCTTGTTTCCATACTTTATAAACTACACTTGTTTCTTTTCTGATCTAAAATACTGAACAAAGACTACTTTCATAAGTAATTGAAACGGTTCGCGCCTCTTATATTTTGTATTTCGGCTAAAATTTTTTTTTTTTAGCAACTCTGACCAGTAGTAAGCCTAGGACCAAAGACTTGACATATCGCGGGCTTTCAGCACCGCGGGTAGCCCCCGTAGGTGGAGAAGGTTTCCGCGTCATCCGGTTAAAATATGACGCACTGATATTTAGTTACTCTTTCCGTGCCCCTGGCTTGCCCAAACCCCAAGAAATGTGGAAACCGCAGAAAAGGTAGATGCTTAAATACGATTGCAGGGCCCCTTTAAGTGTTCACCTAAAACCAGAATAGAGAAACCTTCTTTCATGCAAGATCGATCAGCACTTTAGGTGAGGAGAAATGGAGAGAAAGAAACTGGGAATCAGATTCTCATGGAGAGAAAGAAACTGGGAATCAGATTCTCAGCCTTGCAGAAAAGGAGTTCGAAACATTGCATTGAAATTCAAATATGACATCTGTTCAACTCTTTTGTTTTCAATCTGCCACTGGGGCCTGCCCGGCTTTTCTGGAGGCGAACTTTAGAAACTTGGACGAGGCTAGGTTAACTGTTGTAAAGGCTGGTTCATGCACTTGCATCTGCTTACGACTGTGTCTTAAAACCTCTTAAACTGCCTTAAGACGAAATAGCACACTAGTGCCATCTTTTGGGCAACCGTGAAACACTTCGCATTTGCATACATTTCTTTCTTTTTATTTTTCCGCGCATTATTCTTTCTCGTTTTGAAAATCTTCTGACAAAATCCATATTCATACCAACTAGGCCAACTTTTTATTCTAGTAGTCTGACAGTATTGTGAACGACCATTTCTTGTGCATACATTTGATCTCGCAAAAACCGCAACCTTCGCTCTAGCGAATTGCAGTTCCAGGGCCACCTCATAGACGGCGCCAGCATACATTCTCTCATCGTAAGAGATCACAAGAACTCTGTCGTTAGCAAACACAAGTCTGTGAATGGACCTTGAGGGTCCTATCCACCAAACTAAGCGCTGTTCCTGTTTTTCTTCAGAAGTGGACATGAGCCGGGTTTCGGACGAAGCCGACGTGGTCATCGTGGGTGGAGGGCCGGCCGGGCTGTCGGCCGCCATACGTTTGAGGCAGCTTGCAATCGAAGCCGACAAGGAACTGAGAGTGTGCCTGGTCGAGAAAGCCTCTCAGATCGGTCGGTTGCTTTCCATTTCGATGCAGTCACAATAGACGCGTTCCGAAATTGTGAAATAATGCATAGATTATGCTCAGCCGCCATTAGCTAGGCCTCATCGCTTCCGACGTGCAGCCCGTGATTGGTTCGGAGTTTGCGCCGAGCACTGACACAGCACTTGCGTTGAATGCGCTTCGATCTGAGTATGCTCCGAATGCTGACGAAGCGCTCGTTTCCAATGCGTGCTCATGGTGCATGACCAACTAATGGCGGCCGCACATAATCTAAGCATCATTTAAAAATTTCGGAAAGGGTCTACGCCAGGAACATTCACTGGCAATGAAGAGTGATTAGCATTCTTCAAAGCGCTTTAGCCAACACACATCAATGAGACACCTCGTGTGTTCCGTAGAAGTAATTACTACCACCTGTTGACATTCGTAGGCTAAAAGATTTTTCCATCGACATTTGGTGCTTGTTTTGAACTAGTTTATAAAATGTTATTCGTGTCGTCATGACACGCCTTCGAAAGAAATTACACTGCCATTTGTGTTGGAGGTGAATTTTGGGATAGATCTAGCTCCTGTGCTTCTACAATAAAACATTCTGTAAGCGAGTGAGCATTTGAGGGTTTAGGGCTCATATTTTTGTTAATGAGCTCCATGGGTTGAACTACCCATTCTCTTATACTTCTCTGTCCAATTGGTAGTTTTATCTTATTTCTATGAGGGGCCTAAATTGCTTATTTTTCTCGGGGGTCCAGGCGGACATACGCTTTCCGGCGCCTGCATCGAGCCTGGTCCACTGACAGAGCTGTTCCCAGATTGGAAAGAAAGAGGCGCAAGTTTACTAATGCTCATATCTTTTTATCAGTTGAATTTTAATTTATTTTTTGAGCCTTTTTTAGTAGAGTGCAAGATCCACTCGCAAGTGCCGAATCATATTTGCAGGCCCCACTGCACACCCCCGTAAAAGAAGACGAATTCTACTTTTTTACGGAGAAATCCCAGTTCAAGATTCCAGTCTTCAAAGGTAGGCCGTTTAAAAGAAACGCTCGTAGCTTCGTTTGTTCGTTTGGTCGCTATTGTCTTTTGTTTTGAGCCATGAGAAGATGCTGTTTGTGTATCGTATTAATTGCAAAAGCATTTGCATGTTTTTTGTTTTGCAAAATCAGTTCATGCTGTATAAGCCAAACAATGACCTTGCTTTTTATTGGGGAAAAATGTTTCAACCGTGTGGATTTGGGTAGCAGCTCTCAGTTCAGAGTAGGGCGACCATAATCCTCAGGGTAAAAAAACGGGGCATTGACGGAGAGGGCGGGCAAGGGAAGTACTGAAGCAGACAGAAAAGTTATGCTACTACTATTCAGTTCATTGTGAAACTGCACATTTCTCCAGAGTTCTTCATTGAGAACACAAGTGCCTTTCTTCTCCATTTTGAAACAGTGAAAAAGATATATATGTTGCCAACCGAAACATACCAAATTCAGTGATGTAGAAAAAATCTCCCCAACGCACACACGTCTAGGTAAACAAAATGTATTCGTACATGTAACCACGGAAAGAGTTCAAAATTGTTCTCTATGGGTTGTAACATTTTCACAGTATGTTTATTGCTATCAAATTATGTCCAACAAGGAGCATTCTTTCAACCTTCTTTCATTCGCTTAGTACTGATTTTGAAACTATGCGCGTTCCCACGAAAACTGGACAATTATAAACAGCAGCAGTCTTGTACGAGTTACTGGAAAAAAGTAGTCAATTACAATTATTATTACTCTTGCTTAAAACATATTCAGTTAGATTACTTGATTACTCCAGACGAAAAGTGATTGGACCCTGCTTGAAAAAGTAACCGTTACTTCCTCGATTACTTCAGATCTTCAGAACGACAGTGTTTTCAGCCGGTTTGAAAACAAGTTTTTCGTGCTGTCCATTATTATATTAAAATCAATTGAATTATGAAGTACTTCTTAATCCACCGATTTTGATAAACGATTCTCCTGTCAGGGACTTGGTCTATGATTCCGCGGTAGGAAAGTTCTACAAAACAAATACAGTCAAACCTGTTTATAACGAACAGCAGGAAATGCTACGATCTGTTCGATATAGCAAAAACTATTTATAACGAACTTCCACGATGCATTCGTTGTAAGGCGAGAGCTTCTCTTTCTTTCTCATCTCTTCGCTTCCACCTTGTAATAATGTGCTGGAAAGTTTTTTTGTTTTTGTATTTTGCATGCAATGCAGAGTTTGTCATTTTAGCTTATCTCCCCTTCTGAATCTCTTCTCTTCGTGGGCAACGGTTTTGGGATGAAAAGATTTTTTTTCTGTGCGTGCGTGCAGAGTATTTTTTAGCTTTCTCCCCTTCTGAATCGCTTCTCTTCGCTCAATTTCGTTCGCAACTTGAGCTTTTGGAATTTTCTTTCTTTCCTACTTTTTTGGGGGGGAAAGAAACAGGCTAGAAGACAAATGTTTGCACGTTTTTGGAAGCCTTCCCGGGGAGAAAGAGTTTGATATAGCCAATATGTTGTTCATAATACAAAGTACTTTTTACGTGCATTTTTATTTAAATTTTTCGTGAGTTCGATATCGACAATAATTTGCTGTATGTGAGTTTGTTCTAAGCGGGTTTCATTGTAGCGCCGTTAGGAACGGGAGGAAAAAAAGTTACGGTTACAAGGTAATCAAATTACGGTTCTGATTATTTCTTAATAAATGTAATCAAATGGTTAGAAAATTACTTTAAAAAATGAAAGACAATTCTAATTGTCTTTCATTGAATTGTAATTCGGCATTACAATTCTTTGTAATGCCGAATTAGAGCGTAGCTCTTGGGGAGGAAGAGAGGGTGCGCCTCTCCATACCCTCCTCCTCTCCTGCTCCCCTCCCATTTAGCGAGAATTTTTCGCTAAATTTCCCGCTAAATTTAGCGGGGAAACTGAATTAGTGTTGAGGTAACATGACGTCAATTTCCCCGCTAAATTTAGCGGGGAAAGTTTTCCGCTACATTTCACGTGACGTCACATTCCTTCACGTGACGTCACGAGGTGTAAAATTTTCCCATCTAAATTTAGCAACAAAATTTCCCTGCTAAATTTAGTAAAAGCAATTTCCCCGCTAAATTTAGCAAGAAATTTTCCCTGCTAAATTTAGTAAAAAAAATTTCCCGTTAAATTTAGCGGAAACATTTTCCCGGCCTGAGTGGCGTCGCGTCATGTCACGAGGGTGAAATTTACCCGCTAAATTTGACAAGAAAGTTCTCCGCTAAATTTAGCAGAAAAATTTCCTGCTAATTTTAGTGGAAAAATTTCACCACTAAATTTTGCGGGAAAATTTCACCACTAAATTTAGCAGAAAAATTTCCCTCTAAGTTTAGCGGGAGAATTTTACCCTCGTGACGTCATGTGTGACATCATTATGGGAAATGTCCCATAATGCAACGCGCTGGTTATGCCGATGGTGACGCCACTCAACCTGGAAACGGGCGCCTAAGAGCTGCGCTCTAAAAGTGATCAATTACGAGTAATTTGATTACTTAATATAATGAGCGCCATACAAGTTTGGGCATCACTGAGGTAGAATGACGTGACGACAGAAATCAACCTGTAAAACGGGACTGTCCAGGCCAATGAAGGATGTCCGGTCACCCCAGTTCAAAAGGCATTTAGGAACTGTGCTGGTGCGAATGTTGAAAACACAAAATTTTCTAACCAAGCCGGCGACGTGTCCAGGCCTTCCCATGTACAACCACGGAAACTACATTGTGCGGCTTGGAAACGTGGTTGCCTGGCTTGGCACCCAGGCGGAGGAGTTGGGTGTTGAAATCTACCCCGGCTATGCAGCCAGTGAGGTACGTCTAGCCGTTCCTTGAAGCCGCATCCGTGTCTTCGATTTTACTGGATCGACTTGGCTGAGGGACCCCCACGAAGAAGCCAATCCCTCTCCCTTCCTACCCCAAGGCCACTACGAGGGGCGTTCATAAAGTTTGTATTATTGTCACAAAGGAATAGAGATTCAGCAATCAAAGTCGAGTAGGAGTTGAGACTTTCTCTACTTGTTCGCCACCAAAAGTTACCCTCTTTTTCCAGCGATGCACCACATGCCGGAAGCCATTGTTATAGAACTCCTCGTTTTGAGTGTTCAGGAATCGCTCCACTTCAGCAATCACTTGATCGCCGTCCTTGAAATGCTTTCCTCTTATTTGGCCACACTGGAAGCGTCTGCACCATTTAACCAAAGTGTCATAAACTTGGGCGTTGTCCCCGAACAACGCTCCCAGATTGGAATTAATATCCTTGGCATTGCTTCCCTTCAAATGAAAAAAAACGGATCACTGCATGTGCTTGGCACCGACGGGCGGTGCCATTTTTGTTTCAACTCCCTAGCGGCGTTCAAAGCTACTATAGCATGCAATGTTTATACTGTGCGGAAACTAGAGGGACGCGCGCTCATGTTGATGCCTGTTTTGTTCCATTTTTTTTCTAAATTTTTTGTGTCGATAATGCAAACTTCATGAACGTCCCTCGTATTTGTCATTCGTGGCGCCATCTAGAGGCTTTGATTGTAAACTTGCATTCTTTGAAGAGGCTACGGTGCAGCGCCATATGGATGCTGTGCTTCAAATCCTGTACATTCCGTGAAGCACACTGCAATTACTCTAACAGCCGTCTCAAAAACCGTGGAGCTCCAAAAACTGAAGGCGAACCTTTTGGGAGGGAGGGGGAATACTGCATGTGGAAGCAGCGTCTATGAGCAGTTCTGTAAGCGAGTTAGTTTGGTAACATTGCTTTGAGCCAACACATTGACCTGTGAATGCCAGGTTAACTGCCGTTCAAAAGTTGGCTGCAAAATGGGCATAATTTAACCGGGAGTTCTGTTGCGTGCATAAGATCACTGGTCTTTTTATAAGCAAAATAATCCTTCCACTGGAGCACCCTTCATGCCCTTTGCTGGTACAGTGATCTAACTCAACTTCGTTTTGTTTCTGTTTTGCATCGTCGCGCTGCTTTCGCCCTTGCTGGAGTTAATTATTGGCGAGTGAAATCGTGTGGCAAGAAGCACCTGGAAACTTTGGTGTAAATGTGCCTTTGCTAAAAATTACGGGGCTCATTCTTGTCTGTGGTGGTTTGGTGTTTCTGCAAAAAACTGCTGCTTTGTGTCATGCAGGTGCTGTACCACGAAGATGGCAGCGTCAAGGGCATTGCCACCAATGATGTTGGCATTGCCAAAGACGGTTCTCCCAAGGCAAGTGTTCAGAATGCTTGTTGCAGACTTCAAGTCTCACGTTAGGTCCAAGCTCTATTGCTCAGGATTGTAGAAGACCGTGTAAAAGAAAAGCGCCAAAAAAGAACAAAAAGCGTTTTTTTCTTAAGCACCCTTTTCTATGACGGTGTTTCAAAAAGTACGAGCAAATTGACTGTATTTTGTAATACAAACACTGCAGGCATTGCAAGCTCCTGCACAGGAAGATTCATTCTTGGATAAGACGCCGACATTGACCAATACAAGACGGGGCGTGCTCAGTAGGAAGGGAAGCATACACAAAATAACGACGCCTTCGGTTGTTTGTACCGAAGAGGAGCAATGGGCTGTTGTCAGATTTGTGCTGTTGGAGGGCGTGGAACAGTACAGAGACGTCTGCATTATTGAGAGAAAAGCGTACTAGTGGGTCGACGCATTTAAAAACCGGCAAACATTCTTCCGCGATCAGCAACGCTCGAGTCGTCCTGGCACGGCCGAGCTGTTGCATTTTCTGACATGGCGCGAGAATCGCCCCTCTGATCAAAAGAACCTAGAGAACAAGTCCTGCGCCTTTCCCCCCTAAACGTCATCGCTAGTAGATCCATGCTGTGCCGCCTAGCTCGCGTTGGCATTGCCGCCAACGCGTCTCGCCGTCTCACAACAAGCACGTCGGCGGACAGCGACGCCAAGATGGACACATTTACCGCTAGCGTGTTTGCTGCTTGGGGTGGGTCGGGGTTCCACTAACACGACATCAGGCCTCGTCTCCTGGGTGGTATTGCTCTGATCCTCGCCAACTCTAGCGCGGGTGATGTTTGATGCCGCGCCCAATCGCAGGACACCTTCGAGCGTGGCATGGAGCTGCACGCCAAGTGCACCGTCTTCTCGGAGGGGTGCCACGGCCACCTGGCCAAGCAGCTGTTCAAGAAGTTTGACCTGCGCAAGAACTGCCAGCCGCAGACGTACGGCCTGGGCCTCAAGGAGCTCTGGGAGGTAGACCCGGCGAAGCACCGGCCGGGCCTGGTCATGCACAGCATCGGGTGGCCCCTCGTGAGCACTCCTTCCTCTCAAACGTGGTCCTAGTCTCTTCCGTTCGCGGAGGGTGCCTGTCGTATCGGAGTCGAGACTGGTTCGGACATTTGCGTTTCAGCGTGATTGACTGCTGTTAGATTATGTGATATTATGTTTACGGTTATGTTTGTTTGTTTATTGATGCCCACCAACAGCAACATGCCTTCCCAGGGGCACATCACAACACAAAGAAAAAAAACGTGCACACACATCAAACACACTAGCGTTGTACACGCAAAATACCACACTAGAAAGAAAACAGAAAAAAACACATTTTCTTTCTTAGTTCTGACATTGCTGAGTTTTTAAAATAGTTTAAAGGCGCGAACATGTCAGTTGAAGGTGATGAAATACAGTTATACAAAGGTTCCATTTGGGTGTGTGACAGGTGAAAGCCGGGAGCGCCCCTTCCAACATAAAACAGTTCCATTGACCTCAAAGAGCAAGAAGACAAACAAAAGCTTACGGTGGATAATAAACTTGAGCATGACACGCTGCCGTTTAGAAGTTTGTGCCAAAAATGACAAATCATGATCTCTTCTTTCGTAAGGTGCGTCCATACCTATTTTACTCGGCAGTCAGTTGTAGTCATGATATTCCTTTCGAGAAGCAGACGAAGCAATTTATGATTAAATTCATAATATGCCCGATAGAGGGCGCCAGCGCGCCCTCTCATAGCAGGCGGTTACAAGGGAGCACAATGCACTTAAGCATGCTCGGATGCAAATGTGTGAACCCACCTTGATGGAGAAACTTCGATGACGCAGGACAAGGACGTCTACGGGGGCTCGTTCCAGTACCACCTGGACGAGGGGTCGCCCCTGGTGTCCCTCGGGTTCGTGGTGGGCCTGGACTACTCCAACCCGTACGTGAGCCCCTTCAAGGAGTTCCAGCGCTACAAGACTCACCCTGCTATCCGGAAGGTGCTCGAGGGAGGCAAGCGCATCGGCTACGGGGCCAGGGCACTCAACGAGGGAGGGCTCCAGGTCGGTGGACCTGCAGCGACCGATGTCGGTCTTCAAGTACCTTACACCGTAAAACCCCCGCACGAGTGCCCTCCCCCTCGAGAGATCGCCCATCCCATTTTTCAGGCTAAATGTTCATAGGTAGAGAATAAATTCCGAAACATTGCCCAACTCGCCCCGATTCCCGTCGTACACCACGGGATGCATCACCCGCGTGACCTGCAGTGTCAGTGTTTGCAACTCCGACGCCCTCTAGATGGCAGGGCGGTAGCTCCAAGATGGCGAAAGAGACAGGGATAGAATCTCTGGGATTTCCTGTGCATCCGTTCGCCGACGCCGCTCAGTGTGCTAAAATTAATTTGTTTGACTACGGATATGAAGCGGTCGGAGCAGGAGCATATCACGGTTGATCGAGCCGTCGTCATGCAACGAGATAATGAGTGTGCTGATTTTTAAGGTTGCGAAGCGGAACACTACAGTTCCTATTTTTGTGCACTCGCTCTTTACGTTGCAACTACACAATGCACAAACACACCAACCAGGACCATATGGTAACGGCAGCGCCAAAGCCGACAGTCCATACCACCGTCTCCGCCACCGTCCCCACTGCTCCGGTTCTTTTTTCGTCCGCAAAAGGTCGAGTGCCAGAGCTGGAGTTGCGAACACCCGCGATGAGTGAGTTCGTAGTGAGTTTCGGCGCGTTTAACGGACTGCGGAACTTGAATTTGGCAAGCCTGCAATCCAGGCATGTGATATCATATCTCTTGACGTGCGAGTTGGTGGCGAGCTCCCACGCATTCATCGCGGGAGCTCACCACAGAAGCCAAGCTTGCCATGTCGTCAATTTGGACGTGCAATGTCGGTCCTCGTGACGTGCGAGTTTTGTGACGAGTTCTGCCACATTTGTCGCGCCGCGGAACCCGAGTTTGCAGTGTCCGTGACCTGCGGTATTGGCTTCTGTGACACTTGAATTCGTGGTGAATCCTCGTCCGTTTTGAAGCATCTTGGAACAAACATTTTCCGTGTCCGCGATCAGTGGTATCAGTTCCCGTGTCACATGGTTCATAGCAGGTGCCCCTTTCCTGTTCATAACTAATTTTTGGTAACGTTTCTTCGTCGCATCCTTGTAGATCGTCCGCCCGATATCTTGCACCGTTTATTTCTTTGTCGTTTGGCTGGAGTCTCTAATCCTTCGTTGCATCTGCAGAGCCTGCCCAAGCTGAGTTTCCCTGGCGGCTGCCTGGTTGGCTGCAGTCCGGGGTTCATGAACGTGCCCAAGGTTAAGGGAACGCACAACGCTATGCGCAGTGCCATGCTGGCCGCCGAGGCCATCTTTGAGCGTATCTTCAGCGAGGCTTCTTCCCCAACTAAAGGTGCTTTTGTTATCTCGCTCTTTCTTTTCTGCGAGGCTTTGGTATATTCTCTGCCTCCATCACGAGCTTTGATAACACTTCGTCACACGTGGAATATAAAAGTCTGGCGGATGGCAATGAGGATGTGCTTGAGGCAAAGCATCTACTGCATTCTTAGCTTTCCACCATCCACAGGTATTAGGAGGAGAGCATGCTGCTTAATGAATCTTATGCTACCAGACGAATCAAATGAGATTCTAGGCACAAATATGCAGAGTATGGAAAGGGCTGTTTGTGTTCTGTATGTTTCGTCCTTGAATCTTTCTTGCATTGACCTGCTATCATAGGGAGATATTGCCGCGAGCGCAGCTGACCGAGCAGGCAGCGCGCTCGTGGCCTAACGGTTATCGCGCGTGCCTTCCACGCCGAAAGCCAGGGTTCGATTCCTGGCCGCGGGGACGCATTTTTGTGAACTCTGACGTAAATGTTCTGGTAAATTCGAGAACCATGTTGCTTGTTCGAGGTCAGAATGTTCTACACTCAGAACCTTCTACGCCGATTCTTCCAGAACCCCACGCGTGTACATAAGGGGCTCCGCGTGGCGAGCCGCAGTCAGTTTCGCCCCAGCGTTCGACTCTGCTCTTTCGCCGACTTCGACGCCCGCGACGCTCTACTGTTATCTTTTGTTTCTTTTTATTGTGGGCACAAGTTCGCCCGATTAAACGTTTAGTTTACTCAGTTATTCGCCGCCTCATCACTTGTCATTCGTGACATTTTGGTGGAGGTGCGGGGTAACGCATGTCCCTGCCGCGTACCCCTCCGAGGGCCCGCAGTGCAAGTCCGACGCCAAGTCCACGAAGAACCAACGAAGACACTACCGAGATCCGGTTCAGTCGACGCACCCAAGGCCTACACCCGGAATTCGGACTTCTGCCGCCCAGGACCAAGCAGCCAACGAGGCCGACGATGGCCAACCAGTCGCCGACCCCCGCCGCTCCCGCCGTCGTCTACCTGCCCGCCGCTCCCCGTACGCCGACTCCCTTCCACGGCGAGATCCATGAGGATGTCGAAGACTGGATCAAGCACTACGAGCGTGTGGCGCGCCACAACGGATGGACTGCGGAGCAGAGCCTCCAGAACCTCTACTTTTCGCTGGAGGGTACTGCGAGGCATTGGTTCGAGAACCACGAGGCTTCGCTTACGTCGTGGGACATCTGTGTGGCCGAGTTGCAGCGGACGTTCGCCAACCTACACCGACGGGAGAAGGCAGAAGATCTCCTCCGAATTCGAACGCAGGGCCCCGACGAAAGCGTCACAAGCTTTGTAGAAGATATCCTCCGCCTGAGCGCCCGTGCCGACCCACGAGCCACAGACGACAAGAAGCTGCGGGTCCTCATGCGCGGGGTGAGAGACGACATCTTTGGAGGCCTCGTGCGCAACCCGCCGGGCACCGTCGAAGCCTTCGTCACCGAGGCGACAAACATTGAACGTGCCCTTCAAGCTCGGGCCTCCCATTACCAGCGACTTCCCGGTGTCGCTGCCCTCTCGACTGCCAGCTGCAACAGCCCGGATCTCCGTGAGATCATCCGGGACGTTGTGCGGGAGGAAATCAGGAGGCTTCTTCCTGCTGCCGCAAGCCCGGATTCGCCCTCAATCAATGAGATTGTCCGGGAAGAAGTTCAGCAGGCGCTGCAGCCACAAGTCAGCGCCGCTCCCGAACCACCAACGCTGAGCTACGCCGCCGCTACTCGACGACCACCGCCCCCTGCTCACCCGTACATGGCGCCACCACGACGTGAACCTCCAGCGCCGCAGTTTTTCCGACGCCAGGAAGATCGGGTGCACGCCCACCCAGAACAAGCAGCGCCACGAAAAACCGACGTGTGGAGGACGGCCGACCGACGCCCGCTGTGCTACCACTGCGGTGAAGCGGACCACATCTACCGACGATGCCCCTACCGCCAGCTGGGCCTACGAGGGTTTGCACCCAACGACCCTCGACCACGTCTCGGAGAGCGACCTCGAGACATCGAAGACTACCTCCGCCGCTCTTCATCTCCCGAGTCAACTCCCCGCCGAGGATTCCGTTCACCCTCCCCCCGACGCTCGCCATCGCCCTTCCGCCGGTCTCGCCGAGACAGCCTGTCTCCCCTGCGTCGCCGGGAAAACTAGGCGCGGCAACGCCTGGAGGTGGCGTTGCCGAAGACGACCGAAGTAAAGAACCTCCAAGAACGACGGAGCGCTCCCACTCTCCCGACGCTGCGAATCGCAACGACGCTCCTGCTTCGGTGTCCAACAACCTCAACGTTATTATCGACGGCCACGACGCATCGGCACTCGTCGACACCGGAGCAGACTACTCCGTTTTGAGTGGGAGGCTCGCTCGCCGCCTTCGCAAAGTCATGACGCCGTGGGATGGACCCCAAATACGAACCGCAGGAGGACACCTCATCACACCTGTTGGCAGGTGCACCGCTCGCGTTGAGATCCACGGTGAAACCTGCCCTGTGAAGTTCGGCATTCTGCAAGACTGTTCGAGGGACGTCATTCTCGGAATGGACTTCTTGTGTGAATATGGCGCCGTCATCGACCTTGGTGAGAACAGATTGACGCTGCGCAAGCCTGTTCTGCCTTCAGAGAAACCCCAAACAGCGTCAGCCGCCGTCCGAGTCGCTGCCAACCACGTGAATCTGCCGCCGCGATCAAGTGTTGTCGTACCCGTCGTGACCGATGCAGCTACCTGCGGCGAAGTTGTTCTGGAAGGCAACCTCCAGTTGCTTCTAGGAAGAGGAATAGGCGTCGCACGAGGAGTAGCTGAAGTTCAGGATGGCTGCACTGTGGTCCTCGTGACGAACTTCCGGAATGAAACGCAACACCTCACAAAAGGTGCAGCCGTTGGCCACGTCGAGGAACTCCGAAACTCCGCCGAAATCGCCGCCATTACTGACGAATCCTCGCCACCTCAGCAAGACAGTACATCGCCGGCGCAGCTCGACATCGACCCTAAGCTTCCGGACCCGAGACGACGGCAGCTGATTAACCTCCTCGCCGAATACCGTGACTGCTTTGCGACGTCGTCAAAGGTGCGCCAAACAGCCGTTGCGAAACACCGCATCGTTACCGAGGACGACGCGCGCCCTGTGCATCGATCACCGTACAGAGTCTCCGTTAAAGAAAGGGAGGTGATCCAGGAGCAAGTTCAAGAGATGCTGAACGACGACATAATCCAGCCATCAAGCAGTCCGTGGGCGTCTCCAGTCGTACTGGTTAAGAAGAAGGACGGAACACTTAGGTTCTGCGTGGACTACCGACAGCTGAACGCGGTGACGAAGAAAGACGTCTATCCACTCCCCCGTATCGACGACACTTTAGACCGGCTGCGCCACTCCCGATACTTTTCATCGATGGACCTGAAGAGCGGCTACTGGCAGATCGAGGTCGACGAACGGGACCGAGAGAAGACAGCTTTTGTCACGCCGGATGGACTGTACGAGTTCAAGGTGATGCCCTTCGGTCTATGCACGGCGCCAGCGACTTTCCAGCGTGTCATGGACACCGTACTGGCAGGACTGAAGTGGCAGAGCTGCCTTGTCTACCTTGACGACGTCGTTGTGTTTTCAAGTGACTTCGACGAGCACTTGCGACGACTCCGAGCTGTACCCCAAGCCATACAGACTGCACGACTCACACTTAAGCCGTCCAAGTGCCGGTTCGCCTATGACGAACTGAAGTTCCTAGGCCACGTGGTTAGTAATGACGGCGTCCGCCCAGACCCCGAGAAGACTCGCGCCGTTGCGGCATTTCCAGCGCCTTCAGACAAGAAGGCCGTGCGAAGATTCCTTGGACTTTGTGCCTACTATCGACGCTTCGTTCGGGATTTCGCAAGAATTTCCGCACCACTCACAAAACTTACGAAGGACGCCGAGAAGTTCGAATGGGCCGAGGAGCAGCAGCACGCGTTCGACGAGCTTAAGCAACGGCTCCAGACTCCTCCTGTTCTTGGACACTTCGATCAAGATGCGGAAACCGAGATTCATACGGACGCAAGTAACGAAGGACTTGGCGCGGTGCTGGTTCAAGTGCAAGAAGGAACCGAGCGAGTCATCGCCTACGCAAGTCGGACACTTTCCAAAGCGGAGAGAAATTACTCCACGACTGAAAAAGAATGTCTTGCGGTCGTCTGGGCCATCACGAAGTTTCGCCCGTACTTATACGGGAGCCCTTTCCGCGTTGTCACGGACCACCACTCGCTCTGCTGGCTTGCGAACCTAAAGGACCCTTCAGGACGTCTCGCTCGATGGAGCCTCCGACTGCAGGAGTTCGACATGACTGTGGTCTACAAGTCAGGCTGCAAGCACAGCGACGCCGATTGCCTGTCCAGAGCCCCTGTCGAGACATCCCCCGGTAGCAGCGACGACGATGACGACGAGTGCTTCCTAGGCGCGGTGAACACCGACGATATGGCGCGACGTCAAAGAGATGATCCCGAGTTGCGCGCCCTAATCGAGCACCTCGAAGGACGAGGGGGTACTATCCCCCGTGTCTTCTTGAGAGCCCTGCCGACCTTCGTCCTCCGACAAGGTGTGCTTTACAAGGAGAACTTCGGAGACAGCATCTCGCCGTGGCTGCTTGTAATCCCTGCCGACCTTAGAGATGAGATCTTCCAAGCCTGTCACGACGACCCAACGGCTGGGCACCTTGGCTACAGCAGGACGCTCGCCAGGATTCGGGAAAAATACTACTGGCCAAGGCTACCGAAGACCGTTCACCTCTACACTCGATCATGCCACGAGTGTCAGCGACGAAAGAAACCGCCGACAAAGCCGTCAGGACTTCTGCATCCGATTGCTCCCCCGTCTACGCCGTTCCAGCAGATCGGAATGGATTTACTTGGCCCTTTCCCGCCGTCAACGTTGGGAAACCGCTGGATAATCGTCGCCACAGATTATCTCACACGGTACGCCGAGACGAAAGCCCTTCCATCAGGTACGGCTGTGGAAGTCGCCAAGTTTTTCATCGAGTCCATTGTCCTCCGGCACGGTGCCCCCGAAGTCCTCATTACAGATCGTGGATCATCGTTCATGGCCCAGCTGACGCAAGAGATCCTCCGTCTCAGTGGCACCGGCCACCGTCGAACCACTGCGTACCATCCGCAGACAAATGGACTGACAGAACGGCTAAACAAAACTATCGCCGACATGGTCTCCATGTATGTCGACGTAGAGCACAAGACTTGGGACGAGGTGTTACCCTACGTCACGTTTGCTTACAACACGGCGGTGCAAGAGACGACAGGAGTAACCCCGTTTCAGCTGGTGCATGGCAGAAAAGTAGCGACAATGCTGGACGCGATGTTACCCCACGAACCGGCTGTCGACGGAAGTGACGATGCCCAGGTGGTTGCCCAACGGGCAGAAGAAGTCCGCCAGCTCGCCAGACACCGTATTCAAGCCCAACAACGCGTCGACGCGGGCCGCTACAACCTTCGTCGCAGGGACGTCCATTTCCAGCCCGGAGACAGGGTGTGGGTGTGGACGCCCATCCGTCGCCGCGGCCTCAGTGAGAAATTGCTGAAACGATACTTTGGACCATACAAGGTACTTCGTCGCCTCGGAGAGCTGAACTACGAGGTCATGCCCGACGGAACAAGAACATCATCACGCCGATCACCACGGCCTGAAGTCGTCCACGTCGTGCGCCTGAAGCCGTACTACGCCCGATAGGACTGTGCACCTGATGCCTTCCCAATGACTCTTTAGTTTACCGTCCTTTTTATTTGCTTTGTTTTGTTTTGTGTTGCATCGGGGCGATGCACTTTTAAAGGGGGGAGTAATGCCGCGAGCGCAGCTGACCGAGCAGGCAGCGCGCTCGTGGCCTAACGGTTATCGCGCGTGCCTTCCACGCCGAAAGCCAGGGTTCGATTCCTGGCCGCGGGGACGCATTTTTGTGAACTCTGACGTAAATGTTCTGGTAAATTCGAGAACCATGTTGCTTGTTCGAGGTCAGAATGTTCTACACTCAGAACCTTCTACGCCGATTCTTCCAGAACCCCACGCGTGTACATAAGGGGCTCCGCGTGGCGAGCCGCAGTCAGTTTCGCCCCAGCGTTCGACTCTGCTCTTTCGCCGACTTCGACGCCCGCGACGCTCTACTGTTATCTTTTGTTTCTTTTTATTGTGGGCACAAGTTCGCCCGATTAAACGTTTAGTTTACTCAGTTATTCGCCGCCTCATCACTTGTGATTCGTGACAATATTACACGTTTTAATTGAGGATGGTTTGAATGGGCGCCGGAGGTGACTTGCGACTTTTGCAGACTTGAAAGCGGTTTTAATGCTAGAGGTCTTCGACAAGCTTGGTAACGATTTATGACGAGTGTTTGCCTTGTTGCACGTTAAAATGAAAACCGAAAGGAATAAGCCATCAGAAGCAGCTTTCAGAGGACTGTAAAACGAAAAAAAAGGCTTACTAACCACGGTAAACTGGATGACTGTGTTCCTTTTGAGATCACGCCCCAATGACTCTGTTGTAGTATGCTTCTTTTGATTGCTTACGAGATTTTGTCTCCCCATAATACTGTGTTTGCTCTTACTCTGCCAGGAAACCAAACTGACATGTTACTCCTTACGAAAAGTGAATCTCGTTTTGTGTTTGCCTGCACATTATGTCAACGAGAGTTGCCGCAGACCGGCAGGCGCGTCCGTCTTGGCGTCACCGCGTGCTAACGTTGCGAGACGCTGCAAAACTCTCTGTCGGCAACGCGGACACAAAGTAGGCGGCGTCGCGCAGACCCACTAGTCGCGACATTCGGGAGAAAAAGGTGCCAGCCTCATCTTCTAGATGGCGTTGGTTGGTTAAGGAGAAAGAAGGCTCGCTTAATGACGCTGCAACTGTCGTTTCATATGGGACCGTCAGTTAACTATCAACGTATCCTATAGCTTCAAAGCGAACCTCGAACTAGCCGAGGGTGTGTCGTCCTGAGGTGTGCACCTCTCGGAGACACTGCACTGTGACGAACTTGCAGGTCTGGAACCGACGAGCTACGAAGAGAGGGTACGCAGCAGCCCACTGTGGAAGGAGCTCAACTCCGTGCGCAACATCCGGCCATCCTTCAACTCGTCCCTGGGCATCTACGGGTCGGTGCTCTACACGGGAATCTTCTACTTCCTCGGCAGGGGAAAGGAGCCCTGGACATTGTCGCACCACGGTAAACTCGCTGGCAAATACTGTTGTTCCCACCGTTGAAAGACGAATGCCTGCTTTTAAGCCGATAGCTTTATAGGGGAACTCTGCGTAGACCTTGCTTGCTCATGTTGGTGTTGGTCGCACCATAGCAAGGTCATGGGAGAGAGTGTCAGCAACGAAGTGCAGCTGTTGGTTTTACGTCATAGCTTGTGCGACCAATGGAAAAGTGCCACACTGGGCTGCATAGTAGGGTAAGAATTGCATGTTAATAAAATATATTAGTAGGCACGAAGGCACGGTCAAATTGCATGTGTGGCAGCATTTCAGAAAAAAATTATGCTATGCCCCCAAAGAAGAGGTGTATGAAGAAAGGTTAATAGAAGTCCTTTATACATTCGAAATTCCTTTGCCGCATGTCACATCGCATGTCATTCTGATAGAAAGGGCCGTTTGTTAGAAAACCCATCATAGAATATCATAATTGTTGCGCGTTTGTTGGGACATCGGAAAGTCAGTCAGTCCCAATGGGCCTCCAGTGTCTCCGCTGTAGACGAGAAATTTAGCCAGTGCAGTACCACTGCCAGCCTGGAGCCTTTAACGGGCGCCATACAGTAGCGATACACGATCGCACGCCGGTATGACACTCACCCAGAATGAAACGGGCAAGGGTGGGTATCGAACCCAGGCTCCCCTGGTTCTGCGGTGTGAGCTTTTGCTCTATGCGCTCCAAGCCGCGGTGCATTAATCGCGGCCTTTTAGGGAAAACAATGTGATGCATAAAAAGGATAGGTGCATAGATGGCAAAGGAGAAAAGTCTTTTATACATTCACGGTGGACCTGTTTCCATCCAGTGAGCCCCTTTCTTCCCGCTGCCACCATTTTCGGACGTCGCCTTCCCGTACGACCGACATTCTTAGCACCCATCTTTGCACATAATTTGTATTTTTCGATACATTTTTTTGAGTGTCGGTAGCGTGGTGCACGAAAAGCAACGAAAACCGATACGACGGCATGATGATAATGTGTTTCAACGGGTAGATGAACGTCGGGCTGCCCCTTCGTTTGTAGTTTGCAGACGACCCCCCCAATGGCGCCCTTTACTTGAAACGGGTTCCTTTTTTTGCCACGTGTCACATTGCACATTGTTTTATTAGCGAGTGTCACTCCCTAAAACGGCATCCTCGCTGCATTCGACGAGACGTCTAAGCCGGGCGGTTTTCCCACTCGGCGTCAGGTTCGGACGACAGCAAGCTGAAGCCCGCCAAGGAATGCAAGCCCATCGAGTACCCCAAGCCGGACAATGTGGTGTCCTTTGACCTGCTCTCCTCAGTGGCCCTGACGGGGACCAATCACGAGGGGGACCAGCCGGCGCACCTCACCCTGCGCGACGACGACGTGCCCGTCGACCGGAACCTGGCCGTCTACGACGGGCCGGAGCAACGTTTCTGTCCCGCAGGTACGTTCCAACTGCGGTGCCCCTGAGTGCATCTTTGACCAATGTGTTCACCGTCCCGTCCCGCCACCGAAGCGGCAGCAAACGACTTCACAGGAGCCAGCACGTCATTCTGTCGTACGTCGCGGCACCGGCGATTGGTCGTAGAAGATCCGGCGAAAACGACGAGCAAACGCCGTCGTCACTGTCGTGTTTCACTTGTTGATGCATGAGCCTCTCTGTATCGTCGAGCTGTCAGCACGATGCAATATACGTATACCAGGGTTGGCGAGTACCACGATACAAATGTATCGCAATGGTATTTCAGAAATACATTATGCATATATATTTCTGTATCGCGATACGATTTTTCAACTGTATTTTGTGTTTCTGTATCGAAATACCTTTTCGGCTGTATTCTTGGTTTTGCGATACTATTAGGGCTGATGTATTTTATTACCGTTTTTGAAATTGTTGACCTCCACTCAGAGAGTCCAGACCAAGTTTCGTCGGGGATGTTTGGTGTCTCTGACCACAAATGTTTTCCCACACTTTAGGTGGTCGACTATTCCAGTTGATTTAAAAGTTAAAGGCTCTGTCGGTGCGCTAAACTAGGAGATAAAAGGATGCGGGTTCCTTGAACTTCATTTTACAATGAAACCCGTTTAGAACGAACCCACGTACAGCAAATTATTGTCAATATCAAACTCACGAAAAATTTAAATAAAAATGCATGTAAAAAGTACTTTTTATAGCCAACAACACATTGGCTATATCAAATTTTTTGCCCCGGGAAGGCTTTCAAAAACGCGCAAAGAATCGTCATCTAGCTTGTCCCTTGCCGCCCCCCCCCCTCCCCCCCCCTCCCCCCCCCCTCCCAAAAAAAAGAACAAGTAGGAAAGAAAGATAATTTCAAAAGATCAAGCTGCGAAGAAAATTGAGGAAGAGAAGCGATTCAGAAGAAGAGAAAGCTAAAAAAAGAGAAAAACACCCTGCCCATTCACACAGAAAAAAAAACTTTTCATCCCAAAGTGGTTGCCCACGAAGAGAAGCAATTTAGAAGAAAAGATAAGCTAAAAAAAAAGACAAAACTCTGCTCGCGTGCAAAAATAAAAAAAGCCTTTTTAGCACTTTGTTACAACGTGGAAGTGAAGAGATGGGAAAGAAAGAGAAGCTCTCACTTTACAACGAACGCATCGTGGAAGCTCGTTGTAAATGGTTTTTGCTATATCGAACTACCGTAAAATTCCGAGCGAACGCCCACCCAAAATGAAGAGATAAATGGTGAAAAACATGGGGTGGGCTATCTTTGGGGATGCCTCAGCAAAATTTTATCAGAAATAATGATAAGAACCGGGGCACCTGCTACAAACCGCGTGACGCGGGAACCGATACTGCAGATCACGGACACGGCGAATTCGCGTTTCACGATTCGATAAACACGCCGGAATTCACTACGAACTCCTGTGTCACGGGAAAGGATACCGCAGGTTGCAGACACAGCAGATTCGCGCGTTTCGCAGCGCGATGGACCCGCGGAAATCCGCCGAGAACTCGCATCTCACGGGAACGGATACCGCGGAAACCGATATTGCGTGCGCAGATCGCGGACGAAAACGCGGGAATCCAGTGCAAACCCGCATGTCACGGAAACAAATCAAGCAGATCGTGGCCGCAGCAGAATCGCATTTCACGATGCAATAATACACGCGGAACAACTCGCGCGTGTTACAGCTAGGAATGGATATCGCGGGCAAAAACACGGGAATCCGCTAAAAACTCGGGAACGGGTAGCGCAGATCGCAAACGCAGCAGATTTGCATTTCACGCATTTCACGCGCGCAGATCGCAGACAAAAACGCGGGACCGCAGATCGCGCCATTGACACGCGATTCCCGTCGGACATCGCGTGACGTCCGGCGGGAATCGGGGGGAGGGCGATGTATCGGAATACCGTTCCCAACAGATGTTGGACAAAAAGGGGGGGTGGGCGATCCTTCAAACGTGGGCGTTCGCTCGGAATTTTACGGTACTTGCTATATCGAACTGATCGTAGCGTTTCCTGCTGTTCGTTATAAACAGGTTTGACTGTACGGTGAACTTACAAGGTCACTGCTGAAAGAGGCGTCCGGATTGGACATAATCATAGTTACTTCTTGAGGTTATTTGGGAGGACACAAAACTGATTTAGATAGCCCTGGGATTTTGTCTCGGAAAGATAAGAGATGCCGAAATAAAACTGTGCTCGAGCCACCGTGAAAAAAATTGCTTGCTTCCCTTACGACTTCCCAAAAGAATTCTGCGGTAAATTTGATTCAAGATGCAGTGAGAACTCGCTTGCTGGTTTAAAGAAAAAATCTCGTATTCTAGAGCATGCTTCTTTTTGTTCTTCGTATGCTCTTGGGGGGTGCACCAAAACACCCAAAATAATGTTTTTATAACAATGTATTATTTCAGTGTCTGTATTTCAGCCCCACCAAAATGTATTCCTGTATTTGTATTTCCAAACGCTTTTCTATTCTTCATATGTATTTCTGATATGTATCGCGATACATTTTTATAAATATATTTCAGTATCAGTATTTTAGCTGTTCTTTCTGTGTATCCCAGTATATGTATTTCCGAATACCTTTGAGAGTATCTCTGCCCAACCCTGATATATGCATAGGTGAAGACACGCAGCGCGGCGGACGGTACGACGTGATTGACCAGATAAAGTCCCGTTGGCACAAGCCCGAGTGGCATCGGCCTACGGCGTCTGCCCTCCAGACTAAGCAACTAACAAAAAAAACAAGTATTTTGTGGTTTTTGTGTGGGCGCCCTTTCTGCTCTGCTCAGTGCGTCTGCTGCGACCTTAACGGACGCCGGCTCGAACATTGCGCCAGAGATCTATCCGCTTTGACATGTTCATAGAACGGTCATTGTCATCGTTGAGGTACGAAACTAGGGTCAATGACAAAGCAGCATTTGAGCAACGCACGGAGCACAGGTGCCAAGTTGTACAACGTCGTCAGGCAGAAACCGGGGGACCACATTTGAGGACGCGGTAAACAGACCAGTCGGAGGCGTGCTGCAGGCACCATGGTTCCATGCTAGTCTGCGTGCATTAGACTTTTCACCCAGGTCCTAAGCATTTTCTGGGACGTTTCTGTATGGCCAAACATTGCTTCGGTCGTCGTTTCTCGAGCGTCGATCCGTCGACAACCGTTGTCGGGACGTCTTCGTGGACAGGTATTGCCGCCGCTCCTTCCTCTTTCGAAAGAGGAAGGAGCGGCGAACCTTGGTCAGGTTTCTCTTTGTCGCGTGCCGTTCTGAGAGGCGCTGTTATTTACTACGAGGTTGCGAAGCGCATCTTTTTTTAGTGGATAAGTGCAAGGGGGAAAACGGAGCGGAGTGCAATCTCAGCGAAGCGTGCAAGCACCGCTGGATTTCCGAAGCAGCGATTGCCCAGAGAGCTTAGAGACGACAGAACTTGTAGCGCAAATGTTTCGGCGACTATTGTGACAGGAAGTTCGTACTGCAGCAGGTTTCACGACAAAACCCACGTATGCTATAGGCTTTTCTAGGAAAGGACCCCTGGCCGGTTTCATTTTCAGTGCTTGTCGTATGGCACGTGATTTGCTTGCTTCCCAAAGCGACGAACATGCGCACGCTGGGCTGAGGACTTATAAATATTCTAATTGTGTAAAGTCGTCGACAAAACGTCTCTTTCCGATGCCCGGCTTCCAGCAAACGGTTGCCTTCCACGTGCTTTGGCTGTACGGGTATCTCGAGGCTCTCGACGCATTGAAGTGTTATCGATGGTAGAATGCCCATGGGGTTGGAGGTGGGACAACTGAAGTAAGACCATACAGTAGGCTCGCGATAATTCAAACTCGGATATTTCATACTTCTGGCTAATTCCAACAAATTTTGATTGTCCCGATATGTTTTTAACATATTCATAAGCCGTTTAATTCGAACTGCGTTTTCGTACAATCCACGCTTCTTGTTCTCGGGGCCCCATTGAGTGCGCTTCTTCCAAGCATTGGTGCACTGCAGGGAGGCAATACCCGCGGAGCTTGCTTCTGCGGGTGTTGCCTCTCCGCAGTGCATCGGTGCTTGGTGACAAGCGCACTCAACGGGGCTCAAGCAGGGTACACGTGAGCTATGAAAACAGGCACCACGCGGAATCTTCCATATAGCAGCTTGCGCGGACGCTGTGACGTGGCGACATGGCATAGGTCCGCGTCACAGCGTCCGCGCAAGTTGTTATGAAAACTTCTGCATGGTGCCCATTTTCATCGCTCGTGTGTCCCCTGCTTAATGGTCCACACTAGATAACTTATTGGCCTGATGAACCAACTTAATTTTGTTTTGAGTTGTCATGTGCTGTCTAAACAGTCCACAATAAACAACATTTTTGAGGGATAAATAAACTTGTGGCATACATGCTTATGATGAACAGGCCTATGTAGAGGAAATTATGAAATATCTGCTTTCTATGTGTAGCCATTTGGCTAATTATAATTTTTGTCTGGCATCATCTCACATTTCAAACAAAATTCGTGGCTTCCTGGAGTTGCAATCAATGAGAGTGTACCTTAGCAAGCTACTCTAAAGCAGGGTGTCGAACCGAACCCGAACCGAAAACCGGATCAAAACCGTAATTTTTGACCGAACCGGTACAAAACCGAAACGGAAATCGAACGCTTCATTTTGAACCCGAACCGGAACGAAACCACAATCTGATATGGCGGTTACCGGTTCAACGAAAGCAGTTCAGGGCCAATTGTGTCAATAATTGGTCTTAACGGGAAAAGTTGCGGGTGTATTTCTTTCTGATATTGCCAAGACTAATCCTATATACTGTGAGATATTTTTACATTTTTTTTTATTGCATACGTAACAAAAAAACATACATCATCATCAAAAGCAGAGACACAAAGAGACCGCGTGGTCAGCGAGCTCGCTCAGTTCCCGCCGCAACATAGGCATCTGGAGAGCTTCAACTGCACTTTGTTTCTTGGATTGACCCTGGCGGCGCGGCAGCGGCGGCGGCAATTTCAAAGCACCGTTTGGCCGCTTGGCTACGTAATGTCCAAGTGTCCGAGCGGATTGCCCCACTATAGGCGCGGAGGCCCATGCGTCCGCTAATTTTTGACCTCATGGTGGACGGCAGTTGCAGTCGATGAGCCATTTAGCCAATCGAGCACCGACAGCGCACCACGTAACCTTCCGCTTGAGTGCAGCGACACGCTGAAAGAAGCTAAGACAAGAACCGCGCTGCATTGGCAGTATAGTTTGTAGGGTCGCCTGTGGTCCATTTCAATGAAAAAAAAATATTTTCTTCAACGTGTTCGAAATGTTACCTTACAAAAAATTAAAAAAGAAACAAGAAAAACATGGGTTGTTGGAGGCAACGTTACTCGGCGATGATTCGCCGACGCGCCGCGCGTTGGAAGCAGATTTGTGCTTGTTACTTGAAAAATGTAATGGATTACAGTTACAAATTACCGAGCCTTAAATGTAATGGATTATCTTTACAAATTTTTTTCGCTAAAACTCAACGGATTACTTTACTCGTTACGTTACAAGTTACTAAGAACCACAAGCTTGAGCGAATTCTATCAGCTAGCCAAGGTTGCTCTGGCAGCGCCAGCTACGTAAGTCGGCGTAGAGTGAACCTTCTCAGGTCTCAAGTTTCTGCTCTCATCGCTTCGAGCCAACTTGAACGAGTCGACGATAGACAGCATAGTGTTAATCTGCACGAACAGAAAGGCTCCATAAGTACATATAACTCTATGCAACATCATAACATGTAAACGCTCTAGTGGGGTTTGATCAAATATTTTCCTCTTTCACTGTGGGATAAAATAATTCAGAATAAATAGAATGATTTCAGTACGCTCCTGCTTTTTGTGTAATTTATTTATTTATTTGTTTAAACACTTTAAGCACCCCGGGCGGTATTTCATAGGAGATGGATTACATTGAAATCAGGTAACAAACTGGTAGCAGCGTGCAAACAAACACGGACGCAGGAAAGGAATGGACAGGACTAGCGCTGGACTTCAACTGAAGGTTCAAGAAAAGAAAACACGAAGGAAAACAACCGAATCACCAGACCGGCGCTGCATCAACACGTTCTCAAAAAAGCTATTTCTTTTTTATGTAAATATATCGAGGTTTGGCTGACGCATTTGACTCCTTCCTTTCCTATCTCGTAGGCTTCCAGCAGTTCGCGTGCAGTCTTGTCAACCCCCCTCCCCAAAACCGCGATGCTCTCAAATTTCGGCACACACAAGCAAGTGACGCAGTGTAGAGGAAGGTAGCCTCCCGAGGTCCACCGCAGCAACAGTGCGTGCTCACGTGTTCCCAGTCATTGACACGATGGCTAGTCTTGCCGATGCATACACGACCACAGATTGACGGGATTCGATAAACTACCCCAACTGCGCACTCGACGTACCTGTTTCTTTGTTTTACTGCACTTTTGTTTCCTCTAATTCCCCAGTCAGCCACTCTGGGGCACAGCTGCGACATCTTACTGGGCTCCGAAAAAACGTAGCATGTCTAAAAAACACGTGTGTGAAGACCGAAACACACAAAAACGTACAGAGGGAAAGCAATCCTGCTAGAGACCTTTTTACTGTTTACAAAATCACACCCCAGCACGTGCATGTTCGTCGCTTCGGAAAGCGAGCAAAGCACGCGCTCTACGCACGAACACTTAAGATGGCAGCGGCCACAAGCTCTTTACACCCTCTTCTGGCAGAGTTTGAAATACTGCACAGCTGCGTGTGAAAAAGACACCATAAAAATGGAAACTCGATCGCTTATATATAGTTCAGTTAAGAACAGTATTTTACAAGTAAGTCTTGCCACATTAATGGTGTCCTTTCCGCACAACACTGTGCAGGGTTTGAATATCTGCCTGAGGAGGGAGTAGTTTCGGGATGGGTCTACTGCAAGCATCTCGTGCTCAGAAAAGGCTACAGGAAGTGCTCGGTCAATTTTCAAAGTTCGAGTTAGGAACTGGTTCGAACCGGTTCGCACTTTTTAAAACCGGTAACCGGAGTGATATTATGTGCGCTACCTTAAACCGGAACCGAACCGGAACAAAATATAATGCTACTGAACCCGAACCCGAACCGAACCGAAATAATGACCGGTTCGACAGCCTGCTCTAAAGACACACCTCTTTAATGTTGCAGGGGTCTACGAGTATGTACCAGTCGAGAAAGGCGAAGGGATGCGTCTGCAGATCAACGCTCAGAACTGCATCCACTGCAAGACGTGCGACATCAAGGACCCCAGCCAGAACATTAACTGGGTTACGCCTGAGGGGAGTGGAGGCCCCGCCTACACTGGCATGTGAAGTGGCGCTTCATCGCAGACCATGCTAGACGAAGGATGCAAGCTCCTGCTACCTCGCCTCAAATGCCAGCAACTTTGGGCACAGTCGTAAACGCGTCAACAGAAGGTTTGCCCGACTACACCTCCAAACGAAAGCTGTATTTTACGAGGGTGGGGTGTGTAGTAAGCTGTATAAATAAAAACAAAGTGTTTAGTTTTAAACAAGGTTTGCGTTTGGTATGTTCTGCATGGCCATTGACAGGTCTCGAACGTTTCTTGAAGGTACAAAGGTGCTGGATGACCGCTTTTGTTTTACAACCAACGAACCGTTTTGAGAAATCTTAGGGAGGCAAGGAGGTTCCGATGTGGAAATGCGTGAGCACGTACTTGAGCAAGTACGGGTGCTTCCTCAATTGGAAAAGTCAGATCCTGCTGGCTTTGTTGAGCTGCAGCAGCTAGATTGAGCTCTCCCAATGTTCCTTATATGCCAACTGTGGCGTATCTCTCCCCTCAAACCCGTTTAAAGAGATTTCTTCCCTGTCCTCACCAAATGACACACATTGGTTCATTCTGGGAATCCTCAGACCCTGCTTTCTACTAGATGGTGCCAGTTATTATAAAATTGGTGTGTTAATTGTGCTCTTCCTGTGCCCATTGGTTGCTTGCCTGTGACGTCCCCGATTGCAGGAAGCCGAAATATGCCATTGTCATATATTATTGCGTGCACAGTGATGGAAGCAGCATTCAACCTCTTGTAGCAGATTCTGTAGCAGGCAAAATATTGTTGTGGAGCAGCCATTGACACTCTTGGAGCAGATGCCAACGTGTGTTATTACATCACTTGAAAATGAAAAAAAGGGTTGCTCCAGCAAATAAGTTAAAACTATTACAATCTTTGAGGGTTCCTTTTTGATACTGAGTCATACTAGTTTTTGTAATAAGGAAGGAACACGAAGCAGTCTTTCTAGAAATGAGACTGGTCAGAGGAAGTTCCGTTTACAAGGTATTAAAAAAAAAATAGTTGAAAAATTATTCGTAGTGCAGCACTTCGGTTGGGATAAAGACTCTCCCCCCTCCCCCTTTTACGCTCGGTTGTGTATTGAGCCTGTAAATATTTCTATAAAATTATATCAAAAACCGGCATATCCACTAACACGTCTATCAATAACAACGCATCCCCCAAGTTTTGTTCACCTACCAAGCTCGAGCCTTCAACATAAATTGCAAAACCTACCCACAAATATGAAAGCCTACACTCGTGCTTTAAAGGTGACGCTGCTCTTTAGCGGCGTTGGAACCACTGCTCTTAATTTTGCTCGACAGCTACACAGCAACTACCTTGACTACCACGTTTATTCATATATAAACCCACCTCTTTTTTTGTCTTTCTCTGCGCAGCTTTTTTTATTTAGAGGTCAACCTGCAATTAAGACCAAAGAACGTTGACTTAGCCTGATTTTCGTTCCCATTAAGCTAACACAGGCGCTCCCCCCATATAAGCTGCTGCTCCTAGCGCTCCAGTGCAAAACAGTGAAGCTCGACGCATGCGCACGCACGCTGGTGAGAGGCGGCAAAGGCCGACACAAGCGGTGCAAGTGACACGGTGCATTGTGGTCACCACACGGAGGCATGTGGGAGACATGGTAATAAAGTGGTCTCATCAGAAGCACGAGACCCTGGTTTTGTCTTATCACAGTAGCCACCGTCCTACTATTTTTCTAAGTTTTCTCGCGACTTTTAGCTCCCGACATCGCCGACACTGTCCAGAGATTTAGACGATGTCGGCAATCGACCGGCCAGCGCAGTTGACGAGCAATCTCTATACTTCGTTTTACTCGAAGCGCAGCCGACACTACAAGCCAATGAGATAAATCAAACGGTATCAAAGAATGGTTTTATGGGCTAAATCAATCGGGTGCAGCGAATGCCCCTCAACTTGTGCCTTTATTATGTGCGCTCATGGTTGTATGTGTTTGAGCCTTCGACTGTGCTCTGACCTAATATGAAACAAACTATGCGGTAAGTTGAGGCACTGTGAAATACGTATTTGTGCTATTTTTTTCCTCTATTCCTCCAAATATTAGAGTCGAGGAATAATAAAATATTTTTATTTTTTGCTTTGTTTAATTTTGTCGCGGCGCAGGCATGGCGAAATTCTTGGCAAAAAAGGTGCTTTGGCGCAAGACGTAGCAGACTTTCGTTCATCGTGCAAACGGTGCAACACTTCTGTCACTGTGCATTCGCAAAGGCAAGGTAAAAAAAATGTGATTCAGGCCATCTTTTTGTTGTCGTGTCTTAGTTTGGCTGATTGACAGCCACAAAGGGCTACAAAATGTACAAATACCCCAGTGTGACACACGTTTGCTGAACTTGTAAAAATTGGATCTAACCGACCATTTTCTTACTTGCACCGCCAGCAGCATTTGCAAATGGGTGTAAATAAAAACATTTTTATTTAGAACAACTACATGGGGGCAGGGGGGGGGGGGGGGTGGCCTTAACCTAAATGTTGTGTTGTTACACCTCCAATAAAAGCCGTAACCCATGTCGACCAAAAAAAAATAATCACGGACTCGTTTTGGTGTTGTGAACTCTTCCATTCTGCGTCGGTAACATTTAAAAAGAAAATATCTCGGGTGCTCGTCTTGTTCGTTGGTGTAGTTTAGTTCATGCCCAACCTTGAAGAGGGTGGGCTCTCACTCAAAAGGCACGGCGGCAGATGTGGCGTCCTCTTCGAAGCACGACCAGACTTGTTCGATTCCCTCGTCCCGCGAGCAACACCGTGCCACGAGTCGGCGGACCCGCTGCCTGAGCCGGGCTCTCGCTTGCGCCACGACGCAGAAGCAACTCAGGATTTGGCGCCCGTGCCGCACGCTTCCCTGCGACCTCTCCAGCTTCCTCCCAAACTGCGCCACGAGCTTTCCTGCAAACTCGTCGAAGCAGACACAACAGGCTTGCTCGCATCCCAGGGCCCGCTGTGCGAGTAGCGCACCTTCGCATAGTAGGTCGGCACCAGGTTCTTGTCCAAACGGCTTTAAAAGCAGCTTCCAGAGGCAGCTCCCTTGTGCTGGGGTGGGGCAGCAAAGCGCGGCGAGGCTACCCGGTGTCTCGAGCGCCACCTTGACCAGCCGCAGAAGCGGAATAGCCATTTCTTTCCCAACGTTCGTGCTACCTGCTAGGTGCGAGATATAGTCTCCTTTCCGAAGGACCTCTACACACGGGTGGGCTGTCGATGATTCAGCGAGGTGCTGAAGTGCGACGATCGACGACGATGCCAGCCTAGAGTCAGAGTTTCGTGCCACTTTTGCCAAGACGTCGAAGATTGAGGTTTCGGAGTGTGTGGTCGAACCAAAAGAGATTTTCTCTGCTGGAACGCGGAGACCGGCTCCAGACGCTTCAATGGCCGCTTCAGAAATGGAATCGTCCAAACAGTGCAAGGACAACGTGGCAGCGGCCACCGAATTGATGCTTCTGCCTTCCTCTCTTACATAGTCGCGAAGGACATCCATATGTGTTGGTGTGCTGGGACTGCTGCCAACCGGACAGAGTGCATGCTGGTGCCCTAACCACGTTGCTATGTTGGGTAGGTTGTGCCTGGCGGTCGCTACCGCGCTTGTCGGTCGTGTGTCCCATGCTTTGACGCTGCCAGGAGCGTCTGCGTCGTTGAGCGTCGTCGACGTGCCGGCGTCCACGACCTGTCTGTGTCTCGTCTCGACGCCATGACCGCGCAGTTTTTCCTCCAATGAAGCCTGTCTGCTGACGACGCTGCGTAGCTCGCCCTCCTTAAACTCGATCTGGGATTTGAGCTGTTTGAGTTCCTTGGAATGCAGGTCGGCCTGCGCCTTGAGTTCCTCTCGTTTGCTGAGGCGTTTTGAGAAATCTTAGGGAGGCAAGGAGGTTCCGATGTGGAAATGCGTGAGCACGTACTTGAGCAAGTACGGGTGCTTCCTCAATTGGAAAAGTCAGATCCTGCTGGCTTTGTTGAGCTGCAGCAGCTAGATTGAGCTCTCCCAATGTTCCTTATATGCCAACTGTGGCGTATCTCTCCCCTCAAACCCGTTTAAAGAGATTTCTTCCCTGTCCTCACCAAATGACACACATTGGTTCATTCTGGGAATCCTCAGACCCTGCTTTCTACTAGATGGTGCCAGTTATTATAAAATTGGTGTGTTAATTGTGCTCTTCCTGTGCCCATTGGTTGCTTGCCTGTGACGTCCCCGATTGCAGGAAGCCGAAATATGCCATTGTCATATATTATTGCGTGCACAGTGATGGAAGCAGCATTCAACCTCTTGTAGCAGATTCTGTAGCAGGCAAAATATTGTTGTGGAGCAGCCATTGACACTCTTGGAGCAGATGCCAACGTGTGTTATTACATCACTTGAAAATGAAAAAAAGGGTTGCTCCAGCAAATAAGTTAAAACTATTACAATCTTTGAGGGTTCCTTTTTGATACTGAGTCATACTAGTTTTTGTAATAAGGAAGGAACACGAAGCAGTCTTTCTAGAAATGAGACTGGTCAGAGGAAGTTCCGTTTACAAGGTATTAAAAAAAAAATAGTTGAAAAATTATTCGTAGTGCAGCACTTCGGTTGGGATAAAGACTCTCCCCCCTCCCCCTTTTACGCTCGGTTGTGTATTGAGCCTGTAAATATTTCTATAAAATTATATCAAAAACCGGCATATCCACTAACACGTCTATCAATAACAACGCATCCCCCAAGTTTTGTTCACCTACCAAGCTCGAGCCTTCAACATAAATTGCAAAACCTACCCACAAATATGAAAGCCTACACTCGTGCTTTAAAGGTGACGCTGCTCTTTAGCGGCGTTGGAACCACTGCTCTTAATTTTGCTCGACAGCTACACAGCAACTACCTTGACTACCACGTTTATTCATATATAAACCCACCTCTTTTTTTGTCTTTCTCTGCGCAGCTTTTTTTATTTAGAGGTCAACCTGCAATTAAGACCAAAGAACGTTGACTTAGCCTGATTTTCGTTCCCATTAAGCTAACACAGGCGCTCCCCCCATATAAGCTGCTGCTCCTAGCGCTCCAGTGCAAAACAGTGAAGCTCGACGCATGCGCACGCACGCTGGTGAGAGGCGGCAAAGGCCGACACAAGCGGTGCAAGTGACACGGTGCATTGTGGTCACCACACGGAGGCATGTGGGAGACATGGTAATAAAGTGGTCTCATCAGAAGCACGAGACCCTGGTTTTGTCTTATCACAGTAGCCACCGTCCTACTATTTTTCTAAGTTTTCTCGCGACTTTTAGCTCCCGACATCGCCGACACTGTCCAGAGATTTAGACGATGTCGGCAATCGACCGGCCAGCGCAGTTGACGAGCAATCTCTATACTTCGTTTTACTCGAAGCGCAGCCGACACTACAAGCCAATGAGATAAATCAAACGGTATCAAAGAATGGTTTTATGGGCTAAATCAATCGGGTGCAGCGAATGCCCCTCAACTTGTGCCTTTATTATGTGCGCTCATGGTTGTATGTGTTTGAGCCTTCGACTGTGCTCTGACCTAATATGAAACAAACTATGCGGTAAGTTGAGGCACTGTGAAATACGTATTTGTGCTATTTTTTTCCTCTATTCCTCCAAATATTAGAGTCGAGGAATAATAAAATATTTTTATTTTTTGCTTTGTTTAATTTTGTCGCGGCGCAGGCATGGCGAAATTCTTGGCAAAAAAGGTGCTTTGGCGCAAGACGTAGCAGACTTTCGTTCATCGTGCAAACGGTGCAACACTTCTGTCACTGTGCATTCGCAAAGGCAAGGTAAAAAAAATGTGATTCAGGCCATCTTTTTGTTGTCGTGTCTTAGTTTGGCTGATTGACAGCCACAAAGGGCTACAAAATGTACAAATACCCCAGTGTGACACACGTTTGCTGAACTTGTAAAAATTGGATCTAACCGACCATTTTCTTACTTGCACCGCCAGCAGCATTTGCAAATGGGTGTAAATAAAAACATTTTTATTTAGAACAACTACATGGGGGCAGGGGGGGGGGGGGGTGGCCTTAACCTAAATGTTGTGTTGTTACACCTCCAATAAAAGCCGTAACCCATGTCGACCAAAAAAAAATAATCACGGACTCGTTTTGGTGTTGTGAACTCTTCCATTCTGCGTCGGTAACATTTAAAAAGAAAATATCTCGGGTGCTCGTCTTGTTCGTTGGTGTAGTTTAGTTCATGCCCAACCTTGAAGAGGGTGGGCTCTCACTCAAAAGGCACGGCGGCAGATGTGGCGTCCTCTTCGAAGCACGACCAGACTTGTTCGATTCCCTCGTCCCGCGAGCAACACCGTGCCACGAGTCGGCGGACCCGCTGCCTGAGCCGGGCTCTCGCTTGCGCCACGACGCAGAAGCAACTCAGGATTTGGCGCCCGTGCCGCACGCTTCCCTGCGACCTCTCCAGCTTCCTCCCAAACTGCGCCACGAGCTTTCCTGCAAACTCGTCGAAGCAGACACAACAGGCTTGCTCGCATCCCAGGGCCCGCTGTGCGAGTAGCGCACCTTCGCATAGTAGGTCGGCACCAGGTTCTTGTCCAAACGGCTTTAAAAGCAGCTTCCAGAGGCAGCTCCCTTGTGCTGGGGTGGGGCAGCAAAGCGCGGCGAGGCTACCCGGTGTCTCGAGCGCCACCTTGACCAGCCGCAGAAGCGGAATAGCCATTTCTTTCCCAACGTTCGTGCTACCTGCTAGGTGCGAGATATAGTCTCCTTTCCGAAGGACCTCTACACACGGGTGGGCTGTCGATGATTCAGCGAGGTGCTGAAGTGCGACGATCGACGACGATGCCAGCCTAGAGTCAGAGTTTCGTGCCACTTTTGCCAAGACGTCGAAGATTGAGGTTTCGGAGTGTGTGGTCGAACCAAAAGAGATTTTCTCTGCTGGAACGCGGAGACCGGCTCCAGACGCTTCAATGGCCGCTTCAGAAATGGAATCGTCCAAACAGTGCAAGGACAACGTGGCAGCGGCCACCGAATTGATGCTTCTGCCTTCCTCTCTTACATAGTCGCGAAGGACATCCATATGTGTTGGTGTGCTGGGACTGCTGCCAACCGGACAGAGTGCATGCTGGTGCCCTAACCACGTTGCTATGTTGGGTAGGTTGTGCCTGGCGGTCGCTACCGCGCTTGTCGGTCGTGTGTCCCATGCTTCGACGCTGCCAGGAGCGTCTGCGTCGTTGAGCGTCGTCGACGTGCCGGCGTCCACGACCTGTCTGTGTCTCGTCTCGACGCCATGACCGCGCAGTTTTTCCTCCAATGAAGCCTGTCTGCTGACGACGCTGCGTAGCTCGCCCTCCTTAAACTCGATCTGGGATTTGAGCTGTTTGAGTTCCTTGGAATGCAGGTCGGCCTGCGCCTTGAGTTCCTCTCGTTTGCTGAGGCGCTCGCTGTGGAGTTCTCGGGTCAGCGACGCGACTCTGCGGCCCAGAAGTTGCACCTGACCTTCGAGTCTGTACTGTAGGTCCTTGCCCGTTGCTCCGTTGTAGATGGTGCTGGAAACAACGCTGCTGGTCTGTGGCTGGGCCAATGTCGCGTCGGCGACCTGCGTGAGGCAGAGGTCGAACTCTTCGGCGGTGAGATCGCCGTCGGGAAAGTCATCGTCGGCGAAGTCGCCGACTGGTTGTTCGTCGAGCCCGTCGAGGCGAATTCTCTTCGGTGCGTTCTCATCGTTAGTCGATGATATATGCGCCCGTGAACTTAAGTTGCGGTTCATCTAGGGGTAAGGTTGCTGACCGGTATGAGACATGAACGTGGGGATCCAACTTCAGTCCATGGAGCAGCCGCTGCTAGCTTTGTTGGTGCGAAATTCGTTGGTGCAAAACTTCACCGACTTCACGCTTGCGACGCTGCGCTGAGCCAGCAGTGGTTCTGTGGCTTGAGCCGATCCTGAGTCATTAAGCTAAGCGATGATGATTAGAATATTACATAATGCATATAAAACTATAAATTTTGTAATATTATTAGGATTATCAAGTCTTTTTATAACGTAACCTTTATTAATAATAAAATATAAGTGTAAAGTTGCATGTTATAAAAAAAAGTAAAAGCGATAATAAATATGAATGGGCAAAACAATAGTAAGGGCCAATAAGTTTTTTATTAGGCGGTACACTGCGCTACCTAGGGAGTATAATATTCATCGCCGACTGGAGAAGGACGGTGGTGAAAAAATTGCGGTGGCTTCGCTCGGCTTATGCGCACAAAATGAGAGGCGCTATCAAGCGGCTTCGGTGCAGCGTCAGACTTGGCTACTGCGCAACGGAGGCGCACAGCTGGGCACGCGGCGGTGCCAGTGCGTCTGCCGCGGCTATGACGTCACTCCTCTGGAATACGCAGACCGGCGAGGCGCGCGCGGTGGCGGCGGAGCGCGCGGCGGCGGCGGCTCCGGCGCGCCAGCTGTGCGCTGTGTGACGTCACTGCTCCTCGCGCATGCGCAGACCGGCGAGTTGCGCGCGGCGGCGGCGGCTCCGGCACGCCAGCTGTGTGCCGTGTGACGTCACTGCTCCTCGCGCATGCGCAGACCGGCGAGTTGCACGCGGCGGCGGCGGCTCCGGCGCGCCAGCTGTGCGCCGTGGGACGTCACTGCTCCTCGCGCTTGTGCGCACGGCTCTTTGACAGCCACGCGAAACTGCTCAACTTCGGCCAGTTTAGCTCACGCTACAAAAGTAAAGCCTTCACAGCATCCACGCGCATCACAAGTTACAGCCGTCTCCCTGCACACACTACCGAGGGGACCATGAAAGCGCGCTATTGTTTCAGGCACGGGTAAGAGCGCTGATGACAAACTGCCGTCGTGCCCAACCCTTCGGACACAACGACACGGCCTGTCCTCTGTGCGGGCAACCGAGCGAGGACGTCCCCCATGTGTAAAGTGACCAGACGTTCCGATTTAGATGGGACAGGTCCAGCGACCCCGGAAGTGTATTTTACGTGGGGGGGCTAGCGGTCGAAATAAAGGGTGAAGTGGGGAAGGGGGGGGGAAGAAGGGGAAAGGGGGGAATTAAAAGTGAAAAAAAAAAACACGTGATTACCAAGATTTCACTGTTTATAGAAGGTTAATTATCATTTCGTATACCGTGTGTCTCTACATTAATCCAAAATTCTCGTCACAAAGCAATGAAATGTTGACACACACAATTATTTTTCTACATTAAGAGAAATGCGACTTTTTTTAGAACGTCACCACAATGCAATGCTTTTGGAAATTAAATCCAAAAGCCAGAAGTTTCGGTGGCTCCGAGGCAAAGCGCCGGCCTACGGATCCCCGGGTGGTGGGTTCGGATTCCCGCATTCTGACGGAGGCTTAAGCCCGGTTCAGACAGTTGCGTTTGACTGCGTTTGACTGCGTTGCGGCAGCGAGACACCAGGACATCCCTGCTGCTTATATCGCATGCCAAGAAGATTCCTTGAATTGGATTGCACGCTTCATACGAAGCCCAGATGTGCCGGTGACTCGCTTTCGGTTCTCGCCGCAACGCAGTCAAACGCAGTCAAACGCAACTGTGTGAACCGGCCTTTATTGCGGAGGAGGTGTAACCGAGCTTTTGATTGCACGTCAAAAGATCCCCAGGTGGTCCCAATTAATCCTCAGTCCTCCGCTGGGGCGTGCCAGATGCCCGTCGTTGGATTGGCATGTAAAACCCCAAAAGTGGTCAGGGGATCTGACATACTTTACCGGGAGTTCACATACGATGTTTCGTTAGCCCTTTGAAGTGACTGCGCAAATTGGCTTGTTTAACGTAGCGTGCTACGATTTAGTACAGAGGTGCCCAAAAATGGTGGATTCTTTTTTTTTTTTTTTTAAGAAGAATGAAGACATAAACCTTTTTAGTGAAAGAAGAGAAGCATTTTTCTATGGGTAAATTTCCGCGGAATCTCTTTTTCGCGAATCTATCAAATACTTTTTGGGCAACTGAGGCGTTTTTTATTATGACTTAGAAAATGGGTGGAATAAAAATAAAATACAATAATACATAACATTGCCTTCATTTCGCCAGAATTAACGCCACAGTGGCTTAAAATATTATTTGATGTTTACACGCAAAATTAAAAAAAGTGTTTTTTTTTTTGTTTACGTGAACTAACTTTACTAAAATTTTACTGACTACTTCTACTATCTAACTACGTCTGTGTGCGAAATACCTTCGCAATTTATTGCAAAATTGTTTTATGCGGTTATTTCATAGGGCCAACGAAACATCGTGAACTCCCTCCAATGCAGTCCATGCGACCTAAGATTTCACAATCCCCTCTTGCTTTGCTACGTGTGCACACACACAAAATTGAAACAAAACCTACCAGATTTTTGTAAATTCTGGGTGACTCTTGGTACGATACGGTCCGCTGCTGCCGTGCCGATATTTTTGGATATTTCCGGTGGCTGCTCCCCCTGACAAACTGCCAATTTCTCGGGTCCTCGCAACCACGTATCAAGGAGCGTCCTTTTGGTCGCCATAATATTTAAAAGTGTAAAACTTTAAATACCGTGTTTTTTTGTGTGTTTTTTTAGCGTCGCACTCGTTGAAAAGAAAAATATCCTCTGATGTTCAGATGTCCAAAGAAACCGTCCGCGGATTTCAGTGACAGATCTACAACTGCAGTTTCAGTGGAGTGACAGGGCGAGGAGAAGGAAGGCTGGGGAAGAGGAAGCAGATGAGCTGCTTGAGACGAGGAAAAAACATCCCTCTCGTTCCAGCACCTCCACTGGCGATGCCTATTTTTATTTCAGAGTGTTTCCTGTTTTTATGGTCGTCTTTGAAAATAGTGTAAAACCTTATGGGTGTATAATAGTGCGCCCGCCTGAACATAGCAGGCTGGCTCGGCAAGAACCAAATGGTGTTTCGGAAACCAGACACAGAAATACAGGCGGAAATGCCGCGATTCTTTTATGTCTCCGACGACCACCGTGGAAGCAGCGCTTCAACACAGACTGCTGTGCGATGTCTCATCTTACAACCTGTGTCGCCCGCCAAGGCCTCCTCTTGCCTTGGGAGTTTGGGAAACGTTTTCCCCTCCACTTGCTACATCTGTAGGCAGTCCCCCGTTCAAGAAGGGCTTTCTTCTCGCGCAGACCGTCTCCCCGCCCCGCGATCGGCTCTCCACACCCGACCTTCGTGGTTACTCAGACCCCCAAAACAACAACAAACACAACAAAAAAAAACGCAGATGAAAATAAAAATAGCTAGGAAAAAATGTTTGTACTTTTTTTGGGAAACGTCATTGCCCAAAATAGAAGCAAAACAAAGAAGCCGGCTGGCTGGGTGGACAAAAACAGTGCGCTGCGCGTTCCCCCGCATGTCCAACAAGCGAGTGGAGATGGGAGGGCCCCAGTTCATTGCTAAAATAATTAAAATGAGTTTCCAAATAGACCAATATACAACATCATCAGAGAATGTACTTGAAGTACATTCTCTGTATTTTTTTCTCTTACTTTCCGAGGAAAGTACAATTCCCGACTTCAAAGTACATTGCCCAAATTTGGTTTTGTTAAATTTGTATCACGAAATGATGCCTTGTCAACTTCGAAGAAATACTGGGAGAGATATTCTACTCTTGCCAGAAACGTGAGCAGACGATACACCGCTCGCTCTGTTTGTTCTGGGGGCGGCTTTCCTGTAGCTTTTTGAACTCTCGCTACTTCTCGGTAGGTCATCTCAAGCGAAGAGGTTTAAAATATTAGGAGAGCAAAATTAGTTATAATGTAGCACCTGAGACTGTGGTGCGGAAAAATGATACAACTTTTAAGTCGAAGAAAAAGACGACAGAGAACGCCACAATGTTTTGAGACATTCTCTTTTTTTCTTTTCCTTCGACTTGAAAGTTCCTTAGATTTTTTTGCACCCCAATCTCAGGTGTCACATTATGATAAATTATGACCAGCTCGCTTGCACACTCAGTGTTTTTTTTTCATTGAGGAGAGGACACTCCTCTATGAGAGGATTGCTTGCGGAGGCTACCGGGCTGATGTCATGTCCTCTCCTAGTTCATTTAACCCCCTTGGGTGCAACAAACCAGTGAGAGCGGCGCCAAATTCAGAAGCGGGATTTCTGAATTTGGCTCTATTTCTGAGAAAAACTACTCTATGGCCATTTGGCTTTATCAAATATTCGCCACTGTTTTTGAAAATAGGTCATGCACCCCTGATTACCCCTGTGCAATGCATACCAGTTAAAAATCACTGTATAGGGGAATGAAAGGGCATCATGAAAGATTGTTTTAAAATACTTGTACTTTACTTTCGAAGTACATTGTATTCATAGTACTTTACTTCAAGTACATTGCACCCAGTGTACTTTACTTGAAGTACAGCACGTCTCATTTACTTTGTACTTTACTTCAAGTACCTTTTAGTTGTACTTTACCCAACACTACAATAGATGGAGCATTATCTCCTCCCGACCTGGCTACCTCCCCGCGCCTGAATGTAGCCTCAGCCATATTTATTTTGGACATCAAATCTAGCTCAGGCTACTCTCGGAGTTCCACTCACGCGGCCGATCTGTCGAAGACCAGAAGTGAAATGTCTAAACAAAGTTGAAGTCTGAGTTTAGACGTGACTTTCGGCACATTGCTATTCGTGTCTGGCGTTACAGAGGTTTAATGGAGCAGGTGTTAAGCTCCATTAATATACGGGAGAGCCGTTGCCTGGTTTGTGAAGTGGTTGGCGTGCAATGTTCTTTCGCAGAAGAGGTGACGATTTACCTCTTTCCCACGTGCACTCATGGATGACTGTTTAAGCGCTATTACTCCGACAATAAAAAAAGAAGAAAAATATCGGTACAAACGTTTTTTTTTTTAGTAACTTTTGTTAACTTCTTTTGAATGAAAAAATGTTATGATGTATTTCTGTAGTTTACGCACTATTGTATCTTCCAGCAAATATTCTTTATTCGAAGATGAATAGTGTATATATGTATTTATACACCTTTTATTGCACCTTGATGTTTGGCTCGCTGGTTGCGGACTGCATGAGCAGTCACCTATCCCTCTGGCCTACACAAATGCGGTTCATTCCATTCCATTCCATACATTTCATTGTTTTCAAGAATCACAGTCAAGACGTGTTAATTTAGAGCCCAGCACGCGCATGTTACCCGCTTTGGAAGGCGAGCAAGCACGCGCCACACGCACGAATGCTGAAAATGGCGCCGACCAGAAGCGCTTTTCTTGAGTGATCTAGTGCCACTAAATAAGCTACGCTTCAGAGTAACGACACTTGGCCATATTGTGGCTTAAAATCATGGTTGCCAGTCATCTGAAGCTTTATCTGAAATCACAGGAAACGCTTTTTTCCGTCCTCCACAAACGTTTAAACAGTCCGCGACAAAGAAAAGAAATATTACATGAGCTTCCTAACACCGAATCGAATGCTGAGGAAGTCGCACTTTTGAATCATGACGATCTGCAGTTGCGTCCGCCCTGCACAAGCTCCAATATGGCGGCGCCCACAACAATGTCGAAGAACGGAGTGCCGATACTCTAAGCGCAGCTCATTTAGTGGCTCTAGAGTGATCTATAGATAATTCGCTAAAGTAATCAATCCCCAAGGAGCATATTCATGTTACAAAAATAGTTACACGTGCTGGTGTCTGCAACAGCAACTTTTCTAAAGAAAATCTAAAACAAATGGCACGTTCCTTCGGGTAACACGAGCGTGTGGGCCATCTGTACCCGCATTTCGAGCATTCTCCGTGTTACTTGGGTAATTTGTCAAAGAATGCATTGCGTGACTCTTCGGCCTTTCTTCGCCAGCGTAACTACCAGCTTCTGATAAAAGAATAACGGATTTGCTAGCGATTTCACGAAACTAGCGAGCCGTGGCTTGAGCGTACCGAGGTGCATCTCTCAAAATCCCAATTGCTTCCGTTTTTTTGTTGTTTTTTTTTTACTTTTTTATAGTTTAGCACGTAAGCCTAAGGTCATAGTTTTGTGCAACTAGAAATTATTATAGTACCAACGCCCCTGTTTTCTCAGTATTTGACGCGAAAAAAGGCAGGCGCGAGAGCACCCGATTGCCGGCCGCGCGCCTCGCTGCCCCCCGGTGACGTCACGTTCGGATGACGGGGAAAAGTAGGGAAACACTGGGGAGAACGATGTATTGGGTTTGGTAGCGAACAAAATATCACTTTTTTAATTAACTAGAATGAATCTGGAGGATCGAGATAGCTATGGTGCCTTCATCTGGCCATTTTGCCCCACACGTTTATTTTTCTATTTTGTTCAGAGGCGCGCGAAAGAGCGTGTCCCTGCACGCGTTTGTGGCGTTGACTGTGCTATGGCGACAATTTGTTTTCGTCGATTTCTCTGTATTTTCCCCGTGAGCGCGTGCTGTTGGCATCAGGTGCTACAAAGGGTGGGATCACCCTAAACAGAAGGACATTGAGGCACCCAAGAGATAGCATTTCGGAATCAGGAAGCCATCCGCATTCAGGTGATGCCTTTGGATTAAAGGGGCCCTGCAATCATATTTAAGCGTCTACCTTTTTTTGCGGTTTCCACGTCTCTTGGGGTTCGGGCAAGCCAGCGGTCATGGAGAAGGTAACTAAATATCAGTGCGTCATATTTTAACCGGACGACGCGGCAACCTCCTCCACCTACGGGGGCGACCCGCGGTGCCGAAAGCGCGCAAAATGTGCGTCTTTGATCCCGGGCTTACTACTGGTCAGAGCCGCTAAAAGCTTCTTTTTAGTCGAAATACAAAATATAAGTGGCGCGAACCGTTTAAATTATTTATAAAAGTAGTTTTGTTCAGTATTTTAGATCAGAAAAGAAACAAATGCAGTTTATAAAGTACGGAAACAAGAAATGACCCGTCGACATACCCACCACCAAGCGGTTGAAAAGGCGGCACATACTAGAAAGGGGTAGTGGGATCAGGCACCGACGCGGAAAGGTCCCGGATGTACGCGGCGGCGCTGCGGTCGTATGGACTCGAGGATCCGGCCGGTTCCGAGCGTTCCCAAGGCCTTCGGCGAGAAGGTTTGGCTTGCGATTTGGACGTTTGGCGGTATGGCAGCGCGAAGTGGCTCCCGTTCTGAACTGATCTTTTCCCCGTGTTTGCTGTCGTTTGTGGCCAATGAAGTGTCATACCGAAATAGTGTTTAATATAACAGCAAATGCAATGCGAGCTGCCCTGGCTGCCCGCTTCATACAGCCTATCCAGAACATGCTTTGGTGCCGCCCTCTCAAGCCGTCGACACGGAGTGCGGCAGCCGTGAGCGCTCGCTGAGCTCACTACCCCTCCTCTAGTTCACGGCCACTCAAGCGACCAAGGACGTCATGAAGGAGGTTATTTTTAGCTTGTTTTTGTAATTTTAGTTTACCTATAACTTTTAAAGTAAAGCGAAATTCGAGAAAAGTTTCATTAAGTTACTACATTCAGTGCGCTCAAGTTCGGCTGCAAATTAAAAACCAGTCAAAAAGTCCTTGCAAGGCGCCCTTTAATACCCCTGTTACACGGGCACACTTAACCGCGGTTAACTCAGCTTTAACTGCTGTTACGCGGCACCACTGATACCGCACTATACTCTCGGAGAGCTATTTTAGAAGAAGTGAAGAGCGCGCGTGCACTGCTTTGATGGGTGCTCAAGGTGCTCAAGCGCACGTTCGCCCATAGCTTTGACTGCATAGCCGCAGAATGTCCTCCGCAAGTATTGTGCACTAACGGTGGCTTAGCGTAACCGCAGTTAAGTGTGCCCGTGTAACAGGGGTATAACAGGGGTATTACATGGGCACAGTTAACCGCGGTTAACTCAGCTTAACTGCTGTTTCGCGGCACCACAGATGCCGCAGTATACTCTTGGACAGCTATTCCATAACACGTGCACGAAGAGCGCGCGTGCACTGCTTCGATAGATGCTCAAGATGCTCAAGCGCACGTTCGCCCATAGCTTTGACTGCATAGCCGCAGAATGTTGTCGGTAAGTATTGTGCGCTGACTATGGCTTAGCGTAACTGCAGTTAAGTGTGCCCGTGTAACAGAGGTATTACAGGGGTATTACACAGGCAAACTTAACTGCAGTTACGCTAAGCCACAGTTAGCGCACAATACTTGCCGACAACATTCTGCGGCTATGCAGTCAAAGCTATGGGCGAACGTGCGCTTGAGCATCTTGAGCATCTATCGAAGCAGTGCACGCGCGCTCTTCACTTCTTATGGAATCAGTGGTGCTGCGTAACAGCAGTTAAGCTGAGTTAACCGCGGTTAAGTGTGCCCGTGTAATACCCCTGTTACACGGGCGCACTTAACTGCAGTTACGCTAAGCCACAGTTAGCGCACAATACTTGCCGACAACATTCTGCGGCTATGCAGTTAAAGCTATGGGCGAACGTGCGCTTGAGCATCTTGAGCACCCATCGAAGCAGTGCACGCGCGCTCTTCACTTCTTATGGAATAGCTGTCCGAAAGTATAGTGCGGTATCAGTGGTGCTGCGTAACAGCAGTTAAGCTGAGTTAACCGCGGTTAAGTGTGCCCGTGTACGTAACAGGGGTATAACAGGGGTATTAGCGTAACTGCAGTTAAGTGTGCCCGTGTAACAAGGGTATAAAGGAGCTAAAAAATCGGCGGAGTTCCCCTTGGATTAAAGATGTGTCACAGTCTCGAGGGCCGGGAATAAGAAAGAGTATTTTTACAAGAGGAGAACTAAATAAATAAACCTAGAACTAAGGGGGATGAATACATCATATACTTCAATTTGAAATTTAATATTTAGCTAATTATGACATTACAAACCACTGTGATCAAGAAAACTCACCAGGCATAAATCAAAGCGCTTGGGAACTTTGCCATATTCGTGCAGTGCAAAAGAGTAATGAGAATGATAAAACGCTGCCAATATGTAATAGTTGTGACATAGGACACTATGCACAATGCACGCGAGAACGCAAAGGAATTAACATGGTTACAAAGACACGTGAAGCAGGGGACTAATGCTTGTGATGACACCAATGGTGAATGGTGATGCTATCCTTCGTCTCACGATAACTTTGCAAACTGTGGAGGCTGTGGCCCCCTCGACCCAATAGGAGCGTCGGAGCAAGGCAGATGACCGCTCCATGGTCAACACAAAGGCTCCAGTGACGTGGTGTCACGTGCCTCGTTCCGACACTCTTACTGGGTCGCGGCACCGTAGCCTCCCTCCACAGTTCGCCAAGTTATCGTGAAACGGACAATGCTATCTTATGGTAACAGCGCAAGATCAAACACACAGAACGACACACAGCCTGGACAAACACCACGCTCTGACTTACAACTCTTACAACAACTGAATCACCAACTCGCCCAAGTTTCCATTTTATCAAGTTACAGTGCTGTTTATATCTTTCTTTTTCTTTATGCGCACTTCTTTTGGTGCCGGTAGCAGCGCGTGCGCAGGAAGCGGGCCGCGGACCGGCCTTCATTGGAAGGACGCGGCCAGAACGCGGGCCGGTCAGAAGACTTTCGCGGGCCGAATCTGGCCCGCGGGCCGGGATTTGGAGGTCCCCGGACTAAGGCAAAGACCTCGAAAAGTTTAGCGATTTGAAAACAACAATTTTTTCTAAAACGATCACAATCAACAATAGAACACAGCCTTGACAACCCCAATCGAGACTACCCAGACGTCACACGCATATTGCGCAATTTGGTGTTGATCCAGTGTGTTAACCCAATGGCTTGCGGGCCATAAGCAGGAAGAATTGAATCTTCACTTCGATCGGTGTCGACTCCGGTGTGCTTTGCCCTGTAGAGAAGGTGTCCATCAACCTACAAGGAAAAAACGCGAAGTGGTATTGATTACCAGGAAAGATACTATTGAAGTCAGCGGCGTAGACCTTTCATTTTCCCGGGGAGGGGCAGGTTGAGAAGTTCTCCAGGGGGGGGCTTTTCCGCGCAATTTTTATTTACACCGGCAATTATCAGTAGTTTAGTTTAGGGGGTACATTTTACAGCGTATGTATATCGCCATGTGTCCGTCGCTGTGTGCGTTATTTTGTTTACTATAGAAGCTCGTTACATGGCACGTAAACAGCGTCTCGGTAAGGATCATAGCCCGGGGGGGGGGGGGGGGGGGGCTCTGTTTCCCCCCCTTCCTCCCCCGTATCTCACCAGGGGGGGCACGAGCCCCGATGCCCCCCCCCCCCCCCCCCGTAGTCTACGCCTATGATTGAAGTCACCATGTAGTCATTTCAGAAGCAGACTTCAGTGGCACTCTCGCATGCCCATCAAAATCGTTTAGATTCTTCGAGGCGATTTCTGACATGTTTGCCATCTATGACAAACTCTAAAAACTGCGAAATGTCACTAAGAGACAAAATTTTTGGAATGTGTGCGACCTAATGCGACCTCTGCTACAGGGTTGCCAGGCAGATTCTTGCTCAAACCGCCAAATGCCAGACGGTGTAGCCCAAGAGTAGCCAAATGTAAGAGATGAATATAGTCCAAAAATAGCATATTCTGCAGAGCCCGAAAAATCGAAGGCACTGCGTCTGCATATATAGGGTTTAGGAGCAGCTTGTAAGATCTACGACATCTTGAAATGTATTGAAAACGTTTTACTTCAAAACACAAAAATACACAAATTTTCCGCACGCGTTTTAGAGTCCCATAGTTATATGAAACACTCGCTCGTTCTCGGCTGACTCGCCTGATACATGATTTCCGTGTTAAAAAGAGCAAAAAATTCGTCACTAGGGTTGATGTTGTTGCGGCACTGGTTTTTCCCACGGAAAGCAAACTTTACAAAGGGAATGTTTTGAAGCGTAGGAAGGGACATCTTCTTCCTTGGGTTTGACTTTGTGAGGGATACGTGACCGAATACCCTCTCCACGGCGGCATTCGACATGGGCGTGTCAGGAGGGCGATGGCAAGCTCGGGCAGCAACGGGAAAATGGCTGCTCCTGCGCTTCGAACTTGGCCTTGTTTGGAACATTTAATTTGTTGTCTTTTGTTACGGTATTTTGCTTTAAGAAACTTTCTTGTTCCGCGGAAAAGCTCCCTTCGTTATACCCGGTATAGCACGCGTTATCGGACGGTATCAAATTCTGATGGATGTCTCGAGTTGCTTATAGTGTCCTTTTTCCTTGGAAGAGGAACTTTCTGTAGGAAAATGGAGGGAAACTCGACAAAATAAGAGACGCCAGTAGGAAGGAGAAAGAACTTGGGAGCAAAGGATAAGTTACAAATTACAATTAATACAAAAGCGATGTCTTCGGAGCTGAATTTGTCAGGGTAGCTCACTGGAGCTAAGAGGATCTGGTGATGTGTGATGACGCCCACGTATCATCACACAAAAAATCCCTGAAAGCGGGAATCCAGAAAAGGGTGGAATGTCGCTTTGTGTCCATGCTGAAGTGTCTTTTGTACATCTATTCTAAACCAAGTAAAAAACAATTTTTCTTTTAGGCGTTCGGATTTGAATTAGCCCATAAATATCCACATAGCCCATTGCTAAATTTCGACACCAAATGCATTACAAAGTAGCCCGATTGGGCTATTAATAGCCCAACCTTGTAACCCTGCCTCTGCAGAGCGCAAGTTGGTCTGATTCGTGTGCAGAGGTTGCGGTTCCGTCAGAATGCCGAGCTCTGATTGGAAAGATAGTGGACAGACCTCAATGCTAGCTGCCTTGACGCCTACCCACCATCCTTCCAATCGGAGCCAATCAGAGCCCGGCGCTCTGACGTCACCGGAACCCCTGCGCAAGAAGCAGACCAACTTGCGCTCCGCATAGGAGTATGAAACTGGATCGAAGTGGGGGCGGTGGAGCACATCAGCACCGAACTCACACTGAAATCAGTCTCGTTATGAGACTCTCCGCCTCGGCGGGCTCTTCGTTCAAAAAGGCTTGGAAGCTTGCCCAGCTGCGGATGTAGTTGACGTAGTGGGCCACTGTCTGCACCTTCCTGTCTTCGATGCAGTTCACTCTGAAAGCAAAACAGCCGGCACACCAGGTATCCGAAGATGCCGCCGGTCATCAAAGGCTTTTCGCATTCCTCAAGACTCCCTACAATGTCCTCAATAAACATGTCATTGCGTTTGTTCCTAGCTCTATGCATTCCTTATAAAAAAAGAACATATAAAAAAAATAATTCTTTCTCATATGCAAGCTGGACCATGAGGCGCCCTAACCTGTTTGTTAGAGATGGCACCGCTGCGTTCGGACGCTATAGCAAATACGCAGCGTTTTGGTGATTCGTCGCTAATCTTTTTAATCTTTGATTTTGATACGTATAAGCAAGCGCATTCGCAGTAGGCATCAAGACGGAAAGAATATCCTCCCAACATGGGCGTACCAACCGGGGAGGGCAAGGGGGGCGCTTGCACCCCCAGTTCTCAGAGTGGGGGGGCAAGGCATGTGTTTTGCCCCCCCCCCCCCCCCCCCCCCCGGAAACAGCCGCCACTGGGCAGAGCGAACACTGGCCGGCGGCGCCCAAGGGATACCAAGGGCACCGCCTTCCGGCCTTGGGGGGGGGGGGGGGTATAATTTGCCCTCCCCCCCCCCCCCCCCCACACACACACACACACACACACTCAAAAGCAAGTTGGTACGCCACTGCCTCCGAAGACTGTGAGAACAAGGACGTTGAAATTTTGAAAAGGACAGCTATATAGTTCGTCGAATTGGCCAGTTCGAAGCACAAAAACATGTTTCCTAACCCACGACTGGATGTCTGCATGTCCCCACTAATAAAATATTTTTTTGTGCATTAGCCCAAATTACTTTTTGACATGACGCGAGTCCCCTCTTACCGGACATGGTCCTCCCAGGGAAGAGGTATTCCCTCGTATAAGTTGTCGGTCACTGTTCTCTTCTCACTCCAGTACTTAGTCCCAGCACCCGTGTTCAGCAGCTGTAGCGATGCAGGCATTTCAGACCGGAGGTAAGTTGAGAGGAAAGTCAAGTTGAGTTCAATCCATATGCAAATCATAGTTAGGCCTGCCCCTCATGTTAACGAGCTCGTCTAGCTGGAGGCTGCAGTGGAATATCTTTCGTAAGTTCCTGCTTTTGACCTCGTGACAGCTGGACAGAGGTGCGTCTAGCCCCTCACACATTTGTGCTTTACGATACGATAAGAGTTTATTTTTCACCACAGATACATGTGGTGAATGGGAGGCCGGAGAAGAAAGCTGCAGAAATGCAGCTTGACTAAGCTCCGGTCCCCCCATTCAGCAGCTATACGGCAGAGCAAAGGGAGATCTATTTACGAAGTGTGTGAATATGACATATAATGGACAACATGCAAGGCTAAATAAACAGTTCAAGGATAGTACTTTTGGACAAATGTACAACATCAATATTTCTATCAAAGTAGCTATTCAATAAAACAGGCAAAGTGTAACTTATTCTTTGTTTACCATAATGCTACACACCGTAGCAAAGCACAAATATTTGAGCGGCTAGGCGCACCGCCGTTCATATGGCACCATTTAAGCAGATTTAAGAAGGGGAGGAGACGACCCACCTCCCCCTTCTTTTTAATAACAAAAAACATTTATCAGCTTTTTTTGGAATGAATGGTTAGTTTTCGGTGAAATGGCAATTATAATAGGTCAACAAAATTTATCTGGACACTGCTTTGCCCGTGACATCAAATTTATCTGAACCCCGCCTCCCCTCCCTCCCTTTAATAGTGACTCATAATTCAGCCCCTGCATCCAAGTGACTCTATAGCTCCAAAATGGTTGCCACCATATTTCCATACAATTCAGTTCCCAATCTTTTAAAATTTCATTGAATGCCAGACCCAGCCTCACGAGCAGGCGGCGCTCTTGCTCGCTCTTATTGAGGGGAGACAGTGGGCAGTCAAAGAGCGGGGAGACAGTGGGTACACAGAGACAAGGGCAACTAGCCCTCGCGTCTATACCCACTAATTTCTCCAGTAAGAGCTCGGCGCTTTGACGTCACCGCACGTCCTCATCTCGTCCTCTACTTCAGTTTCTGTCCGCATACATTGTTTTGCTTGAGTTTCTGAAGGCCCGTTCACACACTTGCAGCCGAGTAGGACCGACCTTTGACAAGACCGGTTTTTAAGCCTCTTCGACGGCTCAGGACCGGCTCCGCAGCAGCGCATCCGGTTCTACGCCGTCACAAGAGGCTTAAAAACCTGTCTTGTCTAGGTCGGTCCTACTCCGTTGCAAGTGTGTGAACGGGCCTTTAGAGATTCCGACTGAAAAGAGGCTCACTAACTCCCAAAGACCCTTTTTTTTATGAGTCGTATAGTAACATATGCGGTGAGACAAGGCAGTGTTCCCTCACGTCGTGCAGCAGCTTGTCTAGCCTGGCTTGGTCTTCGGCCACGGGCGTCGGCGTGGCGTAGGCGTAGACGGCGAGGACACCTCCTGGTACGAGCACCCTTTCCGCCTCGGCGTAGAACTTGTCCCTGTCGAACCACAGGAGACTCTGGCTCGCCGTGACAAGCTGCACCGAGCTGTCGGCTTCCGGAAGGCACTCCGCACCGGCCACGCTGTTGGCGCGTGCGTAGGAGGGATGTGGTCAGAAGTAGAGCAAAGGAAAGTCTCGTAGCCTGCACACGGTGACCACTTTCACAAACCGTTAGACCGTTCAAATGATCGTCTTCTGCGCGCCGCCATCTCTTTTGTGCGGAATATCTGACTCCGCGCACGCGTCCACGGGTCAGTGACCCGGCATCTTTCGTGAGTTCTGAATGCGGGGGCTTCCGAGACGCTGCGATGACTGAACAATAATGTTTATGACCTGTGCTCCTGTCCCGAGCACAGAGACAAGGAACAGAGGTGCCTATAGCTCCACAAAGTCACAACGGAACGATAAGTCAGTCAGCCCCTGTGGGCGTCTCTGCTACGGTTTATTTCCGCTGCAGATAAGAAATTTAACCAGCGCAGTTAGCGCAGTACCACAGCTAGCCTGGGGTCCGACGTGCGACACGCAGTAGTGATACACAATCGCACACCGGTATACGTTGCTCATCCATATCCGTACAACACCACCTAATAATCAGAGGCATGTGCACTGGAATTTTGACGTCATCAAAGTGAGATCGAGCGAAGACGCCGATTGGACGCCAGTGTTGCGTCAGCGGTCGGCCGGGACTCGTGTCCAATCGACGCGTCGAAGGACGCTCGGCGTCGGGCTCGGGTCCAATGGCTAACTTGGCGCCATCATACTGTGATGACGTTTTTGGATCGGTGGCCGCGTGAAGCCAAAGCTCGCGCTGCAGAACCCAGGGACCCTGATTCCCGGGTTCAATCCCCACACCTGTCCGTTTCAATCTGAATGAGCATCGTACCGGTGTGCGGTCGTGTATCACTACTGCGTGGTGCACGTTAAAAAAACCCAGGCTAGCGGTTGTACTGCAGTGACAAAATTTCTCATTTACAGCCGAAGGACAAGTCGCCCATCGAGGCTGACTAACTTCCGGCTGTCTAAATACGTACAACACAATTAATAATAATAATAATAATAATAATAATAATAATAATAATAATAATAATAATAATAATAATAATAATAATAATAATAATAATAATAATAATAATAATAATAATAATAATAATAATAATAATAATATTTTATTGTTCTTTGTTTACGATACAGAAAATCGGGTCCGTCAAAGCCTAGAGGCTTGTACGACGTGGCCCGGCAGCCGCGAATAGTTATTTATACAACGCTGCCATTTGCGTTGAAAAACAAACAAAACACAAACAAAACAACAATACATCAATGACAAGTTCACTCACTTGGAAATATACATAAAAATAAAAAAAAAAAATTGATCTTGTCTTCTCATTATCTGAACCAAATAGTTGACATACAAGATATCACGCCCACCGAAAAAAACGAAAACGTTCTTTTTTTTATAAGAACCAAACAGAAAACAACAACTTTTAACTGTAAGCATCTAGAACAAAACATTCTGCCGCTCAATGCAAAAGATTTAGACTACACAGATAAGGTGAAATAATTTATAAAGAGAACATATATGTATATAAAAACGTTTACATCTGATTTTGCAAACACCATGTTCTAAATTTGTTTTTAACTTCTTTTAAAGAGTCTAAACTAATGAGTTCTTCCGGTATCTTATTGAATATATAAGGGACATAAAAACTTCTCATTCTTTTTCCGTAATGAGTGTTTATTCTTGGCAAATAATATCTATCTATATTTCTGAGAGGCCTTTTCTTTACCGGATGTTTGTATTCTGTTCTAGAGAAGTAATTTGTTATTATAGCTATATATCTAAATAAAGTATTCAACGGCATTATATTAAATGCTTCAAGTTTGTTGATGAGGTCTAAGTGTTGAAACTGTGTACCATATGCAATATTGTTTACTATCCTATATATTAGTTTATCTACGGTTCGTAATCTGTTATTTGAGCTGGATCCATAAATTAAAATGCCATATCTCAGTATAGACTCTCCTAAGGCACAATAAATATTTTTCTTTACAAGAGCACATGCTGAAGTACCAATGCGATATATACACGATGCGACAGTTCTTAATCTTTTTTTAATGAAGTCAATGTGACATTCCCAAGTCATGTGTTCATCGAAATTTAGTCCAAGATATTTTGTGCTAGCCTCGTATTTCAATTCAGTATCCTGCACCCCTTTGTTTCCAGGAAGGAATAAAGAACGATTTAATAAAACACGCTTGTGGGGATTTCTAAAGCACAGTAATTTTGTCTTTTTTGAATTTACAAAAATATTATTTTCAGCAAACCAATTTGATAATCTATTAATGTCACTTTGGAATATTGTCACTGCTATTTCATAGTTTTCATGTGGAAAAATTAAAGCCGTATCATCTGCATACTGAAATAGCGTTGACTGAAATTTTAGGTTTCCCAATTCGTTTATGAAAATATTAAATAGCAAGGGGGCCAATGAAGACCCTTGAGGTATTCCATAATTTCCCGGTATCGTTCGTGTCTTCTGAATGCGGGGGCTTCCCAGACGCTGCGGTGACTGGGGTGCTATGTTGCGCTTTTTGGACTCCCAGGAGACTTGGAAGAGGGAAGTGACGTCAACGACTAGAGAAACGCAGATTGGATGTTGACAGAAGAAAACAAAATCAACATCCAATCTGCATTTGCTGCATTGTTGACGTCACTTCCCTCTCCCTAGTCTCCTGGGAGTCCAAAAAGCGCAACATAGCCCCCCTGGACAATGATGTTTATGACCTGTACTGCTGTCCCGAGCACAGAGAGAAGAGAGGTGCAGTAACGAAGCGAGAAGTCGGTCAGTCCCTGTGGGTGTCTCTGCTACGATTTATTTCCGCTGCAGATGAGAAATTTAGCCAGCGCACTTAGCGCAGTACCACAGCTAGGCTGAAGTCCGACGTGCGACACGCAGATATACACACGATCGCACACCGGTATACGATGCTCATCCATATGCGCACAACACCGCCTAATAATCAGAAGGCATGTGCACTGGAATTTTGACGTCATCAAAGTGAGATCGAGCGAAGAAGCCGATTGGACGCCAGTGTTGCGTCAGCGGTCGGCCGGGACTCGTGTCCAATCGACGCGTCGAAGGACGCTCGGCGTCGGGCTCGGGTCCAATGGCTAACTTGGCGCCATCATACTTTGATGACGTTTTTGGATCGGTGGCCGCGTGAAGCCAAAGCTCGCGCTGCAGAACCCAGGGACCCTGATTCCCGGGTTCAATCCCCACACCTGTCCATTTCAATCTGAATGAGCATCGTACCGGTGTGCGGTCGTGTATCACTACTGCGTGGTGCACGTTAAAAAAACCCAGGCTAGCGGTTGTACTGCACTGACGAAATTTCTCATTTACAGCCGAAGGACAAGTCGCCCATCGAGGCTGACTTACTTCCGGCTGTCTAAATACGTACAACACAATTACTTTGTTAAGAAGACGAGGATGTTCGTAAGCCTTGAATTTTCTAGTCGGTGTCGATAGAACTCGACGTATGCTTGTCTTTCAGGATTTAAACATTGACTGTTTTACCGGCTTCACCTCTCTCCGATTTCTCGTCTGTAGTGGAAGCACACACACCTGAAAGTGAGGTTAGTGAGGCGGTTGTTGGCCTTAGCCACCGCGATCTGAGCTTCGGACAGGTCATACGCGTGTACCAGGTTGAAGTGCGGGGCAAGCACTCCGGAACTCTGGCCAGAACCGCAGCCGACGTCCGACCGCCAGACGGAGGCTTGCCTGTGGAACAAGTTTTTTGTTCGTTAATTAAACTTGTCCTGATAATAAAATAAAACTGCCCTTATTCTTCATTTGCTATAGTAACCACATCTCCAGAGGTTTGTGCTACGCCGCGGATCGAGGCGTGAGCGTGTGACTTTGGATATTGCGTTCTGCGACAATCGACAGATGAAAGCGGAAAGGCGTCTCCTTCCGATGTTTTGCCTCCAGCACGCGCTCGTTGGCTTCAGCCATAGCCTCCCCTATACTCACAATGCCTGGCAGCGGCGAGGACCCGAAACACTCTTGTTCGCTCGGGAGAAGTGTGTTTCGGCGTCTCGCCGCAGCAGGGCGCCAGTCACGTGGCTCTCCCCTCATCCGTTGTCTGCCACTCCACCTTTTCCATTCCGGCGGCCGCTTCTCGTGGCGATCTGCCAGGCTTTGTCAGTATTGGGGAGGAGGAGATACCGTACCAAGCGGTTAACTTTAGAACTACACGGATGGGGACAACAAATACAATGACTCAGCGCTCGACCGACATAACCGAACGCGGCGTCAGCGTTTGGCTGGAGTTCGTGTTTTCCGGTGAGGGGGAGGAGGGGCTCTTTAGTTATCACTCCGGCCTGCATGAACAATGCAGCATGCACGGTGCCAGCTCAGCACAAAAGCCGAAGTGGGTCAAACTCGCATTCTCTGACGACTGCTTCGGGATAGATCCGGCACTTAGAGTCACTTCTTCGATTGTTAGTATTTTTTACATTACACTGTACTCCGCCTTCTATTGTAGAAGATGACATCGACATACCCATAAGGCCTGTGGGCGTGTGCACAGGCCTTGCGTTGAGTAAACACCGAGTGTGGGGAAAACTTCCTTCAGCAGTGATTTGGCTGCGCGTGCATGCTCAAGGCTCACGACAACGTTATTGTTAGGCCAGCTACGGAACTGCCCGTAGACGCCGCTGACGTACGAGACAGCTTTTCTCCGCAGCGTTCAATTTCAGTTAACATATATGGCTTTCTGATCGTCTTCAACACAAGGTTCATGTTTTTAATGCGATAGCGTTAACGAGCTAGTGTCGCAAAACAAGTCGACGTCGGTGGCGTTGTGACCGGAAAGTCCTGATTGGTGAAATGGGTCATGACGTCACAGCCACATGACCTCGCGCGGGAATGTCAAACAACCGACAAGGCTCACGTGAAACGTGACGTCACGCGTGGAATGGAAGTGATTAAAAACATGACATGTAATGCGAATTGAAGGTCGCCGCATGTCTCAAGTGATTTCACTCCATAAAGTAATCCGATTGCCTTACAGAAAGAGTTGAAGAATTTTTGGCGGGATTCGCATTTACGACCCTTCGGTTGCGAGCCAGACAGGCTATTTAGTCCTGACTAGGCCACAAGACACGCTTGGTCGCCTTGGGCGCGAGCGGGAGTTTATATGTTTCGCTATCGCGTTCCAGGGGCGATGCAACAATTTTTGTACTTTGCGCAAATACCGCTTAGAACGGATCACTGACGTTAATGACCTATGAAACACGCGTTCGTTTTTCACCCCACGCAATAGAAGTCCCAGTAAAAAATTAAAGAAAAACGAGCAGCGTTCACCCCCTCAACTCGCAGCCAGAACAAGCGGCCACGTGATCTGGAGCCGATTATACGCCGCCAATGTTGATCGTAGCCACGCGCTGGGGTTGGCAAAGCACAGGACACGCGCTGAGTTCCAGACATTGTTATGGTTCGGCTATTGTCGTCGTTGCAGCGATTGGACACGGGCCACTACCCGAATGCTTCTCGAGCTATCAATTATCACGAGCCCAAATCGAGTGCCACGCAATGCTCGAGTCCAATCTATGAACCGCATTCAAATATCGTCATTGGAGTGTACTACGATCCTCACGTTACGTCATCAAAGTTTGCAAAGGAAAGATTGAATGGAAATGGTCGGTTTTGTCCTTGAAATTACACCGCAACAAAGGAGTTTCTTGGCCAGTGGCGTTGCGTGCGAGTATCCTTGAGTCCCACCAGTGCCAGTAAGCTCGTGGAAAGCGAAAAACATTCCAATTGAATATCGTTGCACAGCTCCTTTAAGCAGTTTTGTGTGATATTCAAGCTTAGCTTTTTTCATCCATGCGTTCAGTTTGTTCCTGCATGTCTTAAACTTTGACAGCTCATCGCTATCTTTAGATTTTACAAATTTATGGTACAAATTATATTTTATATTATTTTTTTTTTCCAACAGATCATGTGAAAACCAAGGGTTTTCCAACCTCTTGCCAGGCTTAATGACCTTGTACGGAAAGCTTCCACTATAAATTTTGTGGAATCTCCAGAAACGTATCGGAATCTTTAGCGTATACTGTGCCCCTGATTAAGCCGGGGTCACACTGCTTATACATCATACAAAAGACAGTCTGCATACAGATTCGGGCGCGAGATCCGTGCTTCGAATGCCTCATGGCAACGAGTTCGAGGAGAAGACTTGACACGCGGCATTCTATCCAGGGGCATTACTGTGACTCGTGTTGGCAGACTGTCTTTTGTATGGTGTATGAGCAGTGCGACCCCGGCTTTAGTGGTTTCGACGGAATTCCTGAATGACTGCAGTCTTTGTGGTGTAATAGTGCGTACGCGAAGGCTTCCACGTTTTTTTTTTTTTTTTTTTTGCGATGTCCAGTCGATGTTGCTAGTAAATGGTCACTAATATTACAACTAATTACACCTGATGCAGAAATATCTTCCTGGACACAGTTTGTGATAAAGTTACCTCGTAACTAGGCCAGTGACCCTGGTCTGTTATTCTTGTAGCTCCCGTAGTAAGATTCAAAGCCAGTTGATTCGACAGCAGAAAATCGCTCATCGCGCATAGTGGATGTTTTTAAGAAGTCGATATTAAAATCTCCTTCCCCCAGAAATTGTATAGTTATTCTCGCTAATGTAGAGCACCTTTTAAGTATAAAAAGCATGCTGCTGACATTTCCAGGTGGAGGTCGGTATGGTACACACACACAAAAAAAAAAAAATAGTTACCAAAGAGTATTGAAAATAATTTAAAAGACTCATTAAGTTCTGTAAAATAGGGGCTAACACACAAGTCGTGAGACTGATTAAAAAGTATTGAAACGTTTCTCACCTCCTCACAATTCGTCGCAAAGAAAATTGATTCTAATTCGGCAAAACAAAGTCATCTGAGTCAGAAGTGTACCATGTTTCTGAAAACATGAAAATACTCAAAGAAAAACGCAATGTATCAAAAAGTATTTCAACATAATCGACTGTTTGTAGCATAGGGCGGACATTCGTGTGAAAGAAAATGCAATGCAGATCGCTTTCAATTACTTATGGCATTTATTAATTCTTCAGGTTGGAGGCATATATTAGTCAATGAATAACTTTCTATAGAAAAAAAGAAAAAGAAGAAAAGAAAGCGATGCTGCCCTTTACTTTCGATGAGGCTGTTTCGGGCTTCCCTGGAAAAATGCCCGTTTTTCCATTATCTTATCAAGATACTACCAACCTTATATTCTCTCTCTCTCCCTCCATGACACAAATAACTGTTGTGTTGACTCTAAAAACGGGGGTGTCACAAGCTTAACTAAATTGTTTTCGTTCGCCAACGAAACAATATCAGCCTCTTTGAGTCTTTGGCATCCCGAAACAAAATGTTCCGCAGGGCCGTATGTTACCAGCCAGCCACGTTCTTTTGGGGCAAGGTTGGTGACTCGAGTAGAAAACCAAAATGTACCTCACATGTCTGCAAGTGACGTTCGTTATAGGAAAGAGACCTTTAGCGCAGCGACATAATGCCATTCTGTGTCATCGTGCTTCACTCTTCACGTGAAAAAGTGTCCTCCGGCTCGAACTCTCGGCTCTGACCAGCACTTCGTCGCCATTCTGAATCGCACAATTTCTGACCGTCTATGCTGTCGGCATCAAGGGATACAAAGACTAACGTTGCCCAACCTGAGGGACCGTATGCGTCTGCTATGAGCGCTCAGTCTCTCTACCTGCACTCCCCCCCCCCCCCCCCCCCAACAAAAACAAAAAAAAAACACTATTAAATCTTTGCACAACAGCACCTAGATGGCAAAACAAGGCTGAATTTTTGACGTCAACTAAAGAAGGCCAGCGCGGGTCAATGATTGGACACGAATCTCGGCCTAACGCTGACGCAGCACTCGTGCCCAATCACTGTCTCCCGCGTTGAGCTTCTTTGCGTGACGTCACAAATTCAGCACGACGGCGTTTTTTTATCTAGGACGTGGTGTGCTACTTTGTAAAGAAGTTGACACGTCCTATAAAGTTATATCCTTTGAATAATGGGCACCTCCCATGGCTCTAAACCTGCATAAATTATTCTCCGGGGCCAAAACTATGGTGCCTGGAACGCGTCTTCAACTGGCGTTTTTACCGCGCTCTCAAAAGTAGTCCCTCGAGTTCCGCCTGATGACGTCATAAAATTGCCGTGCCGCCGGTCGCGATCCTGGCGGTGTCGCCGCAGCGGATGTAGCAGACGCCTGCTGTTTTGCTGCAGTTCGATCCATCCATCCGTATATTTTTTTTGCCTAGACTCCTGCACCCACTGATCTGCACCAACCGGACACGCCGGCTCCGGTGACGTCATTTGTTTCGGTTTCGCCTTCGGGACTACTTCTGATTTGTGGACAGGAGAGGAGGCTAAACCAGCGCCGGCTAAACGCATACGAGTCGAAGACGCGTTCCCGGCATCGAATCAAAACGTAGCCAAGACTGACCCAACTTGACAGCCCGACCAAGAATAGACACGTTCGCACCTTTTCCTTGACGAAGTTGACGATCTGCTCGATGAGAGCGGGAGGCGGAGAGGGTCTGAATTTGGCGTAGATGCCCGCGTGAGCCTTCGTTTTGTACACGTGGCTCATCGTGAAATGGACGGGGCACTGGGGAAGGAGGCTGCCGTCGCCACAGGTGTTTCTGCACGGCCGCTGGAATGGAGGATCGTTGCGACTGATCCGACCGGTTCCCGAATGGAAACAGGTGGCGTTGCCGTTGTCGATTTGTACGCGGTTTCCGGTTACATATATACACGACGGCGCGTTTTAGAGCGTATCACATTGCGATAAGCACTCGTAGCAAAGGTATGTGCAATATATTCCCGCAGACACTCGTTGGTGGGGTAAGAGAATCAGAATAACCAACGGTAGCTATAGGCCTCCTGCGCTGAAGCTTTGAACAAACTGTAGCGCCCTCATTTTGGGTAGTACAAGCTCACCTGTATGAGCCATCGCACTACTTGTGGCACGTTGGTTGAGCTTTTTTAATTCTGTCTTGTGCTGAAGAACGAAAAAACACTTTTAGACGTCAGAAATCGGCCAGACTCAACGCCGCAAGACAATCAAAAGTGTAAGCAGTGATAGAGTGCAGGCGAGCTGGTAATCAATTGACATCTTGAAATCATCGTTCCCCATCTCAGGGTTTTCAAGATGTCAATCAAAAGTGCCAAATTCATGGCACCACCGCTAGGGTACGCGTCTCTTATCTCTGGGTGGTGACGTCAAAACACCTGTGAAGCGACGCTTTAATTTTTTTTCTTTGTCATGTCTACTTTGGAACGCGTGGAACGGCAGTTCTTGGATCACGCGCTTAGCGTCTTAGCTTTGATGGCGTTCGAATTTTTGTTGTTTCTTTGTATTTTCATCGTGATCTCGCGCTCGGCGCCAGAGCTGGCATGCTTCTGCATGCGTGATAGTTTGAGACGCTAAAGTTTGTACTACCCAAAACAAGGCCTAACAAGTCCCTTTTTGCAGCACCCCCTGGGGAACGCAGGAGGCCCATATACGCCGAGGTCACGTGAATTCCGGTTTGCAAGAAGGAATTATACGTTTTTGTACGATCACGCGTCCACATCAAGCACGCCGGCAAACTGGCTGTTTACAACACTGCTCCACTCTGGTACCGCTATGCTAGATAGGGGAAGATAAGACAGCTTTCTCACCTCGAGCAACTATCGATGCAACGACCTGCTGGGAGCTTGAGTAGAGACAGACGTTCGACGTTCGAAAACGACAAATCTATACAGCGCGGATGTACGGAGATAAAACGTCCTCGACGTCCTTTTCAGCTGATAAGCGGGAGACGATGCTGCGGCAAGCTGCCTCATGGCAATCACCGCACGTGTCAAACAACGACAGGCCAAGAGCGTGGTATCACCTGTAGACATTTTAACCCTGGAGAGTGGGGACAAGGACAAACACGACACAAATCACCTGCCATTTTTACTGCGATATTACTGCGATAGCAGTTAGTGGGACAATTCGCGGAATTCGCGCCGTTGACCGCGCTCCCTATCGACGCGGGCCGTTTTCCGCACTCCGCCAAAAGATTCCAAATTGACGTCACGCCGCTCATCCCGTCACCTGTTACCTGGCGTGAGCTGACACCATGACGTGCCATTGTCATGTCAAGTCACGTTGCACAGGGACGCCACGCGACTTAATGACGTCAGGTGACATCGTGAGTCACGTGATGTCATGACGTCACGTGACATTCACACGCCACGTGACAATACATCCCCACGTGACACCATGGCGGCACGTAGAAACATGAACATGAGACTGCTGATAATAGAAACATTAAAAACAAAGCGTTTTCGCTAATTATGCCAGAAAGATTCTCGGGCGATAAAATAAATTAATCTACGTGGGTGTTAAGCCGGCGAAACTACGGGCGTGAAATTAGATGGAGCTACATGCTTGAAACTTGAGAGCGCGATTTTAGAAGTATTTTTTCAGTGACCACAAGGAGGTGCTATATAAAAAAAAAAAAACTGTTTCACCTTGTGTTGTACCGCAGGAAAGACTACAAGCGCGAGCTCCTTGCTCTATGGCACACCTCGGCGGCACAAGCTCTCGTGCACCAAGGGCAGCTGCCAACGCTATGAACTCGCGCTAATAGCCTTAGCTGCGGTACAACATAAGGTGAAACGGAGTATAGGCCCGTAGCTCTCAAGTTTTGAGCAGCGCTCCAGGCGAGCAAAATAGAATATTTGGCTCGCGTTTTGAACGTGCCCGTCAACACGCTTCCCCACTACAGATTTTTATACTCCGTTCCATTCGCAACTTTCAGCGATGGTGGTACCGCGGTGCGAGAATCGCGCTCCCTAGCTCCTGGATGATCGGCTTCACAATAAAGGTGCTTGCCTACATGTTTCTGGGGTGAAAAAGTAAAGTTAGGCTCTAATACTGCTCACAGAAAGCAAAACTAGAATTACTCACGCGTCACAGACCGCGCCTTGTACTGCTGTTCTACGACGATCATCCAGATGACAGCCATTTTGATAGGCGCCAGCGCGCCCCCTAAAGGTCGTGAAAGTTGCGAATTCAAAGCGCCAGCGTAGCAGAGGCTACAAGACCGAGCTCCGAGCTTGCAGTGTCCCTTCCAAGCACGCGCGCTCGTGCAGTGCGAGCATCGTTCGGGGAAACATGTTTTTGCAAGTAGCTTCAGCTTCGCTACCACGTAAATTGAAACATACGGGCTCACAGAACCCATGAAAGAACGCAATAAAATAATAAAGCTAAATGGGACGCTGAGGCCACGAGCTGCATAATTCTTTTTTTATTTTAGTTTTTCTTTTTTTATACGTTTTGTTATCGCGCGTCTACAGATGCAGACAGATGCTTGCATTCAAACGTGGCACGTGCAAAATCGAACGTTACAGCGCCGCCTGGATAGTGCTGCCAGCATAACATGGTCGCGTCTTGCGAACGCGCTCGCGCCCCCTGCCCGAGAGCAACGGGTCTGGCGGCCATAGCTGTGTGCGCGAATGCTGAGCGCGTGCTGATGGCAAGCTTCCACAGTCCTTTTGCAACGTGCATTCCGCACCATCAAGAGTGCCGGTCTTAGCAGCCTATTGATGTGAGCTCGTTCTGAGCATGCGCTCTAAACAGCACCCACAAATATGGCGTCCAGTGAATACTCCCTATAGCTTGTGTCCAATAACATTGCCTAAGATGTTCAGGCAGCCACACAAATGACAGAGAACGGCTCATTCATACACATGCAGTTTCGTCGTTCCCTGGATTTCAAACTTGGGCGCGCGATTTTCGAAGTGTTCTTCTGTTACCACAAGGCAGTCCTAATGTTTAACTGGTTCACGAAATGCATTCTACTTAAAGGGGCGATGCAACGATTTTGTACTTTGCGCAAATACCGCTTAGAACGGATCCCTGACGTTAATGACCTGTGAAACACCCGTTCGTGTTTCACCACTCGCAATCGAAGTCGCAGAAAAAATTAAGGAAAAACGAGCAGAGTTCACCCCCTCAACTCGCAGCCAGAAAAAGCAGCCACATGATCTGGAGCCGATTACATGCCGCCAATGTTGATCATTGCCACGCGCTGGGGTTGGCAAGGCCCAGGACACGCGGTGAGTTCCAGACATTGTTATGGTTCGGCTATTGTCGTCATTGCAGCTGTTGGACACGGGCCACTACCCGAATGCTTCTCGAGCTATCGATTATCACGAACCGAAATCGAGTGCCCACGCAATGTTCGGGTCCAATCTATAAGCCGCATTCAAATATCGTCACTGGAGAATACTGCGATCCCCCAGTTACGTCTTTAAGTTTTGCGAAGGTGAAACTGAAAGGAAGCGCTCGCTTTTGTCCTTGAAATTACACCGCAACAAAGGAGTTTCTCGGCCAGTGGCAGGGGGATCGGTGGCCGAGTGGGCTAGCGCACACTAAAGTCACTTGATCCTGAGAAAGTAGCGCCATCGCCTTCCCTGCCTGCTAGCCGAACACAAACAAATATTAACATACAGACGACCGAAATTTCGCAAGGCGATTGTCTAATCGGTCTCCGTTGCCATGACAATCGTCATTTCGGCCCCTTCAAATCTTCGAAGCTTCGAGAGGGTCGTTCCACTAAGATCACCATGGAACATCTCGTACTAAAGGCGTTCCTCACCTCGCAGCGTCGACTTCCGTCGGACTCGAAGTAAAACGGGGTGTACAGAAAACGTTTCGCGCCAGGAAAGAAAACAAGTCCTTTTGTGTACTCTCGTCCCCAGCCAAATAATAGGCGTATCCGGTATGGGCTGTCGTGATAATTCGGATTGACCACACCGAGAGAGACAGAACAGCACCAGCGAGCTGGGTTAAGCACGCGCCCCCAACTGGCCGCCCCCTCTCGGGGTTTTATTGAAACGCATAAACGTGATTATTACCACATCCCCCTTTCTCTACAATGGGCTTCAAACTAGTTTCTGAATCTTTGGGGCCGAATGATTCGTCGCCCAGCTCTCGTGAAAGTGTAGGGCTCCTCTTTCCTTGTGCCGGAGTCGATGACAGATTCTTCCGGAACGAGAGCCGTAGCGGGACCTCCCTCTTGGTCGAGTACCTGTTCCGATGTCGGTTCTTTGTCCTTAAAGCACGGGGTCTGGACATTCTCGCCTGGATTGATCACTTTTTCGCAAATCGTTTCTTCATCTTCATTGTACCCGGTTTGAGCACTCTTTCTCGGTATTTCTGCTGGGACTAGATGGTAGGTATTCCGGACGAGTTGTCGAGACGGTGTCTCCACCACGAAGGATCTCGGGTTGTTCGTTTTCCTCACAATCTGCCCCGGCGTGCCAGGATCTCTAACCCAGACAGAGCCACCGATGGACGGCTCCTTGTGGCAGCTTACTCCGTGCCGTTGATTGTATCCTTGGGCCTGCCTTCTTTTCTCTTCCTTATCTTTTCTTCGGAAATCCGCGTGGTTTGGCATTTTCGGGGTTAACATGGATGGCAAAATAGGCAAAGTTGTACGTAGTTGCCGTCCCATGAGTAGTTGAGTTGGACTAAATCCGCAGGGGCCTGGTGTAGTTCTGTAGATCAAAAGTGCCAGGTCCGGGTCTTCGGCCTTTTTCAGGATGTCTTTGGCAACTTTTACCATGCGTTCTGCTTCCCCGTTACTCTTGGGATAGTGTGGGCTGCTTTTTATGTGGCGAATCTGGTACTTTCTTGTGAATTCGTCAAAACTCTTGGACGCGAACTGCGGTCCGTTGTCTGACCTGAACACCTCCGGTATCCCATGGCGGGCAAACACAGACTTTAGGTCCGCCACAATCGCTTCCGATGTTGTTTGCTTCAGCAGACACACTTCTATAAATCTGGAGTAGTAATCTACAACTACAAGGTAGTGCTTGCCGTTCAATTCAAACAGGTCGGCTGCAACACGTTGCCATGGATAGTCAGGGAGCTCCGATGCTATCATAGGTTCCACTTTTGGGATGCGCTCTTGGATGCAGCTTGTGCAGTTGGTAACCACCTCTTGCAACTGAGTGCTGAGTCCTGGCCACCACACTGACATTCTTGCTCGTTCTCTGCACTTGGACACTCCTTGGTGCCCTGCATGTAATTGGCACAGCACTTTCTCTCTCAATAACTTCGGGATTACTAGCCGATTGTCTTTCACGAGGAGATCGCTCTGTACCGTGAGGCTGTCCTTGTTCCTGAAGTAAGGAGCGATCTCTGGTGGGATGTCCGTCTTGTGGGGCCAGCCCTTTGCACAGTACTCTCTTAACTTGCAACATACAGGATCTTGACTCTGAGCAGTGCGTACTTCGTCCAGATAGTGACTCGTAGCTGGCAGGAAGCTTGTCACAAGCTGGACGTACGCCTCTAACTCCTCTTCCATCTTCTCAGGGGGCTCTACTGGGGATCTCGAGAGAGCATCTGCCGTCCACAAATCCTTCCCGGGTACATGTTCTATGGAGTAGCTGAAACGCATGAGTCTGAGCTTGAACCTCTGGATTCTTGCAGGAATGGTATTCAACTCTCGGTCACCCAATAACGCAATTAGGGGTCTGTGGTCCGTTTGCACATGAAACTTGGTTCCTATCAGGAACTTTTCAAAGCGTTCGCATGCCCAAGTGACCGCATAAGCCTCCTTTTCTATTTGCGCGTACCTTCCTTCCGTCTCACTCAGTCCTTTGGATGCAAAAGCGACCGGGCTCACCAGTCCTTGTCTATCCTTCTGCAACAGCACTGCGCCTAGCCCATACGCCGAGGCGTCTGCCGACACGATCAGCTGCTGTCGGGGATCATAGAGTGTCAGCGTTGTAGCTTCCGCGATGTCTCGCTTCACCTGGTCGAATGATCCTTGCTGCTGGGCGTCCCAGTTCCATTCTGCGTCCTTTCTGAGAAGATCTCTGATGGGTTTTAGCTTCTCCGACAAGTTGGGTATAAACCGTCCAACCTGGTTAGCCATGCCGATAAACTGACGAACTTTAGTGACGGTGTCCGGTGCCCGGAAGTCCATGATTGCCTTCACTCTTTCGGGGTCTGGCTGGATCCCTTCCGCACTCAGGATGTGTCCCAAGAACTTCAAAGATGTTTTTGCGAACTCGCACTTATCGTTAAGTGTGATTCCCGCAGCATTCAGTCTCGAAAGGACCTCCTCCAGCCTCTCGTCGTGTTCTTTGAGATCTCTTCCCGTGATCAAAATGTCATCCATGTGACACAACACTCCAGGTATCGCCTCAAGAACTTGATTCATACGTCTTTGGAAGTGCTCAGGCGCTGAGGAGATGCCAAAGGGGAGCCTTTGGAAACAGAACCTGCCAAAGGGGGTTATAAAAGTTGTGAGCAGCTGTGAGTCTTCAGCCAATTTCACTTGCCAGAATCCCGCTTTGGCATCCAACTTCGAAAAAACCTTCGCATCAGCGAGACGCCCCAGAGTTTCTTCTACCGACGGGAGAACAAGCTTCTCCCTTTCGATGCACTTGTTGAGGTTTGTCAGGTCAACACAAATCCTGACTTCCCCACTTGATTTGGGGATCACCACCATAGCTGAGCACCAGGGAGTCGGCTCTACGATTTTCCTAATAATGCCGTCTTTCTCCATCTCCGTCAGCTGGGCCTTGACCTTATCCAACAGAGCCAAGGGCACTCTCCGTGACGTGTTTACTGACACTGGGCTTGCACCTGCCTCGAGCTTGATGTGGTAGTCACCTTTCATTTCCCCGAGACCATTGAACATTCCTGGGAACTTTTCTTTGTACTTGGCACCTGGGTCTGCTGTAACCGCTTGCAGCAGCTGTACAATCTTTAGACCCGTACTCGCCCGACGACTCAGCAGAGGTTCTTCCAGCCCTTGGATAACATACATCTCATCTCGGATGCTGTTGTTTCCACAGCTTAGGGTGGCTTGAACCTTTCCCAACACCTTCAGTGGCTGTCCACCGGCACCGTAGAGTTTCACTGCAGTGGGTCGTACTGCACTCACATCTCTAACAGCCCTCAGTGGCACCGCATTTACATCTGCTCCGGTGTCAATCTTGAAAGTGATTGGCTTTCCATTGACGCTGAGCTCTTTTCTCCATGCTGATGCGTTGCTACCCTCCTTGAGTGCGCCCAGTGACCATCTTTCCTGTAAAGGTTCATTCTTTTCTGTGGTGACTTCTCGTAGAGTTTTCTTGTAGCACATCTTTTGCCAGTGGCCTTTCTTGCCACAGGAGTGACATTTGGACGTGGATGCCGGGCAGTTGCTCTTTTCATGGAAGCTTTGTCCGCCGCACTTCCAGCAACCGTGTGGCGGGCTCTTCCACCCCGCAGTCTCGTTTGTTTGGTCTCCGGAACTGGAGCGGCCTTTACTCGACGTTTTCCGGAGGGCGTCGACAGACAGTTCTTCTGCTGGGTTCTCCTGGCGCACGACAGCCTGCTGCCTTCGTACGGCTTCCTTTTGTCTCGCCTTTTGTAGCGCCTTCTCCAGGGTGAGTTCGGGATCAGTTTGTAACGTCTCTGACAGCTTCCCGTCCTGTAAGCCGACCACCAGGCGGTCGCGCACCAATTCTTCTTTGAGTGCTCCGTACCCGCAGTGGGCCACCAGTCTGTGTAGGGCCGTTGCGAAGGCCTCGACGGTCTCGCCAGGTTCTTGCTTGCGTTGATGAAACCTCGCTCGCTCGTAAATAACGTTTCTTTTTCCGATGCAATGGTTTTGGAATACTTCCAGCACCTTTTCGAAGTCCACTTTGTCTTCTTCCGTCAGCGTTGCTGCGGCGAGTATGTCCTCGGCATCTCCCCCTAGGCAGTAGATTAGAGCGTCTACTTGAGCTGCTCCTTCTTCCTCCATGAGTCGCGAGACCCTTCTGTACCTGAGGAAACGACTGGACCAGGCCGTCCACTCCTCTGGGCGTTGAAAATCGAACGCCGTCGGTGGCGCGAAACCGTAGGCTGGCCTGGTTTCCCGATGCTCACCCGCCGCCATCTTTGTCTCTGCCGCCCCCGGACAACCCGACCGTTTTCTTGCTTCCCGGTCGGACGCCTCTTCTGTTGTGACCGCCGCTCGTCACGCCTGCCCTTTTCAGTGCTGTGGCCGTTCGAACCCCACTTCTGACACCATGTCGTGATAATTCGGATTGACCACACCGAGAGAGACAGAACAGCACCAGCGAGCTGGGTTAAGCACGCGCCCCCAACTGGCCGCCCCCTCTCGGGGTTTTATTGAAACGCATAAACGTGATTATTACCACAGGAAGGTCTTGCGCTGATCGCTTCGGCCGGATTCGCTTTCCTCTCCGCTCAGCTTTCTACGCGTTGCGTACTCTTCGGCTAGCTCAGCGGCCCTTTCGACAGAGTCGACTCCCACCCTGTCCTGCACCCAGAGCTTGACTGACTGCGGAATGCTACGAAAGAACTGTTCGAGGCACACACACTCGACTACCTTGTCTCGGCTTTCGTACACTTCCTCGCTCTTCAACCATTCTATCAGGTTGGTTTTAAGCCCGTACGCGAATTCCGAGTAGCCCTCGCTGCTCTTTTTGGATGCGTTTCTAAACCTTTGACGGAACGCCTCGGCAGAAAGGCGGTACCGCTTCAAAAGGCTGGACTTCACCTTGTCGTAGTCGTCCGCGTCTCCAGCACTAAGGCGCGCGACAACCTCTGCAGCCTCACAGGGCAACAGAGTCAAAAGCCGTTGCGGCCACGTTTCTGGGGCGAAGCTCAACTTCTCACATGTCCTCTCAAAGTTAACTAAGAATAGGCCCACGTCTTCCCCAACTTTAAACGGCTGCATGAGCTTCTTCATTTGATACGACTCGGTCTCACTTGCTCGTACCGGAGCCCCAACTCTACTGTTCTGCGAGTTTAATCGCTGTTGTTCAATTTCGAGCTCTAGCCTTTTCAGCGCTCGCTCCTGGTCTCGTTCCTCTCTAGCTGCAGCCTGTTCCTCTTTCGCTGCAGCCTGTTCTCGCTCTCGTTCCTCTTTTGCTGCAGCTTCACTCTTAGCGTTCTGAAGCAGTTCCCACGTATTTTTAATTTCCTCTGCTTCCGCGCTCTCTGAAATCGCTTTACTGATCTCAGATTTCTTCATCTTTTGCTCCACCTCCACACCCAATTCTTCACATAAACAGAGTAAATCTGTTCTCAGTAACCTCATCAGATCCATGATCGCTGCTCTTTAGCTTTGGCTTTGCTATAAAACTTGTCGCGAGGTTGTACACAAACCTAGCGCACGAGTCAAACACTAAGGATTCCCAGCAGTTCAAAATTAATTACCCATAATCTGAAGCCTGGCGAATCTCAAAGCAAAGTCCAAACGCTCACCCGCAGATGTAGCACGATGTCGCATGGTCCGATCCCAACCGCTGCCAACCAGTTGTTCGAGGCGGGGTTTAGGCCGCACGTCCGGGAGCTTCCTGGCTCGTGACGACGACCATTCCCCGAAGTGAAGAACCCAGGGGTCCAGTGGAGGTGGGAGAATTGGTAACGTAACGAACGGTTTAATTACATGGTAGCGATACAGTCGTCAAATCCAAGAGAACAAATGGAGCTCTCACGCCCCGCCTTATATAGGGGTCCGTTTTCTCCCTCTCTCTCCGCCAGGGCAGCAGGTGCGACAGCCACGTGCTTTGCAGCTGGGTCCGGCGCGACGTAGACAGAAATGAGTCATAGCCAAGGTTCTCCGCAGTTAGGCCAGGCCTCTCTCCCCTTCCGGAGCGCACGAACCCACACGCACACACACACACGTCCCGTTGACGTCACGGACGCGTTGAGACACGTTTTGGGCAGCCTTCGACAGGTGGGCGTCAGTCCTGAACACGTCGGGACCCGTTCTGGGACTCGCCTCCGCAGCGTTGAAACTCGGAAGAAGGTTGCCGAAGGTTCCATTCTTAACAGTCTATACCTTCCTGCGGAAGGTGCTGTGTCTGGATATGTTGCACGGTCAATTCGTGTTTTGAAAAGAACAAATCACAATAACCACATATGAACGGTTGCACCTCATTCGCTGCCATTTTGAACTTCTGACACCAAAGCCAACGAAGCAGACGAGCTTCGACTGCTGTGAGCGCAAAAAGCAGACGACGAACAGATCACGTGACGTATTTACTCGATTTGATCCAACGTTACCTTTCGATCAAGGAGCGTAGCGTGAGTAATTATTCCGGAGTAAACAAGAGGCTTCTGGAACGCGAGTTCTGACGTCATCGAGTAAGCGCGACTAAGTTTTGAAACGCCACGGTACGAAACCATTACTCCGGAGTCGGATCGAGTAAATTCTGGAACACGGCCCTAAAGAACTGGATCGGCTTGTTTTTGTTTTTTTTTCTTTTCTGCTGGACAGCCGAACTTTTGTACAGGCCATAGCGGAGTGCGGGAAAAATTTCGGAGGCCATGGCTAAAATTACAGCGTTCTTATAATGTACGCTCAGAGGTCCAGCTGGCAGTTTAGTGTGCGGTTTCAAATTGAAGCGTACGGCACGCAGTCTAAAATTGACTTCCGGTAGTGCGTTTTTATACACAAAGAGGTGAGTGCATTTTTTTCTCTGCGCTTCGTTATAAGAGCAACTATTACGGACAATTATTACGCAGTACGTTTGGAACATTTCTCAGTCGCGCGGAGAATAAATACCGCGTGAAACAATGGATCGATGGCGGTTTGAATGGACCGCATGAATCGGTTTCTTATCTTGTCGCGCTGCGATTTGCTACAGAAGTGCTCCAAGCTGGCGTGTTCATTAATTGAGAGTAGAAATACATAAAACCTCCGGAGTCAAAATAAAAAAAAGACTGGTTTTGTTTTTTGAAAAAGTGATTGCTAAGCCTTTAATTTCAAAATCATCAGAATATTGTTGTGGGCTATTCTGGTGCTTACTACGATTGAAAAATTTGTGAAATGAAAATAAAATAAAATTCTTCGTTTCCTTCATTTCATTTCTTCGTTTGCTATTCTTCATTTCATTTGGCCAAAAAAGTGCCACAGTAATACATTTATTTTTTTTTAGTGAACATGCAAAGTATTGGGGAAACATGTTTTTTTTTTCATGATTTACTCGGGCTAGCTAATCTTTCCGCAATTTTAGCGAAAACTTCCACCAACTTGAGGCACCTCTGTAGAAAATCCCAGCGCGATACGTTAAGAACCCGACTTATCCCTTCCTTTTCAAACGGCCATCGATTCCTTTGACCCTCGCGGTATTTGTCAGTTACAGTCTTTTTCAAATTTCAGGCATTAAAGGGTGACTGTGCAACAAGTAGTTTGTACTTTCAGTATAAATACCATTTACAATTATTCCTTGACATTCATACCCTAAACAACACGCGTTAATTGATGTTTGTTTTCTTCCACACATGGCAGTCGCATAACAAAAAAAAAAGCTAGAAACTCGAGTGGCGTTCAACGGGCCCCTTCAACTCGCAGCTAGCTCTGACTGGAATGAATAGTGGGCAGACGCAATGCCTCACTGTACGAACGCGCTACAAGAGTGAGTAGGACCCAAGGCTTTATGTCTTACCCACTATACATCGTCTCACCTTAGCATGGACTATTGTTAGCCGCGCGTGCTAAAATCGCGAGCTATTTGCTTTGAATGAAGTTTCGGCGGCCGCACGAGCGCTCGTGCAGCGAGTGCAACGGTCAAGGCAGTGGAGGCTACCCGCTCGCGCTTGCACAGCCTTCGCAGTTAGTCCATGCTAAGGTGAGACGAAGTATAATCGTTCCCACCCAGAGATCGGCTTTCTGACGTCACCGAGAGCTCTCGTCTCCACCTATCTTTCTACCCCCCGTGGCGCTCGCCCGAGTACCCTTAAAGTAGCCTTAGAGTTCCTGTATAGGCTCCCTACGGGAGCCAGAGTTGCGCGTTCACGCATGGCATGTGGATCCAGCTCCTCACGTGACTGAATTCGGCGAATAGCAGCGCCGCGCGTTCGAGGCGCGCGGCGGGCTCAAAAGCCTGGGAACGTACGCCGGGGCGCGTGCAACGTCTACTTTGCTGCACGACACTTGATACGGCTCCTCACGTGATTGGATCTCGGCGAATAGCGGCGAGGGCGGCACGCGCATGTGGAATCAAACGCGCAACTCTGGCTCCCGTAGGGCTCATTCACACTGGAAGCGGATCCGCGTTCGCAAAGCGGTTGAGAACGCGGTTGTATAAGGATTCAGTACAATTGCACGCGCATTTGATGACATCAAATGCGCGTGCAATTGCACTAGATCTTTATACAACCGCGTTTGCAACCGCTTCGCGAACGCGGATCCGCTTCCAGTGTGAATGGGGGGTTAGGGAGCCTATACAGGAACTCTAAGTAGCCTCAGAGCCGTTTATACTGAGAGAGTTTGGCCAATGGGCGGAGCTTGTTGGCCGCTAGAACAAGCGGATTTCGCGGTAACACAATATGGCGTTACTTCTTTGTCTTGTTCATTCCTGAGAAATCGCGTAGAGTTCCTATGAGTCAGAGCCACAATATGGCGGACGGAAGTAGTCATCCCCCGGTTGTCAGACTACGCTGCTGTGGTTGTCAGGCTGTCAAAATCTCCTTAAGAAGGCCAAACTCTCTCAGTATAAACGGCTCTGAGTAGCCTATGCCGACAGCGCCTCCGCCGGTCAGAAGGCGCGACTGAGGAAAAAAAGAAACGAACCAAAACTAAAGGTGTCTCGTTGCCATGGTACCCCGGGCGCATACGCTCCCCGCTTCGCGCGTTTGCGTCCACCTGGACAGACGCTGACTCGAACACCACGCCAGAAAGTTTCGGCTTCGACGCGTTTATCAAACTCTTCCTGCCGCCGTTGAGGCACGAAACTAGGATGAAGGACGAAGCTTTGTCTGAGCAACACGCGTAAAGAAAGTGCCCATGTTCTACAATAAAATAATGCTGAACCAAAAAAAAAAAAGCATTTCAGTGTGTATAATAAGTGGCGCGTGATCTTTCCACAATCCGGCAGCAGTCGGTGTGTGCGAGCACACGCAACAAAATTGACGTCATAGTCCTCCATTTTCGCTCAAGATGAGTGTGAAATATGTGCGTTCAGGTTAAAAAGAAAATAAAGACAGGCTTTTCATCTCCGCAGTGGGGATGGGTGTAAAAGATAGACGATTAATTGGTCTAACAAGCATGCAGCTTTCCCTTGCGGAGATGAAAAGCCTGTCTTTATTCTCCTTTTGCCCGGAGTCCATACGTTTCACTTCCATCTTAAACGTGAATGGAGGACTATGACGTCGATTTCGTTGCGTCTGCTCGCGCACACCGGCGGCTGCTGGCTCGTGGAAAGATAGTGCGCAACTTATTATGGACACTAAAATGTTTTGTTTAGTAGTAAGGCCCGTTCACACAAATGCAACCGAATGGGACCGACTGAGACAAGACCGGTTTTTAAGCCTCTTGCGACGGCTTAGGACCGGATGCGCTGCTGTGGACAAGGTCCTAAGCTGTCGCAAGAGGATTAAAAACCGGTCCTGTCTCCGTCGGTCCTACTCGATTGCAAGTAAGTGAACGGGGATTTACACGGCACTCCAAGAAAACGACTCCAAATACAAGCGTGTCACCCATAGAGAAACAAAAAATAACGTGTGAAAACGGCCACACTGCGTAGCGAAACTGCATAAATAGAGCAAGGTATCCCACGTCATTTCATAGAAACGATAAATTTGAAATTTAGACATAAAAAATACAGACAAAAATAACGTTGAGCATCGCTGAGCTTGCAGACATTTATGGTATGTGCATTTGCGACGAAATGAAGGATATGGACGATTATTCGGAAACTCCGACAAAATCTTAATTTCTTTTGGTAAGGTAAATATAAACATTCTTACCTAAGTAAGAATGTTTATTTTCTTTACGTTAGGTGAGCTAAATTTATATTTACCTTACTCAGGTAATGTAAATATAGTAATGTAAATATAAACATTCTTACATCAACAGCTGAGAGCCTGTCGCTAGCATTCATTTGTGGCGCTTTTTTTTTCGATTTACCAGATTTATAATTTTATTTTTCCTCCCGGATAGATAAAGAAACAAAAGCCTTCACGCCCACTTTTGCAGCTTGCTGCTTCTTACGAAAGACACTTACTATTTTTTTTCATTAGAAATGTCTGAAAACACAGGTAGTAAGGCAGAGAAGCTTGGCAGCCGTTTGTATGTAAAAAGTATTTCTTCGATACCTGTAAAAAAACACTAATTGGGGATGGGTTTGTGCCTTGTAATTGTTGTTTATTCTTTGCAAGAGTATAAAAGATTAAGCACTACGAAAATAAACAATTAAGCACAGCTTTTCGCCAAAAAGGGGGGGGGGGGACTGGAATAGCACGTGCTATTTTTGTATTTAGTTTTGGGAAAATATGAGAAGGAAATGGCATACGCGGCAGTAAACATCAAATCAAAAAGCACGTCTTTGAAAATAAATAAAAATAGAGCGTTATAAATGACAAATCGTTTAGTTTAGGGTACTCTTTGTGTCCTTCACTTTATTATAAGTACTGGTTTACTTTTATCATTTGCGAGAAAACCATGCGTAACAAAGCAAATTGAAAAAGACACACCACAGATTTGTAGTATATACAGTATATTGTTCCTGCGATCATACCCTGGAATTCGGAACTCAATCTGCGAGATACCGTGCTTAGAAATTGAGTTGGCGAAATCGGCGACGTATCTACTCCATTTGCATCTTTTTGTTGTCATTCACGCCCGAATTCAATTTACTTCGCGTACGTCTAGCAAAATGGAATTCGCAAAGAACGCGCACTATCTTGACCAGGCCCAATGCCCCGGGGAATGTATGAGTCGCACACATGTTATTCTCGCATACATTAGTTTCGGTAAGAATACATTTTGCATTCGTATCCACGGGAATAGGGAGAAAAACACCCAGATGGGACCAAGTCTACGTTACATACAAACAAACTACGGCAGCTGTCGTAGACCCAACAGAAAAAACAAAGACTGACTCAAACAAAAAAAAAAAAAAAAGAAATTGAGTGCGATCTTTTTCAGATGGTAGAGAGCCCTTCGGGGAATCGAGTTGCACTGGTGGTGCGAGTACACTTGAGTGTATAACAAAGAAAATTTTGACTTGAAAGAAGAAAGATATATATATATATTGTTACGGGTAAACCAAAAACCGCCATTCCAGTCTTGTTTCCTCGTCTTCTACTGCTACTGATGGTCCACCTCTTCTACCTTACCGTTACACTCGCCCCTCCCGTGCACTGGGCTGTCCGTCTCTCGGACAGAAGCATCATGTTCATCGCGCGTTACGTAAAGTTTCAGTTGGCCAACGTGAGCAGTGAGTGTCCGGTGTCTACCTGGTTGAGGCAGCGTCCGAAGCTTCTCGAGGCGATATGTTACCGGACCGAGCTGTTTGCATATTTTAAAGGGTCCGCAGTACCATGGCATTAATTTCTCTGATCGCTGTGGGCGTCTGAAATGACTTCGAAGAAGCACTAAGTCTCCCGGGTTGAACGACGGACTCCCATTTACTCTTCTTAGACGCCCTGCATGCAGCGACTGCTTGTGAAGGATGGCCAGTCGAGCTCTTTCCCTTGCTTCGATTAATCGGGCGGAAAAGTTGCCATCATAGTCTTCTGCCCGGCGGGTTCATGTCATCTCGATTGCCGTCTCCTCTGGAAGCGTGGGGAGTCTCCCGTAGACTAGCTCAAATGGCGATTGACCCGTCGTTTCTTGTTGAGGCGTATTTAGTGCAAACGTGGCTGTGCAAACGTACTGGTCCCAGAGCTTGTGGGACGCGTTGACGAATGCTGCCATTACATCGACCAATGTGCGGTAGGTTCGCTCGACAAGACCATTTGTTTGAGGGTGGTAGGGTGAGGCCGCTGCATGTTGAATCCCGTAATTTCTAAGGGTATCCTTGAAAGAACGCGACATGAACGACGTTCCTCTGTCAGAGATTATCATCCGCGGAGCTCTGTGCCGCAACACTAGATGGTTATTTACGAAGCTGACAAGGTGCACCGCTGACGTATCGGGAACTGTTTTGACATCAACCCACTTCGTTAAGTAGTCGGTCGCCACAATAATGTGCCTGTTGCCAGTATCTGATTTCGGGAAGGGACCAAGGTGATCTATCCCTAATACTTCGAATGGACTCCTTGGGGGTGGTATCTGTTGAAGTTAGGTTCGGTGGCGTTTTGCGCATTTGACAAACGGTACATGAAGCGACGTACCGCCGAACGTCGTCCCTCAAACCCGTCCACCAGAATCTTCGCAGGATCTTGTCAAGCGTTTGATGCTGTCCGAGATGCCCTGAGGTCGGAGCGTCATGGCGCATCTCCAAGATATTTTGCCTAGCTTTCTTGGGAACAACTGGAAGCCACGGCCCTGAAGCACGTGAACGATGGCAAAGTAGACCATCTCGTAGCTCGTAAAGTTTTTGCAAGCAACGCAGTCGTCGTGTAGAACGTGAAGATGAATCGTTGCTTCCGACCGTAAGCAACTGAATTATTTCCGATGCTTCGGCGTCTTCCAATTGCATGTCTTGCAGATCTAAGATTGAAGACACAGGAAGAACTTGTAGCTCCTCTATCGGATTATGTGACAGGAAATCAGCATCTTGATGGTCCCTCCCACTCCGGTGAACAATAGGGAAGTCGTACTCTTGCAGCTTCATGACCCATCTTGTTAACTTCGGGGTAAAGTCGCTTTTGGATTGAAGCCACCGCAATGCTACGTTATCCGTGACCACCGTGAAACGCTTGCCATAGATATAAGGGCGAAATTTTTCTACAGCCCAAACCACCGCGAGACATTCCAGTTCGGAAGATTGGCACCGACTCTCTGCTTCACTCAGCTTCCTGCTTGCATAGGCGACGGGTCGTTCCCGACCATCCCTATCTCGCTGAAGAAGGACGGCACCTAACCCTTCTCCACTGGCGTCTGTGTGAAGGAACGTTGGGGCGTCCTCCACAAAATGCGCAAGCTTTGGCGATTCTAGGAGGGATCTTTTCAAATTCTCAAAAGATGCAGCTTCGTCTTCGCCCCATTTCCACTTGGTGTCTTTTTTCAGAAGTTGGTTCAAGGGAGCAGCTTTAGTAGCGAAGTTATTGACGAAGCGACGAAAATAAGATGCGAAACCCAGAAAACTCTTCAGTTGCTTTATGCTAGTGGGTGCGGATATGTTGGAAAAGTCTGATAGCTTCGCCGGGTCTGGTCGAATTTCATCTTTGCTGACCACATGACCAAGGTAGGTTACTTCACTGTACCCGAAAAGACATTTGAATAGGTTTAGACGCAGTCAAGCGTTCGTGAGGGCGTCTAAAACAAGACCTAGACGTCGCTGATGTTCGTCGAAACTGTCGGCATAGACGATTACATCTTCGAGATAGACTAATGCCACGGTCCATTTTAGACGGCCGAGAACCCTGTCCATGAGACGCTGGAAGGTCGCCGGAGCATTACATAACCCAAATGGTAAACGCCGGAACTCAAACAGCCCGTCGGGTGTCACAAAGGCTGATTTTTCAGCGTCGTTTGACTCGAGTTCAACTTGCCAGTATCCTGAAATGAGGTCTAATGTCGTGAAGTAGTGGCAACCCTGGAGCCGATCGAGAGCATCATCAAGCCGAGGCAGGGGATACACATCAGGCTTAGTAATGCTGTTTAACTTTCTGTAGTCTATACAGAACCTTGTCGAGCCGTCCTTCTTTCTGACGAGCACGACGGGCGATGACCATGGGCTGTTGGAGTGTGCCACTACGCCTCTCCGGAGCAGATCGTCCACTTGAGCGCTGATCTCCTGTCTTTCAGAGATCGACAGTCGTCGGGGTTGGTGATGTATTGGCGCGTGGTCACCGGTGTTGATGGTGTGGCGAATTAATGGCGTACATCCCAATTCTTGTTTTGTAATGGCTATACAGTGACGGAACGTTTTGAGTAACGACTGTATGGACTCCCTCTGCGTTGCTGTTAGGTCTGGTCCAAAGTTAAATTCAGTCCACGGAATGTTGTCATTTTTGCTGACTCTGCTCTCCGAAGTGGGTCCCACCGGAGAACACGAAACGGTTGCAATCATGGTCTCTGGCAATATTTCAAAAGCTATTCCTAAATTTTCACCTCGCTTAAGGTGAATGTCATCAGCGGACAAGTTAACTTCTAGAATGTTAAGGGCACCTCGTCTCGAAGAGATGAGGCAGCGAGGCGTTGCAAATTCGGTCCCAGGTTGTGAGTGAAGAACTGCTTCGACTAACCAATCTCCTGAACGCCGATTAACCTGAATCGATGCTTGAACCCAGACCGCTGAAGACTTCGGAATCGTTACGTCTAGCATGGAGAGGACTAAGAAGGTGGAGGGATCTTGGGTGAACTTCATAGGTAACAGAGGATAGAAAACGTTGACCCATGTTCGACAGAAAACATCAACCGATGTTCTGGCTACCATTTGGATGTTACCCGAAAGTATTCGGAAACACTTAGCCAAGTACAGCAGTAGACAGTAGAAGTAGTAGAAAAATGTACTAGGTTGTTTAATGTCCGGCTTGGGATCATCACAATGGATCGAGGGAAACGTGTCCTCCGACGTCATCTGGGACTTAGATGGCTGTGATGATGACAAAGCAGCGTGGCCACGTGCAAAGGATACTAGCAACTCCACCTCGGTGGGTTTAAATTTTCCACAATAAAAAAACAAAGATTTACAGTCCTGCCCAGAGCTTCGACGGTCAATTCACAACGCCCCAGGTAAGGTATGAGAGTACTGTTTGCTGACACCAGTCGAGTGTCCTTACAGTCAGTGGCCGCTGCCGCGTGGTCCGTCGATCGCAGCAAGGCAGCATCAATGACGCCCACACCAGCCCCCGTGTCTATAATGGCATCGATTGGTTGCGTGACTCCGTGTATTTGAATTGAAAGGTGAGGTGTAAGCGACATGCTCCCCGACGCTGCGGCCAGAGGGACTTCGTGAACTACGCGGGACCCTGCCCCGTCGGGCCCGCGTGGGTGTTTTCCTGATGTTGAGAGGTTGGATTCGGGCACGGAGCGAGCAAAATGACCTGGACGTCCACAGTTGAAGCAGTGGCGCCAGTCAGGCCTACTACGCCTGTACTGCGAGTTGTCGGGTAGAGGATTCTGAATTATGGGTCGGACGGTGGAGGTGGTGACTCTGTTCGCCGCGTCCATTTCCAGCGCGTGACCCAGTGCAGCGCTGAGTGTGGTAGGACGAGCGAGCCGCACAAATCGCTGAATTTCGGAGTTGTGGATGGCATCTATGAAAGCTGATGTAGTCATCAGGTGAAGCGTGGCTTCGGAGCACCCTAGAAGTGCTTTTCTTGCCAGCCTATCGATAGTGTCGGCCAGTTCTTGGAGTGACTCTGTGCCCTGGCGATAGGTTTTGAGTGACGTGAGATGTAGCTGCTGTAGATGGGCATCATTAAAACGAGCTTCTAGTGCTTGCAGGAGGAGCTCATACGTGGTACGACTTGAATCCGGTACACTTTCAAGGAAGTCGGCGGCTTTCCCACGGAGCTGGGCGACCAGGGCTGCAGCCTTGCCATGGGAATGCCACCCATTCTGTTGGGCTACCGTTTCGAATTGGATGATAAATGCGCGCCAAGATCAAGGTCCATCAAAAGTTGGAGGCTTGAGAAGCGTACCCTCGGAATGTAGATGAGCAAGTCTAGCCTGGGGTCTCTCAGCTTCGTCGGGTGGGCGGCGATGTACGGTAGATGTCTCTTGAACTTGTGGAAGGTCACCTGAATCTCCTGGTCGCATGGTTGGGAGAGCGTCTTCAAGGTGCTGCAGGCGGTCTTGTACAGACGTGAGGTGGTGGTGAACCTCGGTGAGTCGTTGGTTCACGTTCTCTTCAACGTGAGTGACGCGGGCGGCGAGGCGACTGTCGAACTGTTCAAGCAGAGTTGCGACATCTCTCGCGCTCTTCTCTGCTAACCGGTTGTAGAGCTGTTCAGTAAGCTCGGCCCACGGTGTCTCCGCTGTTGCTGCGTGGGAGCGGGTATTCATGCTGTTTGGAAAACCGCTGCCACCATTTGTTACGGGTAAACCAAAAACCGCCGTTCCAGTCTTGTTTCTTCGTCTTCTACTACTACTGATGGTCCACCTCTTCTACCTTTACCGTTACAATATATATATTATATATATAATTGTACTTGGATGCCTTGCGCAAAGAGCCATTCCACAATGTACTCTATGGGTTGCACGTGACGTCATATCCTTCCTCCTTTCTGGTGGCCAAAACCTGCTGTTATACTTCGTTTCACCTTATGTGCGAGCTAAGGCAAAGCTGGAAGCGCGAGCACGAAAGCTCCGTGCCTTCAGGCTTTGCTCGAGCGCGCGAGCTGGGCAGAAACGCAAAAAGCGCTGGTCTCGCGCTTCTAGCTTTGGCTTCGCTCTCAGATAAAGTGAAACAAAGTATAATGAAGCTGTGCTCACTCGTTCCCGCTCGCTCGCGACGCTCGTGTACTGCTCGTAGAATATGCACAGTAAAGGCTACGCTCGAGGAAGTTCGGCCACCAGAAAGGAGGACCAAATTACGTCAGTGCAACCTATGTATAAGCCGCAACGGGCGCTACGAGCCAATGCGTCCCTCTCGAAGGCCATGTGACACTCACACGGGATGCGATTGTCTTTCACGGCTCGTATCGGCGTCACCTGTAAGGTGAAACGGAACATATAACGAGTTGTTTGCATTTCGGACTATCAATCTATCGCCTCTGCAATCGCACGTGCGACAAAGAAACCGCTGCGGCGTTTTGTAGCAACGTTTCTGTCGCGTGGCAGTACCGGCGCCGGGCTTTGCTGACGAAAACAAACCATGTGCGCCGGGACGGGCTGCCTATAGCTAAATCAAAAAATACTCGGGTAAATATATTTTCGAGGAACAGTCCACTCTTCTATTTTAGGACAGCTGGTTTCCTTTTGGTGGACTTTTTCTGACTACAAGGTACGTGTTTATGGTGAATTCAATCATCCTAACGTTGATTAATTAGCCAGCCTAATCCAGAGCAGCGTTGTACAAAATACTTGATAAAAATATTTAAGTTAACTTACTAAATACCTGCTTCATAAAGTATTTAAAATACTACTCAAGTTGCTTTCACTATAAAGTATCTTGAGTAGGGTGCAAATACTTAGAAATGTAATTCAATCACCTTTGAAGATACTTCCACAATGCGTAATTTGTATCACGTCAGTGACAACGACAATTATACAGCTGCACAAATCTGGGTTACCAGATTGATTTATTAGCACGCAACAACACAAAATGAAAAAAAGTATCGTAGGACTATTTTATGCAGTCCAACTACAAGCTGCAGGATATTGTCACGAATGACAAATGATGAGGTGGCGAATAACTGAAGAAACTAAACGTTTAATGGGGCGAACTTGGTGCCCAAGACTAAATAGAGAAAAGCTAGCGTCGCAGGCGTCGATGTCAGCGAAAGAGCGGGATCGAGCGCTGGGGCGAGACTGAGGTCGCTTTAGCCAGAGTCCTGTATGTTGAGAGTTTGGCAATTCGTTAGGAAGTATAGGAGACAAATGAGGAGGCGCCTTTGGCCGAAAGCGGGCTGGGCGTGTTCCAGGGCACCTTCACGAATTCGAATCTGGCCAACCAGAAGCCGGAAATGATACCCTAGCAGTGGTCGCGAGAAACAAACTTAATAAGTGCGTCAGAGTGACTCTCGGTGACTGAAAATATTTTACACGTGATGTTTCAATCATGGTCATCCAAAATCATGGTGGAAGAGTGCGACTATGAGAACGATTGAGATAATCCGTACGCCAAGTGCTGAGGGCCGGGAATCTGTCGTCCGGGCGGTCACACTCTGTCCGAGCAAAACAGAGTTTAGCGACATATTCGTTTCTTACATCTTTCTGCCTGATCATGACTGAAACATCACGTGCACCATATTTTCAACCATGAAGGGTTACTGCACTTCACTCTTACGCCCTTATTAAAACCATATACCAACATACACCTATGATTAAAACAGTTTCTCGCTACCACCGCTAGGGGATTTTTTAGGCTTCTGGTTGGCCAAGAGAGCATTCTAGCCCACTTTCTTCGTCTGGTGCACGTCCTGGCTCTGTCCGCGCCTCCCATTGACCAAACGCTCTCTATATACGGCTCTGGCTTTGGTGGGAAGGAGATCAGACCGTGGCGCCCCAAGCGGTTAACTTTAGAACTGCACGAATAGGGACAACGAATAACAATGACTCAGCGCTCGGCGGAAATAACCGAACGCGGAGTCAGCGTTCGGCTGGAGTTCGTGTTCTCCGGTGAGAGGGAGGAGGGGCTCTTTTGTTACCACGCCGGCCTGCATGAACAATGCAGCATGCACGGTGCATATGCCCAGCACAAAAGCCAAAGTGGGTCAAGCTCGCATCCTCTGACGACTGCTTTCGGGAGAGATCCGGCACTTAACGTCACTTCACTTTGTGTGACGTTAAGTGAATATAGTTGCCCTCCCAAACAGCTATATTCACGGACTTCGAGGAGTCAAAAGAGAAGAAGACGATTTTAACAGCAGCGACAAGGAGAAGAAGAGAAAGACGAACACCCAGCCAAATAAGTCACCCGTGAACAAGCGACCGAGCAGGCCGCGAAACGTCGGGCAATTTAAACCAGTTAGTTAGAGTACTTCCAGTTTCTTTTCATAATAAGTACAAGATACTCAGAAGTGTAATTAAAATAAAGTATCAAATACTCTCGATCAAAAGCATTTGCAAGATACCAAGATACTTCAAAAAGTATTTTAAATACAGTATCTTCAGTACAGTATTTGAGATAGGCACAAGTCTGATCCAGAGTGACTGCATACTTGCATTCCTGGAAAAGCACAGTGCCTATTCAAGTTCGTCAATATTAATTAACTATTTCAGTTTAATACTGTCAGGAGGTTCGTTAGTTCCTGTTAAATTATGATGATAGGTAATCAAAGGCGAGACCAAATCGAATTTCAGCAATTTGTAATCATAAAAAAGAACCAAATCATAGAACATAAAATAAGATTTAAATAAAAAATGAAAGATTTACAGCAGAAGCGGCAGTGTTCAGTTTGTTTTCTTACGGCGGAGGTGTTACTCTTTACACTTCAGTCTTCAAATTTCTCTGTGCCGGAGAGAGGATGAAGTTTGGAGGCTCACGGTGCAATGTCGGGTGTCCTGTTGCACGTTTTGGACTCCCAGGAGACTAGGAAGAAGGAAGGGACGTCAACGACGCTCTTTGGATGTTGATTGGTGGAGTCGCTGATGACGGTATCTGCTAAGATACGTTCGTTGGTTCATTCACACCTACGTCACTTCCTTCTCCCTAGTCTCCTGGGAGTCCAAAACGTGCAACATAGCCCCCCTGGGTTGCTCGTACTACTTCAGTTCAAACGGAGCTCAAAGTGCTGGGCGGTTGTGTCGGCGACTCTCGGGGCTTCCCCGAACGGAAGTTTCTATAGTCCACAGTTTTGGAGTCTTGGTCCGGCGGGTTCCTGGTTGCCAGCAACTTGTAACCCAGGGGTTGTTGTTTGGGGCCGTTTACCCGAGCGCTATGGCCTGGCTGCCGGTCGCTGGCTGTCCCCCCTCGAATCTCTCGTGCCGTTCCTCTCGCGCTTCTTGCGTAGTCTTCCTTTTTTGTCCATTCAGCATAAACATCATCACAAATACGATGCACAAATTTTGCTGGAAACATTCTAGATTTGGTGATAACTAATGTTCCTGTCTTTGGTATAGGTCAGGCATGCTACACGCTTGCACCAATCGACAAGCTTCATCGATTGTTTTTAGGGGCGAAGCTCCTTAGGGGCTAGCCATGTCCGTCCGTTCATCTGTCCGGCGTCCGGTGCTCGTGCTCGTGCTCGTGTAGGAAAAAAAAGATGAAATTGATTTTAAAAAAATGATGAAAAAGATAGAAAAAAAATTATGATCATGTTTGCGCAGTCGACAGGATTCGAACCTCTGCAGGGAAGACCCCAATGGATTTCTAGTCCATCGCCTTAACCACTCGGCCACGACTGTTTGTTTTTTTTCTTTATTCCACTCGGCCATGACTGCGGGACGAGACACCGTGGGGACGAGTAGGGGGCTCTGAGATGTGGTAGTAACTCAAGAGCTGGGGATGTCATGGATGAAACGTTGCATGTAGCCACTCAACATCTATACAGGAGGGGGCGCTGCGGTCAAATGCGTATATAATCGCGTTAAACTTTACATGCATTGGCTCAACGCTTATAGACGAGAGGGCGCTGCGGTCAAATGCTCAAATGCGTATATAACCACGTTTCATACCACACATTCTCTTTCTGACATGGATGAAAACGAACGAAAGGCTCGGCATGCTGCGGCTCAGCTTCTACGCAGACAAGCACCACCAGAGCTTCGCTCCCATCAACATCATTCACCACGTGGAGATGCGTTAAATATTTTTTCTATCCTTTTTTTTCATTCTGAGTGCACAACATCCGACTAGTGGTGAAGTTTAGACATGCCTATGGTGATTACGCGGGCATATGCGGTCGTCTACACAGCCATGACTGGTCTGATTTCTTCAGCATCATTAATGTGGACGCTTCCGTCGATATACCGACGACGATTGTACAGGAAGCTATGAACAAATTTATGCACGAAAGGTTGTTCAAAAATGTCAGAATTTCCTAGTTAGTTTTCTGCAGATATGAAATATGAAACCATATTGTGAACATTGGTACTATAGATTCTCAATCTGTAGAAAAATAGTTAAAAAACTTCTTGCTCGTGACAAAAAAACTTTACCAGGATCGTCTGGGACAAGACATTAAAGAGAGACCGCAACGTGTTGGCGTCACGCGCGAACAGGTAAAGGCAATGTCAGCGCCAAAGAGCTGAAAATGGACGGCAAGCTTTGTTGCACATCGCAAGATGCATCCGAAATGTGCGCTCGGCATTTCAGCATTCTTTTTCTTTAGTTGGATAGCACGCCTGCGGTTTTCAGCTTTGAGGGGAGTTCTGACTGTTTGGATTATGAACATGTAACAGAAAATGATGTACTTATTTTTGTGCGCAGGCTGCAGTCAAATTTGTTCCACAAGTTGCGACGGTATTCCCAGATCCATTATCAAGGTATGCGCAGAAAACCTTGTTCCGCCTTAACTCGCGTTCAATATTTGTCGTTACGGTGGGCGGTGTTTTCTTCTTGGTCAATAAGGTCGGTGGTAGTCCCAATATTCAAATATGACAATTGATGAGGCTATAATAACTGAAGAAACTAAACGTTTAATGGGGCGAACTTGTGCCCAAAAATAAAAGGGAACAGATGAAAGCAGAGCGTCGCAGGCGTCGAAGTCGGTGTGACAGCAGAGTTGAACGCTGGGGCGAAACTGACTGCAGATCACCACGCGGAGCCCCTTATGTACGCGCGTTGGCTTCTGGAACAATCAGCCTAGAAGTTTCAGCGACTAGAACATTCAGAACTGAATCAGACGAGAATGTTCTCGAACTCACGAGAATGCAATGTTGAAAGAATAATTAAAAGAACATTCCACTGACTGGAATCGAACCCAGACTTTCCGCGCGAGATTCAAGCGCGCTAACCACTCGGCCACGCACGTGGCCGCTCAGCGACGCGCGTGGCAATACGACGATCCCTATGATGTCAGCAACTTTCACCCAGTATCACTTTTTTACGGATTCTCGAAAGTTCTTTCGAAATTATCATATATTAACTCGCAACTTTTATTTTAAACTGAAAAAATAACCACTGCATCATGACTTCCTGAAATGTAGATCAATCGAGACAAATATGGGTCTTTTCCTCAAATATACCGGCCCTTTGGTAACCAGCCGTGGTCAAGTTGAAATTATTTATTTGGATATGTCAAAAAAGTTTGACCGGGTTTCACACACCTTACTTTTGTCAAAATTCAAAAACAAAAAACAAATAGCGTGTGCTCCACTTACTGTTCTCGGTTTCCAATATACAAGAAAAACCGCCAAAATAATGTTTTTTTTTCTGCTTCCACTTTGCTTGTTAGCTACGTAACGTGCTATTTCAAGCAAATCATATCGAAAAAAGTAAACTACTATTATGTTCTAGCTTGGCGGGGCTTACAAGAATAGAAAGTTTTTAAGTAGACTGCACTTTAAATGCGGAGTAATTCTTTGTTTTTTATTGTTTTCTCTGATCGAACGGATTGACCTATCAATCTGCCATGTTTAAAAATGCACCTACTAACGAAGACTCACTATTTCCTAGTTACAAAAGCTCGGTATCCTGACGTCCACGCTCACTTTTATCTCTTCATCTCCCTCAGTTTTTACATGTATTCTTTGAATCACTTGCCAAGCTTCTCACGCATCACGGACGTCCAGGGGACTCGCTGTCGTAACTCGACGTTTGTCCTGATGATGTAGCCAAAAGTTGGTTTGGATGAGTCCTTATCTGCAAGAGATGTGGAGTGAGCGCGCTCGTACATTTGTGATTTGATTTGCGTGTATGTCTAGACACCAGTAAGCTAGTCATCTCCAGCGGGCCTCTGGTGTCAACGCCGCAGACGAAACAATTTTGCATATGCAGTACCTCGGGTCTTGACCGTGCACCACGCAGTAGTGATACACGACCGCACGCAGGTTAACCGATGCTCATCCAGATCGAAACGGGCAGGGGTGGGGATTGCAGCCAAGGATCCCTGGGTTTTGAGGCGCGAGAGTTCACTCCACGTGCTCCGAACTACGGTCCGTTATACATGTTGGGAGAGTGAGCAGGAATCGAGAGGAAATTGAACGAGCGTACACATCGCGACACTGTTAGCGCGAACACGACATCGGTGAATTTTCGCATTTTACTTCTAAATAGTATTAGCGAGCACGATATTTTATCGCTTACATTATAGAACTAAATGAGCTCTTTCCGTAGCAGCAATAACTTGGATGAATTCCCTTGGTTTCAAAGAGAAAAACTGGAAAAACCGGCGATCGCTTGTTCGCGCTAACAGTGTCGCGCTCTGTACTTTAGAGCAAATAGGGAGTCGCGAAATAGCAGTCCTGCTGAAAACTGGGGTGTGCGACGACAGGAGAAGCGAAATTAGTGTTCCGTTCTCACTGGCGCACTAACTTTGGCAAAACTTTTTTTTTTCGGAGACACTGAGCACAACGGAATGTCCGCAACGTCAATGCATAAAACGCGTACCAAGTTGATCTGCGCAACCCTGCCACGAAACAACACGCAATGATTCTGTGTTATCACTTCCGTTGCCACAATGGTGCGGGAAAGAGCAAAATGTACAAAATACCATAAACAACTTACTTTTCGCGAGGACCTCATTTTCGCGAATATTGCGACTTGGAAAATATATCGAAATACTGGTCTCGCGAATTATACTGGTCTCGCGAAATACTGGTCTCGCGAACAATTGCAAGTGGCGAAATATTCCCCTAACCCAAACTTTTTCATTATTCGCGAAATATTGTGTCCGCGATATACAAAGTCGTTTACCGTATCCGCCACGCTCTTGGCCAGTACCACCAAGTTGCATTCGGAAGGTCTTTTCATCGCGCGTTATCATGAGTGAAGTAATATTCCTGATTGAACCCTAAACATTTTGTTTATAAGAAGCTGGAAATAACTGCATCTGAATAGTTGGCCTGAGAGGTTGCAAGATCATTTCAGTGGGCTGAAGATTAGCCGCCAACAACAAAGATTCATTTGCTTCGCGTCAAAGTACAGCCCCGTGCACGCGGCAGAATAAGTTTTAATATAGCGTAAGAAACACACTAAATCACAAAACCCTTGTAATTCCAACCTTTTTGAAGTTAAATCGTTAGACTGTTGTACCCTTTGTTCGTAATCCACGCGCATAATTTTGTTGCATCATTGTGTTTTCATCTCAACCTCAAACTTTTTTAATCAATATGACCGTAAAAATAAAAACGAAATAGAACACAAAAGCCTTCTCGTTTAATTATTCCCCGCGTAATTTACTGTGTGCTCCATTCTATTTTTATTTTTTTTTTGCATCAAGTTTGCGTGAAGTCGGATTCGCCACCGTACTTGGGGTCATTCCTTATTCCCTTCGGCGAGCACCTCGATATTACCACTCCACTTGAGAAGGCGCCCACTTTAAAGGGGCGATGCAACGATTTTTGTATTTTGCGCAAATACCGCTTAGAACGGATCCCTGACGTTAATGACCTGTGAAATACCCGTTCGTTTTTCACCACACGCAATCGAAGTTGCAGAAAAAAAAATAAAGAAAAACGAGCAGAGTTCACCCTCTCAACTCGCAGCCAGAACAAGCGGCCACGTTATCTGGAGCCGATTATATGCCGACAATGTTGATCATAGCCACGCGCTGGGGTTGGCAAGGCACAGGACACGCGCTGAGTTCCAGACATTGTTATGGTTCGGCTGTTGTCGTCATTGCAGCGATTGGACACAGGACACTACCCGAATGCTTCTCGAGCTAGTAATTATCACGAGCCCAAAATCGAGCGCCCACGCAATGCTCGGGTCCAATCTATGAGCAGCATTCAAATATCGTCACTGGGCGGTACTGCTACCGCCCAGCTACGTCATCAGGTTTTGCGAAGGAGAGATTGAATGAAAACACTCGGTTTTGTCCTCAAAATTACAGCGCAACAAAGGCGTTTCTTGGTCAGTGGCGTTGCGTGCCAGCATTCTTGAGTCCCACTAGTGCCAGTAAGCTCGTGTAAAGTGAAAAACATTCCAATTGAATATCGTTGCACCGCCCCTTTAAAGCCCCATCCTTAATCCCAATTTTTTTCTTTCCTGATTTTTGTGGCTCCCGCTATTCGGATGAACCGCTATTCCTCTATGTGTTCATCCTTTTCCTCCTCCCTCCCCCCTCCCTTTACCCTCCCCCAGTAAAAACCAAACCGACAAAAGCCCGTAGATTTATAATAAAGAGTAATTTTCTTTTCAGTGCCATCTGGTGACTCAAATGGCAAATTAACTTTTACCGTACTAATGGCGGCGATGTACAGGGTGTCACAAAAGAAAATTTACAGGGTCTTTTTTACCGCAAAAATAAACTAGGCATCGCCGAACGCTCATTCTCAGCCCAAAGGTAGCGCTAGAGGTCACAACCATATGCCAAAGTTTCAGCCCGATCCGATAACTTAATCAAAAGTTATAGGTGATTTTCTGAAAATTCCAATGCGAAAATGGCGGCCGACGGAGTTTTCGAACACATGGGGCTCTATGGCACCAGAAACCGAAAACGAGCAAAAATGGGCTTCATTTTCCCATTGAAATTTTCAGAAAATCACTTATAACTTTTGATTAAAATATCGGATCGGGCTGAAACTTTGGCATCTGGTTGTGACCTCTAGCTCTACCTTTGGGCGGAGAATGAGCGTTCGGCGTTGCCTAGTTTATTTTTGCGGTAAAAAAGACCGTGTAAATTTTCTTTTGTGACACCCTGTACTTGTGGTCTGCAGTATGTTATGGGGCACCGTCACTTTCGCAAGTCAACGGTAGACGAGAATGTGCCCTTCACTGTACAGTTCTTTTTCAATCTCTTTCAGTGCCAATGGCGAAAAAAATGCAAGCCGTCAGAACGAAACGCTACCTGACATAGATGCCTTGTTCTATACATGAAGGGGCTTTGAAGCCGAGTGTGTGCTACTAACATATTGACTGGGACCGAGTTAGAAATTCACGCTTACGCAGCTCTTGCATCCAATTCCTGCTTCACGTCGCGCTACCGTCTAGAATGTGTAGGCCTCGGATCATCTGCTTAGGAGCATCTTCAACTTCTTCCTTCATCAGTAAACAGAAAATCGCCATTAGTATAGCGCATATGCCACTTTTCAGATGATAATGATAGTGATCAAAGTGGCCAGACTGAATTCCGCAAAGGGCCTTTTGCAAGCACGGCGTCCTGACTATACTCTATTTCAACTTATGATGTACCGCAGGGAAGACTACGAGCACGAGCTCCTTGCTCTAGGGCGCATCTCGGTGGCACAAGCTCCCGTGCATTAAGGGCAACTGCCAACGCTAGGAGCTCGCGCTTTTAGCCTTCGCTGCAGTACAACATAAGGTGAAACGGAGTATAAAAGGGGCAATGAAGACAATTTTATTTAATTTTTTTAAACGGTGTTTTTAGGCTTCTTAGGAACATAGCATGCTGCCCAATTTTTTGTAGACATTTGTGACGCGTATTTCTGTGCTTACGAAATAACTGAAGAAACCGAAACTGAACTATCTCCAATCTCATTTCTGGGCCTCCGAAAACGGAGGTGACGTAGGGAGTGACGTCAAGTGTGAATAGTCGGTATCGGTAGTATTTAGGAGATCGAGACTCTGGTTACCGCGGTGGGTTACAGCAGCGCGGTGGCGAGGTCGCGCGGTCGTTTTGTCGAATCTGTCAAGGTGGACGACAATGCCGCTCTGGCGAGCGAGTTCGGGGCTTCCGTTCAGTGACCTAACACCAACGGAACGGGAGTACGTGTGTGGCGGCCTCCTCCATCACCCAATGGAGACCGCCCAGCCGGCAACGAGCGGCCAGCAGTCTCCGAGCTGGAAAGCAGTGAGCAACATTCGCGCGGACGAGACGACAGCGGCGCGTTGCCGAAAGACAGGGACGTGTGGGAGATGCCGAGGGGAAAGCGGGAGCGACCCGGCCGTTCCGGGAACCGGTTCCTCCGCGGGGGACGCTCCCCAAGGAAGATAAAATAAACAACATCCTTTTCGGTTTTCACCAAAGTCGGACGCCCTCTCTTTTCGTCGTCAAAGAACACGAACAGCAACCCACACGTGAAAACTAGCGTCGCTCGAAAGAATACTGGTCTTCAGTCGACCGTTAGAACAGCCATCTACAGCGCACAAATTTGGCATGAGTATCATTTTGCAGAATCCTTCGAGTACTGTGTTCCCAAAGTAAACAAGACAATACCATCTGAAACCTAAACCACGCGTCTCCCGCGTGTTCTTTTTTTATTTTATTTTGTTTGCCCATAGTTGCTCGTCGCCCGTTTCGAGTCCAGCGTAGCAAAGAGAAAAACAATTATGCTGTTTTATTCACGGTTTAGTAATCATTTCCGGTCTGATTTATACTTTTCATGGCTATTCACGCGGAAATCAGAACAGTATTTCTAAATATTGCGAACCAAAACGTGATCGAGGGCACGTCTCTTGTTTCGACCAATCGCTGACGCGTCTCTTGTGACGTCGCGCTTCTTGGCCCCGCATCGGTCACGTGAGCTCCGCTTCTCCTGGCTTCTCCCGCAACTCTCGGGGCGTCGCCCCAGTCGATCCCGGCACGATTATTACCGCGACTGTTTAGTTGACTTGCACGGCACACAAGCGCCGGTTTCGGCTGAAATTTGGGCAACGTGGCCTGAGACGTGCCTGGAACCCAGTTCAATGGCCCGAAAAATATCCGAAATCGCCTTCATTGTCCCTAGGAGCTCGCGCTTCTAGCCTTCGCTGCGGTACAACATAAGGTGAAACGGAGCATAAAGCCCCTTCATGTTTTAAAAGTAGCACAAACCCAAGCAGCAAGTTGTGAATGGGCCATCGCTGGCAAGTGTACTATGGCCAACCAGATTTTCGATGGCCCAAGCTTGGCCAAAGTGCTCGGCAATAGCAGTGTTTTTGGTCCTCGTCTGGTGACTTGCCATTCACTTTATGCCAGTCGCTGGCCATTCACTTTAGGCCAGTGACTGGCCATTCACTTTAGGCCAGTGACTGGCCATTCACCTTGGGCCAGTGACTGGCCATTCACTTTAGGCCAGTAACTGGCCATTCACCTTTGGCCAGTGACTGGTCATTCACTATAGGTCAGTGACTGGCCATTCACCTTTGGCCAGTCACTGGCCAGTCACATTCAGCCAGCCACTGGCCATTCACTTTTGACCAGCCCCTGGCTTTTCCCGTTTGGCCAGCCACTGGCCATTGATTTTCGGCCAGTAACTGGCCGAAAGTGGCTGTAGTTATAGACCAACTCAACTCTCTGACGTCACGCCGCTGCGGTGGCGCTGCTGTCGGCACTGGGCATGCGCAGGTGATTCGCCTAGGCCGAATCTGGTTTCTGCGCGCGCGCAGTGCCCTCGCCTGGTGGGCAAACGCGGGCTTGTTTGTAAACAATGTGTTGGTCCATAGACCATTCCATTTAGCGCTCTCTGGGCGGCACCATTTTGTTCGACCGCAGCGCCCTCTCCATACATCCGGGAAATTCAGCGGGTTCGGCGGGGCAAAACGAGAGAGAGGGCACGCGCCCGACTCCGCTAGCAGACGACAAACCGGGAGGTTGCCGTTCTTCATCTTTGGGCTGTATCGGCGGGCTGTACGGAACATCGAACTCTCGCTCGTGGCTGCCGTTGTGAAGTGGTTCGCGTTCTTAGAATAGTTATGTCTACTCCAAAATCATCCTATAGCTCGCTGTTGTTCTATTTCTGTAAATGATCAACTAGCATATCTTTTTTCCGTTACTTAAATAGCAGTTGAGTCAGCCGCCAGTACTACCCTCAACTACTGCGTGTATTGCGGCAGGAGAGCACGTTTTTATTTATTATTTCAGACTTCCACTCATGGTCACTAAAGGCCTACACCAGTACGAACTTTGTATAGTAAAAAAGGTACAGCAACCGGATTTACTTTTCGCCGGAGAGACCGGCCAATCTGACACAGTTTTCACTATTTTTTTTATTTGCACGCAGGTAACAGCGCAATTGGACCCTGTGAGTCTTTTTATCTAGCATAGTATTACATGATAACTGGCATACCAAAATCTGCGCATCTGCGCTTGAAAGTTCCAAATTGACGCGATTTTAAACTGAGTTTGCACGCCAGCCGGACTAGCTACAGCCCACTCGACGGAGCAGACGACATGCGGGGTGAGAGGGGGAGGGCAGTTTTTTTCTCTTTTACCCTCTCTGCTATGACCCTAATGGAACGGTCTATACACTTAATATATAATTTATCACAGACTGCCAGAAAATCTGGGTGTTTCTCAGAAGACTGTCAAGAGTTTCGGGAGGTCAAGTTTGAGACCTCAACCCCAAAAACTTTTACATCTTAATGACAAGCGAAGCTGCTGCAAGGTTGCTCAATATTTCTTCGACTTTTTGAGTACTAAGTCTTACGACGCTGGTTGCGACCACCATTCCAGTCGTCCGTGGGATCACGGATGGTATGTGGTCCCACCATTAAGATGCCCCGGTAGTGCAGCAGTAAAAAAAATAAAAAAGTAACTTTAGGTGAAGGGACAGTGCAACAATGTTCAGTTACGATATTTTTCACTTTACACAAGCTTACTGGCACTAATGGGGAAGAGAAGCCTTGAGTACACAGTAAAAGTTTTTACACACTTAAGGGTGTAAATCATATTGTCTCTGGGCTAACACCCTTATGGCGTTCAGGCAAGCACCCTTCATAATGGGTGCTTGCTAACACCCTTGGTAAAGGGTGCTTGGCATGAAATGGGCGCCTGCTGGGGTGGCTCCAGTGGATGCTGGGCCACACCAGCCAATCCGGCACCGGGAGAGTATATGCGACGTTTTGGTTATGTGGAGTTCAAGGTCACATGACGCTCTCTCGACGCTGGATTGACTGGGATCGCTGGTAGCGTCCGCCGCGCTCGGACAAAGGGTGAAATAAAGTATAGGCCCCAGTGAAAGTTTTATAGGAATGCGTCCAATACACATATCAGAACTTGTAAATTGTACAAAAAATCCTATACGGTATTGCATATTCTTATATTATTATTATATGATTTACAGCTTATCATGTTTACTGAGCACATTTACACTTTTTTCACTTAGAGGGATTGCCACATCACCACATACGAGGCATGTGATAAAGCAATAATGAGTCACACTGAACACAACTCACTTCATGAACAAGTAATAGAAAAAAGCTCCTTGCAAGCCACATCATAACCCCGTGGGCAAATGGGAAGTGCTACGGCGCCCCCTTTCACGAACTCTAAGTGAGCAAGCAGTGGCCCCAAGCATCGCACTGCACTGCTAAACCATTGTGAGCATCATGGGCTGCCACAAATAAAGCATGTAAAGCTTTCCTGTTTGAAGATCAAGTAACATGTTTTGTTTGTCTCAGAGGATTGCAGGCAACACGCTTCACTTATCACTTGTCTCCTTATGCGCATCTGTTTACTAATTGGAAGCAGGGTAGAGGGGGTGGTTTAGCCCTTGACTGAACCACAGCAGTATTTCATTAGGTGAAGCCCATTATGACATCAAATAGAATGTGTTAAATTGAACATTTATTGAACCCTGAGAAATGGAAAATACAATGTATGCCATTCCATGACATAAAGAATGCTATCTGCAAACATGTAATGAAAAATATCACATAATGAACTTGCACTTTACGACAAAAAAGCAAATGTTTCAGTAGAAGACTCTATCCTATTGCTCACGTACAAGGAAAATTATAAAGTTCTGGAAGACGACTATGGATGAGGAACTCGTATAGCTGAATTTTAAGCACCTCGCCTACAGGAAGTCAGCATAAGTTATCAGAGAAAGTGCCCAACATTTAAAGAAAGAAAAAGAGAACATGCCTTCGTAAAACCTTCTATCATTCGTTTTGGGAGCGAAATAAAAATGAACCTGATAATACTGGCGAGAAAAGTGCATTAGATACTTTTAAAACGGCTCACAAAACATCTCTTCAACCATATACCTGTCTGCAAACTTTGTTCAAAACTTTAATTACGACTGTCCTTGGATTTGTGTCGCTCAAGCCAAGGAAAATCCTCTCCAGAGCAACCAGTATGTTGGAGGCCTTGCATTCGTACTGGATGCTGAAAAGCCAATATGCTGCCAACAATATGCACAGTCCCTCTTCTGCATTAAAAACGGAGAACAAGCGCTCACGATCCACAACAAGGTGAAGAAAGTCTGCTTCGTCCAACTCTTGCTTGGTGTAGAGGACACATGGTGTCGGTGGGATGTTCTGGTCCTGCGTTAGGTAAAAGGATAAAGCAAACCATATTTTAATGTAGAAGGCCAAAACATGTTTGCTCTCGTCAACTGCTATTATTCGCTACAGTTAAGGCCATGAGCATCAGCCTCCACACACCCATACAGTGCTTATGTTGGAACAAGTAACCGGCGTCTGCAGCAATGTAAAACGAATGAGGAATTAATATCGGGGCAACATCACAACATGAAAGTATTGCGATATAATCTTAGGGACACTTGTGAGTATCTCTATTTCTGTACCGAGATGCATTTGCGAAATCTATTTGTGTTTCAGTAGTGAAATACTTTTTCGATGTATTATGATACGCTGCTAAACTTATGTATCTTGTTACATTTATTGTTAGAAATGATCTGAGAGGTTTGGAGATAAAAACAAATAGAAGCCATGGAAATATCTGACTCATCACTGGTTTATTTTCGCAATGAGTGATTTTTTGCTTTGCTCTCACTTTTCACTTTTACAGCGACCGGCTTTCTTTCTGCTGACAGCAGCCTTCCTGTGTACATTTGAGGTTATTCTATGGGTAAGAGGCCATCAACAAATGCACAGATGAGAAGCAATATGTCTAAAAGAAGAAGGCGAAAAGCAGGGACGTTTGGGCAGACACGCTTTGTCAGGCGGTGTCATCGGTCGCCAGCGTTCATTGGGTGCGATAATGGGTTCTTATCGGTATCAGCGAACATAGCCAAGGGAAGTCAAGTTGCAAAAGAAGGGACAAACACCAACAGAAGGCGGGGAGCTCAGGTGCTACAATCTATATTTGCCACGGACGCACCCTTCTCACCTCGCCACCCTGCATTTATGAACCGTATAGGGCTGCCGACTGACCATAACGGTAAATGCGAATATTTGTCCCTTGGCCAATGTTAGTTTTTTTGCCTCCTCCTCTACACTGAAAAACCCAAAGACGAAGGTTACAGAAACAGCAAACATAATAATGTCTTGTATGTAGCTGCAGAAATTAATTTTCAAGGGCTACATTTTAAGTACAGTCGCCGGCCATATGAACTCCCCCGTCCGAACACCAACCGGTGCAGCGAAAATCCAGTATGCAGCGTGTCGAGGGTGACGGCTGTGGTTTTCAACGGTGTAGGGGGTGATTACACATTAAAAGGTGCTCGTGATAATATATTTCTACAGCTATCTATGATACACTGTTGCGTTTACGCCTCAATGCACCCCTCGAATTCGTAACAGACAAAGGTGTTCTGACAAAATATACATTGAGCTATCTGCGTCAAGAGAAAAAGCAATCTCGGTGGCCCAAAAGGTAACCTGCGGCTGCTGGATGACTTGATGTAAAAGGACCCAGAATTCGCGGGCTTGGAGAGAGGTACAGAAACTATGTGACATTCAACTGAAAAGTTAATAAGCTCAAATCATCATCCATTTTAAGCCAAAATTCATGATTCGCACGTGCCTATTATTTTCAATATGAAGCCAAAGGCGAACCAAGTAGTAGTCCGTTGATTTATTGCCGAATAGAATACACTTTGAGTACCAAACTGGATGCTTTCCTTATGTTTGGAAGGTTGCGATAACAAATGCAATACTTAATTGGGAGAAAAGCAAAGCTGTGTAACAATTATGTGCATGATTACATTCAACAATTATGTGCATGATTACATTCTACAAGTAGTTTTACGTGTATACACACGGCGTTCTATTTGAAAGCTAACAGAATTTTAAAAAAAAGGCCGTGAGAGTTATGTCGGTGTCTTCTTCACTGCGTGTTCGTGGGACTCGGCGGACATTAGTAAAGTGGATAAATTCACAGTATAATGACTAATTGACCAAATCTGTTAGCTTTGTAATAATGACTGTATGAACCATGTTGCAACTGCAGTGTTAAAAGCCAGTCAATATTAAAGGCTATCCCTATTTAAACTATTCACAAAAAGCCAAGCGGCTTCGAGGTATTCATTGTCCAACTTTTGCGTTTTAAATGTCGGATGCAAAAACCGCGCTCAGCTTGAGCTCAAGAATTCGTGTCGTTAATGGTGGGTAAAAGAGTGACCTAGTCATACCGGGTACGTCGTCACTATCTCGACAGTGTGTCCTTGGTGGAAGCATCGGCGTCATACTTCCAGGATAGGGAAAGTGCGTCCGAAGCAACCACGTCCGCAAGACATCCTGAGGCATTCTGAGCGCATGATTTTGCTATTGGGCGACGAAAAGGCAGATTTTTAGCACTGAATATCTTGAAACTTGTTGCCAATCGCAAATTGTGTAAATCGTGTTAGTCTTTAATATTCACTGCCTTTGAAACTAGAATTGAAACATATCTTATAAAACCATTATTACAAATTTTGGTTAATTAGTTTTGAATAACATACTTGATGGGAACTGAGACCAGACGACGACGACAACGCACACTCTTCTAGAGCCGAGTGCGCGAGCGGCGTGGTTCGGGATCCGCCATCATGAAGTAAAGACGTTGATTGTCCTGGCTCTTCAGTTCTTAGTAGAACATATCGCCACACCGGCGATTCGGTAGTACTTTACTACATTGGCGACGAGGAACACGGACACCCACGCTGGAAACGGTCCTCTGATCGGCGTGTCACCACCGGTCAGCTCAGCAAGGATGGCGTACAACGTTCCGCCCTTCAACGAGGCTACAGACAGGTGGGACTCTTATTTCATTAGAGTCGAAGCCTACTTCGAGGGGAATAAGATCACGTCGGCGCCTCAGAAGCGTGCGCTTCTAGTCTCTGCGTTAGGAACCAAAGCTATTCGCGTGTTGTCGGCAAGTTGCGCGCCATTACAAGTATCCAAGCTGAGCTACGACGAAACTGTCAAGCACCTTGATAACTACTTCACGCCGAAGCCTAATGAGATAGCGGAGAGCTTCCGTTTCTTCAGCCGCCGACAAGGAGAAAACGAAACAGTTCACGATTTCCTGGTGGAGCTGCGGCGCATCGCGGATAAGTGCAACTTTGGGTCGATGCTCGACCGCATGCAAAGGGACCGGGTAGTTTGTGGGCTGCGTAACGAGAAGCTACAGCAGACTCTCTTGGCACGCCGGGGCCTGACGCTGGAGTCGGCGGTGGACATGGCAGTTGCTGCAGAAGCAGTGGCTGCTTCTGCAGCAACTGGAAAGATGTCACACAAATGGGGAAGCCAGGCGGAGAACTCCAGAAGATAACCGCGATAGATAGCAGGACCTCTCAAACCCGAACTCCTGCCAAGATCCAAGAGAAGGTGATAGCATCGGAGGCCTGCTACCGTTGCGGGAGAAGTTCACACCTCCCCAAGGACTGCGGGTTTCGGAAGAAGACTTGTTTTCGCTGTGGGAAGATTGGACATGTTGCCCAGCGCTGCACTTCACGCGAGACTACGTCGCGTGCAGGGGCCAACGCCTTTGCTGGAACAGAATCTGATGACGACTGCGGTATTGACAGCCTTTTTCCACGACCGCAGCGAGAGGACACGTTGAACCTGATTGCGCCGGTCCGACGGTTGTTCACGTGGGGGGGTGTTGACCTACTCATGGAACTGGACACCGGCTCCCCAGTCTGCGTCATTCCGAAAAGAGTATATGGAGAAAACAAAGCACGGTGGCCTCGGTTGCAAGAAACCACGTTAAGTCTGTCATGCAACCTTGGTAGGGTGCCAATCATCGGGAAGTTGAGCTTGACGCTCAGTTATGAAGGACGTCAAGTAGCAGCCGAGTTAACGGTTTTGGGATGCAACGGACCAAGTCTGGTTGGCCGCGACGTGATTCGAGCCTTAAGCCTTCTTCAAACTCAGCTGTTGTCCTTGAAGACTGAACAACATGTAGACTTGGATTAGGTATTGGCAGAATACCAAGAACTTTTTCAACCGGGTTTGGGTCTAATTAAAGGACCGGAAGTACATTTGCACGTGAACCCTGGAGCAACACCAAAGTTCTGGAAGGCCAGACCTGTGGCGTACGGGCTACGACAGAAGGTTACCGACGAGATCGACCGCCTGGTGGAGAACGGTATCCTCTCTCCTGTTACCCATTCTGAATGGGCAACCCCAGTCGTGCCGGTCGTAAAGAAAAACGGCTGTATCAGGCTCTGCGGGGATTTTAAACTCACCTTGAACAAGGCTTGTCCGACGGAGCAGTACCCGTTACCACTGATTGAGGACATTTTCGCATCACTGAATGGCGGTGACCTTTTCAGTACGCTGGACCTTCGGGAAGCCTATAACCAAATTCCATTAGACGAGGAGTCGAAGAAGTTGACGGTGATCAACACGCACAAGGGCCTATATTGCTACAACCGGCTACCTTTTGGTGTTGCATCGGCCCCTTCAATCTTCCAGAGGAGAATGGAGACCTTGTTACAAGGCATTTCTGGAGTTCAAGTGTACCTGGATGATGTCCTGGTAGCGGAAAAGAACGGGGACAACGGTGAAAGGCTACGTCAGGTACTGCAAGTGCTCCGTGATAACGGAGTCAAGTTGAACAAGGAGAAATGTTGCTTCCGGAAAGCAGAAGTTATCTACCTCGGACACAGGATTGACACAAAAGGGCTGCATCCAACCGGCAAGAACCTGGAGGCCCTCCAGCATGCCCGAGCACCAACGAACGTCAGCGAGCTTCGCTCGTTCCTGGGCCTCATAACTTATTATAACCGATTTGTGCAAAATATGGCAACATTGTTGTCCCCCTTGTACACACTGTTACAGAAGGGAGTAAAATGGCATTGGGGAAACGATGAAGACAGGGCGTTTCAACGAGCAAAAACGATCCTGAGTGAGTCCAACATTTTAGCTCACTATGACCCTACGAAGCCCTTGCTTCTCGAATGTGACGCTTCACCACATGGAATTGGCGCCGTCCTTTCCCACCATTGTGGAAGCGAAGTGAAGCCTGTCGGTTTTCGTTCTCGGACACTGACGAGTGCTGAGAAGAACTACTCCCAACTGGAACGAGAAGCCTTGGCATTGGTGTTCGCTGTCACGAAGTTTAGGGACTACTTGTTGGGTAGGGAGATCACTCTGGTTACAGATTACAAGCCCTTGGTAGGTCTCTTTCATCATGACAAGGCCGCGCCGACGATGGCTGCGGCTAGAATTCAACGGTGGGCCATCATCCTGGGCGGATACAGCTATCGCATCGAGTACCGGCCAGGGACAAGTAACGCCAATGCCGATGCCATGAGTAGACTTCCCCTTCAAGCGGATTCGCAGGAATTACCAGAGGAGGATCTTCCTGAAATAATTGCTTCCTTGGAGGAGCTGGACAACGGCTTGGTGTCAGCGAAACAGATGGCACAGATGACCGCGGAAGACAAGACGTTGCCTAGCGTCATCAGTTATGTCCAGCGCGGATGGCCGCGGAAGCTATTGATGGAGCAAGAGGGACTTCGACCTTTCCAGAGCAGGAAAGACGAGCTTTCGGTGCATCACAGCTTGCTGTACTGGGGAAACCGAGTCGTCGTTCCAAAAAAAGGCTCGCGAAGCTGTCCTCAAGCTCCTCCACGAGACCCACCAAGGTGCGTCGGCCATGAAGACAGTGGCTCGATCGCTCAAAGTTCTGGTGGCCCTCCTTGGACTCGGCTATCGTAGACCTCACCCAGAGATGTGAGACATGTATTCAAGCGGCTTCTATGCCAGCAGCACAGAAACCTGTTGACTGGCCGGTGACCGGTGAACCCTGGTCGAGGTTACACTTGGATTATGCCGGGCCCGTCGACGGAAAGATGATCCTGATTGTCATCGACGCATACTCGAAGTGGATTGAAGCTACAGCTACCAATCATGCAACGTCGGATTCCACAATCCGACAACTTCGGGAGCTGTTCAGCCGCTTTGGAATCCCACGGACTGTCGTCACGGATAATGGTACACCATTTACAAGTGAAGAGTTCTCTCAGTTCCTAAAAAGGAACCGCGTGGAGCACTACCGCACGGCCCCCTATCATCCACAATCGAACGGTCTTGCCGAACGAGCCGTACGTACGGTTAAGGATGCCTTGAAGAAGACAAGCGGGTCCACACTGGACAACAAGTTGTGCTGACTGCTTCTCAATTATCGGCGCACGCCTGTGGCTTCGGGCAAGTCTCCATCCCAATTACTTTTGGGATACCAAATCCGGTCACGTTTGGACACGTGCTTTCCGGACAAGAGGTCAGAGCTGACTGCACAGGGCTAGAGTTCCTGTATAGGCTCCCTACGGGAGCCAGAGTTGCGCGTTCACGCATGGCATGTGGATCCAGCTCCTGACTGAATTCGGCGAATAGCAGCGCCGCGCGTTCGAGGCGCGCGGCGGGCTCAAAAGCCTGGGGACGTACGCCGGGGCGCGTGCAACGTCTACTTTGCTGCACGACACTTGATACGGATCCTCACGTGATCGGATCTCGGCGAATAGCGGCGAGGGCGGCACGCGGCATGTGGAATCAAACGCGCAACTCTGGCTCCCGTAGGGAGCCTATACAGGAACTCTACACAGGGCGGGAGTCAGCCCACTCCGCCATTTTTTAACCGGGCAGAAAGATATTCTTCCGAAACTTTGGTAAGGGCCCAAAGTGGCTGCCGGGAATCGTCAAGAGCACGGAAGGCTCACGCATGGTGACGATACAAGCCAATTCGGACCTGGTGCGTCGCCATCTTAACCAAGTTCGCCAGCAGCGCACAGAAGACCCACTTGGGTTTCCCGAATGGACTGACCCAGAGGCGCCACTCACACCTACAACATCAGAGGGCAAGGTTCCCTGCGACGAAGCTTTAGCTGAACGGGCACTGGACCTGTTGCCGGGCCAGAATCCCACTGATTCAAGTCCCTCAACAAACCAGAACCAGCCCCTCTTAACTCCTGTGCCACTTCCACGGCGCTCGACTCGAGATAGAAAACAGGTTCAGCCCTTCCAGTCTTCTTTTTAAGGGGGAAGATATGATGGGAACTGAGACCAGACGACGACGACAACGCACACTCTTCTAGAGCCGAGTGCGCGAGCGGCGTGGTTCGGGATCCGCCATCATGAAGTAAAGACGTTGATTGTCCTGGCTCTTCAGTTCTTAGTAGAACATATCGCCACACCGGAGATTCGGTAGTACTTTACTGCAATACTGCTAATGGTTTTCCCCTTATGTAATGTCCTCCTAGCCCCCCAAGCACACAGTGAAGCCAACATCCAAGTAACACTCACGCCGTTTTTTTTTAACTTTGTTTGAATCAAAATAGAAAGCTTTGTATTTATGTATATATAATTGTATATTGCCGCCCGCAGGGCCGAGAAAACAACGCTCGGTCACCGGCATCTAGAAGATTCGCATTCATTCTCGCACCAGACGTAACTTTCCACCTGCTTTGTTGTTCTCGAAAGTGCCAGTTCATCCTCGCTCCAAGCGCGCGACGCTCGAGCCTTCTTTGCCGAACTTTCGAGATAGTGACGCACGGTAGATAAGCAGCTACCCGCGACCTTGTCGAGTCAGTCTCGCTCGCGCTCTGTTTCGCCGCCGAATCGCCGCCTGCTTTTCTGCTGCCTCGACGCTCTTTCGTTATTTATTTTTGGTTGGCACAAGTTCTTCGTGGAATCTATCGTCCTCCGACACGGCGCTCCCCAAGTCCTGATTACGGACCGAGGATCCTCGTTCATGGCGCAACTGACACAAGAGATACTCCGCCTGAGCCACACCGACCACCGCCGAACCACGGCATACCACCCGCAGACCAACGGACTGACGGAGCGGCTGAACAAGACCATCGCCGATATGATCTCGATGTACGTAGACGTGGAACACAAGACGTGGGATGAAGTGTTGCCCTACGTCACGTTTGCGTACAACACGGCGATTCAAGAAACTACCGGCATTACACCTTTTCAGCTGGTGCACGGCAGGAAGGTGACGACGATGCTCGACGCCATGCTGCCCCATGACCCGACGGACGACGGCACTGACGACGCTCAGCTGGTCACCCAACGAGCAGAAGAAGTACGTCAGCTGGCCCGTCTTCGAATAAAAGACCAGCAACGTGTGGACGCTGGCCGCTACAACCTTCGTCGCCGCGACGTGGAGTTCCAGCCCGGAGACAGGGTGTGGGTGTGGACGCCCATTCGCCGCCGCGGCCTCAGCGAGAAACTGTTAAAACGCTACTTCGGACCCTACAAGGTCATCCGCCGCCTTGGGGACTTGAACTACGAGGTGCTCCCCGACGGAACCCGACCATCAGGACGCCGCCAGCCACGACCCGAAGTTGTTCACGTAGTTCGACTCAAGCCGTTCTACGCGCGCTAGAACTGCAACACTGCATGTTTATTTCGTTTCACCGTAAATTTTTTAGCCATTTCTGTTTTCCTTTCGCGTTGCATCGGGACGATGCACTTTTAAAAGGGGGGATAATGCCGCCCGCAGGGCCGAGAAAACAACGCTCGGTCACCGGCATCTAGAAGATTCGCATTCATTCTCGCACCAGACGTAACTTTCCACCTGCTTTGTTGTTCTCGAAAGTGCCAGTTCATCCTCGCTCCAAGCGCGCGACGCTCGAGCCTTCTTTGCCGAACTTTCGAGATAGTGACGCACGGTAGATAAGCAGCTACCCGCGACCTTGTCGAGTCAGTCTCGCTCGCGCTCTGTTTCGCCGCCGAATCGCCGCCTGCTTTTCTGCTGCCTCGACGGTCTTTCGTTATTTATTTTTGGTTGGCACAAGTTCGCCCATTAAACCTTTATTTTTCAGTTCACTGCTCGTCTTCGTGTCACCTCCGTTCGTGACAATATAAATACCGGGTGCATGTGCATGCAGCAGTGCACCAATCCACTATAAAGGTCCACTTTTTTCTGAAGTAAAACTGGATCAAACGGACAAGGCCAGTTTTACATAAACCCCCAGCACTGCATGTACCAAAGACAGCCAAAGATGATTGCTTACCTCATAGAACACTCTGTGCGGCTTTAAGAGAGAGGCTTGCGGTCTTTGACGGTGGGTCTATCCGCTTGGTGCAGCTGGGAGCTGCAAGAAAGTTAATGCAGCTTGCCATATACCAGAAAGTAACAAATAAAATGCCAGTATAGGGGTATTCACATGAGGGAGAAATCCCAGGGATTTCTCCCCGGCGCGCGCATCCCACGACGAAAACGTCAGGCTTTGCGATGTGCAAAAGCCTCGCGTTTTCATCTCGTGAGGCGCGCGTGCCGGAGAGAAATCCCCGGGATTTCTCCCTCGTGTGAATACCCCTTATATACCAGAAAGTAACGAAGACAAGGCCAGTATTACATAAACCTCCAGCACGGCATGTACCAAGGACCGCCAGAAATTATTGCTCACCTTATAGAACACTCTGTGCGGCTTGAAGAGAGCGGCTTGCGGTCTTTGACGGTGAGTCTACCCGCTTGGTGCAGCTGGGACCAGCAATAAATTCAATACCGCTTGCCATATCCCACAAAATAACAAAGAAAAGCCAGTAATACATAAGCCTACAGCACGACATGTCCCAAGGACCGCTAGAAATTCTCGCTCGACTCATAGAACACTTCATGCGAAAAAACCCTGCATTAAGGACCAATTGAACTTAGTATAAATGTTGCAGAAAAATAAGGATCTGTATTCAGCTGTGTCAAAACACGTGATCTAATGTAATAATTGTGTGGCCTTATAGAACACTACTGAAATAATTTTGACTAAAGAGAGTGACCACAAGTGTATACTGAAAGAATCACTAACAATGATGAAACCTAGAAATCTATTAGTGCCTTCCCTGTGTTTTGCCATCGAATGGAAGAAGTTTCTTGGCGTATATTTTTGTTAGTAACAGGTGTGATGCGTCCGTCTGTTTTTTTTTTTTGTTTTTTTTTTTAATCTTGATGTTGTGCATATTTTCCTATTTCCTAGGTTGAAAGCTCAAGGGCATTCCTTGTTTGTTTAATCACATTTACCCAGATGCTAGTAGGTTGCTTCTTTATGTTTACTGTCCTTGGGTATGTTAGGGGTTGTGAACAGTAAAACGCTGTAAGGTCCAGGGAGGAATTCCCTTTGTAAAGTGGTGGTAAGCAGAAGAGAAATGGTAAAGAGTGACTTCATGTCTTCCCCTATGTTTTTTTCTTTTGGGCCGCTTATTCATTTTTGTCCACTAATACTCAGCTGTCTTTGACACTTCTCTGCGTTTGTGTCATCCTTCAGAGAACCCGTCTTTAATAAATTATTTGTCTTTAGCCTCCATAGCAACTTGCACCCTCGTTTTTGTTTTTGTTCATTAATAAATGACTGTAGGATTGAACTGCAAGCACGATGTTAATGCATACTAATAAATAGCAGCATACTTTTATTGGCTAGTGTTGATGATTGGACCAGTTGGTAGCCAATTATTGAAAAGAAATCATGAGGAATATGGGAACAGAGGATATGAAAACAACACAGCGCTGTGTTGATCTCCTCCTTCTTGTCCGTGCCATTCACACTCGATGTTTTTAATAATACATTTTTTAATCATTTTCTGCTTGGTATCATCTGTATAGGGGTTCACTGGAACGACCTACCTGCCATTGCATTCACTTTAGGGCAGCTCCCCCTTCCTCATGGTGCCATCGCTGAGGAAGTGCAAGGCGGGTGTCACTCTCACTCTTGTGGTTCAGTTCCCCAGGCTCCCATAGGTTTCAAGCTGCTAGACAAACTGAGCCAGGCCTTCCAGCTCTGCAGGAAATGTCAATTCCACTCTTTAAGACGTAGACACCCACATTTTGCGTGTACCTGAAAGAAGCTCTAACAGAGAGGAAACAAAATGATTGGCCTTTTTAGAATGCATGCTTTTCTTTTGCTGGGAACATACATAAACGTTACACGCTATTGTACATTCAGTGGTGCAGCTTAATTTATGAAGAGCACTTTTTGATATAACTTCCAGCTCTTAAAGTAAAATTCAATATAATGAGTCGGACATAAATGGTTGCTATGAACTGTCCTATACATTTACACATTACCTGATATAAAAAGAGTAGAGTAGCCTAGGGCTGCACTGCACCAATTAAGGATTTGTAACCAATTAACAGTTGGCATTTATTTATTTCTTACTATTGGCTATTATTCCTTGACAGAAAGAATAACCGGGCGAGTTGGTACGGTGGTAGTCTTTGAACTCCATCGAATATTCAGGTTTGACATTAGTTAATTTTTTCCACCTTTTTTCATGTTTTTGCTTTTTCTTGCTGCTCTGCTTTTTGTAAGGGCTTTCGCCACTACTAAAAAACGTGACATCTAAACTCTCTTTTTTTTTACATCACACAATCATAAACTTAAAAAGTGTGCCGGTTCGGTAAACGCGAAGAGACCTAATTTCCAAGGGTAAAAGCGCTAAAAACAACGGACAAGTAAAAGAAACAAACAACACAGAGCGTTGTTCGTTCGTTGTTTTTAGCGCTTTTACCCTCGGAAATATGACCCAGGCAGCACACCAATGTTGGACCTACATTGTACCAACAATGGCAAATACTGGCTCCAGTGGTTGGTTCAACATTGGCATTCTGGCCAAGCGCAACTTCTTCCAATGTTGGCCCAGCCATTGGCACCAACGTTGGGCCATCGTTCAACCAATGTTCCAGCCATCATTGGCACCAAGATTGGGCCATCGTTCAACCAATGTTCCAGCCATCATTGGCACCAACGTTGGGCCATCGTTCAACCAATGTTCCAGCCATCATTGGCACCAACGTTGGGCCATCGTTCAACCAATGTTCCAGCCATCATTGGCACCAATGTAAGGCCATCCTTTAACCAACTTTCCAGCCATCATTGGCACCATTGTTGGGCCATCGTTAAACCAATATTTCAGTCATCAATGGCATCGACACTATGTCATTGGCTGTGCCAATATTGGCTTTCACACTAATTCAATGGCTATACCATCATTGGGATACAAGTTCATTCATTGAATAGGCCGTTATTGACAGTCAAGCTAATTCATTAGAATGTCCCAAAGTTAATGCCACATCGTTAATGCTGGATATGCAATGATGGCAAAGCGTTTAAATCCTGGTTATTCCAACATGGGTTTTAAGAGCCCCTGGCCTGTTTTGTATTAGTAGCCCACTGCAAAAAAAAAACATTCTGGGCACAATGGCAAGGTCCTCCTGTGCTTTGTCGATGCACTATTTTATCTGGCGTGCAAATAACCAATTCAAGATCAATTAATACTTTTTTTCGGAAATTTATTGAAAGGGGCTAGGGAAGAGGCTCAGTAAGGAGCCTATGCCTGGTACTGGGGAGGGTCCTGAGGAGGGTCCTGGGCCGAGTCCTGCGGCTGGGGAGCCATTACGGCTTCCGAACGCCTCTTCCTGCCGCCTCCCCGTCGCAAGACCCTGGCAGCCACTTCAGCACCATTTTTTATGCTGCCGATTCTTCCATTCGAAGCTTCGCACTGATGGCATCTACGAAAAGCTCCAAAGTCGAAGACTAATGCTTTCAAACTCCACATTGGTCTTAGTAAAGCACACTCCCAAGCAGCACGTTGTGAATGGCCCAAGGTTCTACATAAGTCACTTGTTTCTCTAGCATCGCGATGTTCTGAAGAGCTTGGCTCACAATGAACTAAAAGTTCTTCCGCAACCTCAACCAAGTCGTCGTGAAGTCAAGGATGACTGGCCACCATTAGCTCTTTCTGAACTATGTAAACTGAATATATCAAGCACCAGCAAATGAACAGACGCGATCAAGCCACGAAAGGCAGTGCTGGCTCACTTGCTCAGCAGAAGCCTGGCCGCGGCATCCCTCCGCTGACAAATGCTTGCTGAAATGAATCGCTCTCGAGCTACCATTGGCACCCATGCAAATTATTCGTTAACCCTGAATGGCTATCGTCTGGGAGGTTGGATATCTCAAACTTATTTAAAAAGTCCCGAACTGAATTAACATATTTAATACATGAAGAAAACGCGTAAAGAAAAAAGTACTCGCACATGAAGAAAATATTATCTTCAAATCTCCTAGAAGTTTATTACACACAGCATGTTCCGTAGAGAAGTACAAACGTGCAAGCGATCTGCGAATTGTAAAGAGGTACTGCTAAGCTTTTATACAGCTGAAATGATTGCAAAGCAAACAAAACCGGGGTAATTCTAGGCCATATTGTCTGTTCTCCCGCAGCTGGAAAAATATTTTCCCCAAAATTCTCCTGACAGACGCCTCTCATTGGCGGTGGCAATCAGTGCATCGCATGACATTTCATTGACAAATCGTTTTATTGACACGCTGTTTTATCAGCAGATTGATTTACAAAATAATATGATTAGCGTTTTTTTGCTGGTAAAAAGTTCCCCCAATTGTCGCCGCAAATGGCATGTAGGTGGGCACGTGGGTTACATTCTTGTAATGAGCCGTCGCGACGCCCGTT